>CAJHNH020000031.1:122500-236520 GCA_905116865.2 Candidula unifasciata
TGTTTATAACTGCTTTATATTTTGCGCCAAATGGTTGTCCCATTACTTTTTCCCAACGAACATTTCATAGATTTGTTTTCTCACCACGCGCATTAAGCTTTTAGGAGGCGGATGATCATGATGTAAAAACAAGTTATTTGTTAGCGGAACTAATATTATGGAACGACAGACAAAAGACAGGTAGATAGGCAGGAAGATGGGTTTGCAGTTAAAAATTAAAGAAGGAAGGCTTTCTGCAAGTTGCCAAACAGAGAAACAGACACGTATACAGGAAACAAACACGCAGACAGGCATGTAAGCTAGACACACAGACAGGAAGTAATGACACAAGCAGACAGACATACGCTCAGTCAGTCAACACTGTGACATGGCAACTTACCATGTAGGCACTACGACCTACAGAATTCAAGCTGTCGTCACTTGGGCATTCAGACAGACTGACCAACACAAAGACAGGGACAGAGATCATCATCATCATCAAGTAGCAGGTCCTCAGCAAAACGTCGCTCTTATTACGAACTGCTTGAAAGAAACTCGGTCTCTCACCAGCTCTTCCGCCTCATGTGCTTTCATTTTTCAGGGAGTCAATTATATCCAGTGCCCGTCTTCGTGAAGGTCAGATCATGCCCCTTTTTATTGGTACCATGCCTTCTGCTTTTTTTTTTTTTTTTTTTCCAACTGGCGCTTGAAATGATCAACATATTTTAGTTTCTGAAATAAGATGCTGTTTATTAGCAATTCTGTTTTGACGTTCCTATCTTTTAGAATGTTAGTATTTCTTCTCTTTTTTCATGGTATTCTAGGAATCTTTCTATAGCCCCCCCCCCCCCACCCCCTATGTTCTTTTTCAAGAACTGGGAGGTAGTGCACGACTCACATTCATATGTCGCTACATGGAATAATCATGCTTTAAAAATGTTAATTTTGATTACAATTCTGGTGTTTAACCTTAGACTTTTAAAGCTGTTTGAGAGAGACAGACATACCGATATGAAAATCAAGTGGTATAGCAACGTCTTTACATTTTTAACAGTAAATGTTTGTAGCATCGAAGTGTCCAGATCTCTTCTTTACCTTAAAAATGGAGGGCGGGGTGAGGGGGGGGGGTGGGAGGGATTAGAAGACGAATAAATAACTGAACACAATCCAACTGAGAAATGTTTTTCTGCCAGGAAGCCCAGAAGATTCCGCAGCTGCAAAAATGAAACAAACCTAGATTGCTCGCAGGAAATATTCCATATGACGGTGAAAGGTTGGATAAGAAATACACAAAGCAATAATAAAACCGAAAAGGTGAATTTATTTAACGTGTGAACAAATCAAAAACGACAATGTATATATCAAAATGAAAGCGTTCCGGTTTAAGCTGGACACGGTTATTTCCTCACAGAGAACAAAATGAAAGAACGGAACCAGTTTAAGATTTAGAAAAGTGCACTACAACACCTCATTCAATGGGAATATGCACCAAAGGCCAGCGAATTATCTTCATTTATTATCATCAAATAAAAACAAGTAATGACCAAAGGAGCAACAGAAGAAATCATTTTCTAGTTCTTTAATTCTGTTTGATTATCGAAACGAAAAAAAACTTGCACAAGGCTGGAATAAATAGACGATGTTGTCAGATACTGAACATTTGTTAGTGCGTTTTGAACTGTCGAAAGTGCACTGTCTGTCACATTGCGCTTAGGCAGTGGCTCTCAAAATTTCTAATGCCGCGACCCTTTAGTACAGTTCCCTCATGTATGGAAACCCCTCATACAATTATTTTCCTTTCTAAATTTAATGAATAAGTGTTTTATGATGGTCTGAGACGACCCATGTGAAAGGGTGGTTCAATACCCCCACACCCCCCCCCCCAAAAAAAAAAGAGGTCGTGACCGGCAGGTTGAGAACCACTGAGCTAAAGGGACGGATGGGAATGACACCCAATTGCTAGGGCGAGACTGACTAGTTATACCTAGTACCGTTTAGAAACGTCTTCCACGGCTAGAGCGATAGAATTTAGACCCGATGTTGTTCTTACATGTATTATTATTTGTGCCTTAGCGATGAATTACACTGCTTCCGGCTTGCTAGGTCTGTCGCAAGGTGTGCCAAGAAAAGTCTGGGCTGTTTGGAATTCACAGTAAAAGTAATTATTATTTCTTACTGTTATGTGCCCATTGATAAGTAACTAAAATAATAAAATGTTTTAAATAATTTGAAAAAAAAAAAAAAAAAAATAAGAAATGTTTTCAACAAAAATTAAAAGATATAAATCTTTAAAAGGGGCTAAGCAGCCCCATTGCGAATTTTCTGGCGTTGGTAGTAGTAGGGGGCGGGGGGGGGGGGTGTGATTGGGAGGAAAAAGGGGGGGGGTGTTGATTTTTAGCCTCCTCTCTAAAAACTACTTCGGGCAGAGGTGGGGGGGGGGGGGGACGCTCAACAGATTGACCCCAACGCCCCTTTTGCCGAGTTACCGCCTTGTTTTGTGTGCGTGTTTTTTCCAAGTGAATGTGCAGAATAACGAAGTTATCAATTCCTGTTCTAAGGTATTTTTTGTTAGCTAAAGAGTAGTGTGGTAGAAAAAAAAAATTCGTAATTGTTACAACGTAAAAAATAAAAATGCCTTTATGTGCTTCTTATTTTGGTCTTAAAAGTAAGATTATATGTTGCTATATGTACACTTTTAATGTTTCGTAGTTCACAATAAAAATCGCTAAAACGCGCACATCCATCGGGAAATCATTCAAAGCGACTCACCCGATGTGAAAATCACCGAAAAGGGCACATTTTAGGATAATCACCAGAAGAACGCACCTCGAATGATCATTTTTTTTTTTTTCAGGTGCGCCTAGAGGGAAATCATCATTTAACAACAAGCCTAGAGATGATCACTTATAGTGGTTATCCTAGGGGAAATCATTTTAAATGTCGCATTGCGTGGCCCATCAACACCGAGACCTTACGTACTTCAAGACAGTATATTTAAAAGATACCTCAAAATCCCCTTTCTATATGGAACACCATTATGGAACACCATTATGGAACACCATTATGTAACACCATTTTTGATTATTCTGGCTGTAATCATTATCATCATAAGGTGCACTGCCAACTGGCGTGGGCGATTATGAATCTCCACAATTTGCGATCTCCTGCAGCATGTATCAGTTCGTGTGCCGACACACCTCGATGCCATGCAACAAGGCTGTCAAGAATCTTCTTTTGTTGTTTTCCTCCATCCCTCCTTCCACATATCTTTCCCGTGGTCACCACATGTTCCATTTTCCCTCTTCTCATAACATGGCCAAAATTGATTACTGTCTCCTTCTGATGTCTGTAATAAGTTGTCCGATTGTCCAGGACTCACCGGGCTTTAGTAAAGGGCTCTAATATAACCTAACAGTTGAACGGGATTTCTGGGGCTTGTGCCCGGGTGAAAGAAATACTGACATTTTCAGAGATGGGAATATCAAAGAAAATTGGCTAATAAACAGCATCTTGTCTTCGAAGCTGAAATGTAATGGTCATATCAAGCGCAATGGCAGACTTAGAAAAAAATAGCAAAAGACATAGTACCGGGAAGAAGGGGCAGGGGTCAACCAACATGAAGATGGGTACATAATACGTGTGACTCCGTGAATATGAAAGCGGGGTGGAAAGCTGGCGAGAGACCGAATTTCTTTTAGGCAGACCGTCATGAGAGCGACGTTCTGCAAAGGTCATGATACATGACGATGATTATAATAAACACTTTATGGTACGCATCACTGTGGCTAAGTCGATGCAAACGCTTCGTAATGCCGGGATGTCGGGTTCGATCCCAGCTGCCAGCCACGCGCCTTGCGTTGGTTTCGACAGTAGTATTAAGAAAGCCGACCGTCCAGGAAGCAAGGGCAAACTACTGGACGTAAATTTGCCTAGAGAAACCACACAACAGCCAGGGTCTGTTAGGGTTGGTTCTACAACGTCCTGTAAAGGATACGCAATTACCTGATGAATACATGCACCCCTTTAAAACAAAAAACAGATTAAAAGCCCTAGGTGTAGCCGTTACGGGGACTCCACTTACAACTTTGTGTGTGTGTGTGTGTGTGTGTTGTCCATCAAGATGATGATGAGCACTCTTTTTCATCAAGTATGAGTACGAAGATGACTGATGAGGCCGATGCGGACCCGAAAAGTTGTTGGACAGTGAGGACAGGGAATGAGTATTGTGCCAGTGAGGGAATCTCCTACAGTCGCCTTTCTGTTCATCCTTTTCTTAATCAGTCTTGCTGTTCTGTTTGCTTCACATGTAGCTGCGCTCTTGTGTAGAGTTGCACACTGTGCATCTTGATCTTGAGAGGCAGCCTCCGAATTTGTGTCATTCATTCCAAATGCTTTGAGTGAAGACTTCAAGGTGTCCCTAAGACGTTTCTTTTGCCCGCCTTGGGATCGTTTCCCATTGTGCAGCTCACCATAGAAGAGTTTTTTGGGGAGCCTGTGATCTAGCATGCGTAACAGAACTTTTTATACGTGCGAACGAACGAACCAGCCAAATTTATTTATAGATGTTTACAAACTGGACACATTCTGCCCTTCTAGTCTCCCTTTTTTTTATTTAAGCAATAAAACAACATCTCAGACTTTACAAGCGCTAGTGTACTTTAATTATACCTACAATTGACCATCTATTCATCAACTCATCATGCCATCCAAGGACGTACGTAACACTCATCTCAAAATTTCATCTGTCCAAAATAATAATCAACACGACAAGAAATCCCATTCGGTCACCCCACACGTTTCAATGTCCATTACCTCTATCTGATCATAACGCGCTGTTACAAGCTCATCAACAATAGACCACAGCAAGGAAAGTGCTACATATTGCAGCCTAAGAAAAATGGAGCACTTATGGGTTACTAACTGTGTGCCATGACGTTGATCCGTTGTTCAAACCTCAAAAAGTTCTGCTGGTATTTCTTTCATCTCTTTGTGGGATGCAATTTTTCGTTTTTTGAAGCCATACACTGGCTTTTGCCAGGGGCAGCAATATATAGCCTGACCATAATCATGGTTTAAAGGCTGAAAGCGGTTTCTGTGTCTACTCCACGGGTGATCCTCATCAGCATTGCAGCACTTTGTGTCATCGGGTGTTTATCGCTTGAGTGATGTCCTTGTGGGGTAAAAGAAGATAGAGATAGATTCCTTTCATCTTAACCCCAAACACACACTACAAAGTCGTCCCAAAAGGTCAAACGTATGTACTCCGCTGAAGGTCCACACATACAGCACCTACTCATGCGCGACATTCAATTTCCATGACTAATTTCTCTCTAAAAGTCTCCCTCGCTACTCTGGGTTGGTTCCGAACTTGATCCCACCTGGCCCTCAACTGGTTACAGACTCGTAAAAGTTTTTAACCGACTTGCTGCGGGAGATCAGCTCCCATGAGAGTCATCATCTAGCATGGTCTTTCTGAAAACGCGTGGATTATGTAACCAGATACTCACCAGGGATTCGTTTCTGAAGAAAGATACATCAACACAAATTAGGGAAAGCAGAAAATAAATTGAGAAATATAGATGTCCTTCTTGTCAACTGGTGGAGTCCCTGGTGCTTTCTCAGGACTGGGAAAGTCCAATCATCTTTCACGCATGGACCATGCAATTCCCTTGTGGCGATTGCATAGTCAGTCAGGTGCTTTTCTGTGTCTTGTTAGAATGTTTAACCAACCCAGCGGATGATAAATAAATTTAATGTTGCTTCAGACACTACATCATTGTCATCTTTGTCATCGTCATCATCTTCATTATCATCATCACATCATTATCATCATCGTTGTAATCGCCATATGCTGTGTATTGGATTGTTTTCTCCTTATAACCTCCAACGTGTACCATTTCTTCAGACTGTTCATTCGTTTATTGTCACGTCAAACCATTAACCATTATACATCACATAGGGCTAGCTGTCAATTTTTCTTATCCCTTCTATCCTGTGCAATAACTGCGATACCGACGGTGCAATCCTGTGCATCACATTGGGCCTCTCTTTTCAATATTCGCTTTGGAGTGTGTGTTTTATTCATGGACTTTTTTGATTCTTTGGCTTATTTATATCTCATTTCAGTGACTGTTTGGCGATGCTCTGCTAGTTTCTTCCCACGAAGTGTCCAGTATAGGGTCATTTTCTCTTTCTTCTAAATGCTAATACTATTGCTTTTCCATGACAGTTCTCTTATTTCTTTACTTTTTGTTGATTCAACCCATTTCCCCAGATCTTTCAATCACTAAAATGTTTAAGTGTGTTATATGACATATTTCATTATACGCAAGAGTTTAAGTTTGTTATATGACATATTTCATTATACGCAAGAGTTTGCGAAATTTGCAAGTCATTTCTGACCAAATCTCTTTTTAAAAAAAATTCAGTTCGCATAGATGTTCAGATTGCGATCGCGTTTCGTAATTCCTGGGTGCCGGGTTCGATTCTGGCTGCGGGCAATTAGGCTGCAGGAGGTCTTGTGTTGGTTTCGATAATGGTACGGAGAGCTGATCTTCCAGGAGTAATGGAAACCTACACAACATAGAATGTGCCTAGAAAATCCATAACAGCTGAAAAAGTGTTGGGGTTGGCTCTTCAACGGCCTTTAAAGGGACGCAACCAATGCTCATGGTTACAAAACATGCACCCCTCTCAGTTTAATCTCTGGCGTTACATTCCGTCGAGTCAGTCTCCGTAAAAACAGGTATGAAAACCCAGTCCTGTTATTGCACAGGATTACTTTTAACAAATTGTGCTGAATCACGATCTTTTTGTAAAGAAGCCAGCAAAGTTCTTTGGACTTAGCAGTTTCTTGATTACCGAAATTGGAAGTCTAGATATTCTGTAGATACCAAGACGCGCATACACAGTTTTGCATATAGTAATAGCTTCAAGTTCTTACGTCCTTTTCAGGACGTAATTTTTTGTTATTTGAAGCCCCACTATGGCTTTTGCCAGGGGCCGCAATATAGGCAGGCCATAAAAATGGCCAGATGTCTGAACGCTGTTTCTGGGACCTCTCCACGGTGATCCTCATCCACATGGTGGCACGTTGTGTCATCGGGTGTTTATCTCTTGTGTGATGTCCTAGTGGGGTAGAAAGTCATTCACTCACTCACACAGTTTTGCAAACGTCCTAAAGAGGTAGTCATAGGTTGTACCATATTTTACGATAGAAAGTATTGGATGATGTCAGAACTGGAAAGAATTTTACCGAAATGAGTTATAGTCTACATCACCGAGAACAGCATTTTACTGAAATGAGATACAAACACCGAGAGAAGATTTTGTTTTTACTGAAATGATATACAAAAAGGACACAGAAGGTAGAATTTTTTTACTGAAATGAGATACAAAAAGACACAGGAGGAAGATTTTCAACAGCTTTTTTAATCATTGCATGAGCATTTAAAAAACATTTACACGCGACAAAAATGTGTTTTATGAGACGAAAGCAAAACAATTACACAGATGGAATTTAAAAAAAAATGAAGCAGTCCTGATAAAAGACAGATGAAAGTCATAAACTCATTAGAACAATCAGATGTAGACAGTCGATGATGTCTGGACATGTTATAACCGGAAATGGTCTCCAGATCTTGGTAACAACCGGCAAGACTAATAGAAAAAGAACAAGAGGAAAACAAAGAAATGATTACACGGATGGCTTGGCCATAAAGACAGAGCGAGACAAAAACTTTGAACTGATCTGTCATTCTGGTGATCGTGTGAGATTGCCAAACATGACAGCCTAATTTTTTTTTCAATCACGATGATTGATGATTGATGATGATGATGAAAAGGATTATGATTGTCAGCAAAAAAAAATTTGCCTGTAGTTGCCGCTGTTCAAGGTACTTGGTTTGAATGGTTTGAACAACGGATCAGCATCATGGCACACGGGTAGTAACCTTTAAGCGCTCTCATCTACTTCTAACTCAAGTCTGAGTCTGAAGAATTTCAGTGCAGTGCACGAGCTCCGTAGCACCGGCGAGGATCCTGAAATACTTTATGGTAGATTTTCAACCCAAAATTTGGAACAGGCAGCGCCGATAAGTTACTTTTTTCGATTTCCAACTGCCAATGAATTTTTACATGCGCAACAAACACACAAGCGTCCGATAACACTACCCAGAGACTTTATAGATACTAAAAGTCCACTTGAACAAATCCCAGTTTTCCTCGGGGCCTGAACCCAGGAATCCAGCACTCGAGGCGGACGCTATGCCTGGAGACCACACAGCCTCCGTTTTCAAGATAATTGATGACTTTGATGAAGAATTGATTATTTATCTCGTAAATTATCATGAACATACCCCGAACTGTCGTCCTAAGCAGGAATTCTGCAATAACAATGGTAATTGATCTGTATATATATATATATATATATATATATATATATATATATATATATATATATATATATATATATATGGATCTGCGTAAGCGCAGTCGATAGGAGGCTCGCTTTCAAATCCAGCTGCGACTCGCTGCAGCCAGAGTCGGTGTTCCAAACCGGGCGGTTCCCGGGGTTCACCCAGCTTCTAGGAAATGGGTACCAGAGTTGACACACTGTGGTGAATGGAGGAATGTCGCTGTAGCTACGGAGTTATGTGAGGACGGCGACATAGGCAAACAGTTCCTTATCAGCTGTCTGTACAAGTGGCAGAGCACTTATGGTTTATAACCATGTACAATGAGGCTGGTTCACATCTCCCGACTTTACCTTTGCCTTTATATAAATATATATCTATTTTTTTTTTAAATTGAAAAAAAAAAAAAAAAAAAACAACAACAACAAAAAACGTGTGTACCAAACCAGTTATCATTTAAAGAGGGCTACAGAAAAGACAACCATAACACAGATCACGGAACTTAGTTATGCAATGTCTATGACTTGTCCCTGCTGAATCTATGTTCATAAATTCGAATCTTGGTTAAAAAAAAAGTCAAGATTCCTTTTCACGCCTAAAGCGCATCGGGCATATGGGAAGAGCACCGATATTTTTACAGACCAATCAGCACTAGGTGAGTAATGTGGGCAGCATAACACCGGCCGTCTTTACTTCTCTAGGACATTCCTCCTGGCACCAATTTTTTTTTTTTAGGCAGGGTCAGCCTGCGACGGCCCATACCATGATAAACATCCACGCAGCCAGCAGTGGGTTTCGATCGAGATATATTGAATTTCAAGTTGGACTCGCAACGCATAAGCTACAGCCGCCGCAAGTTCGAATCTTAGTCTCTGTTAAAAGTGGTATAGTTTTTTAATTACTTTATTGTTTCTTTTTAATGGCAATTATTTCCATTTAAAATATGATCAATTATATAAATGAGGTGCAAACTTTCATTATAATCCCCAGGTATTAATATAATTTCATTTCATGATTCGATAACGAATGGCGTGAAAAAAAAAACAACGTTGTATTTTCCAGCTTGAAGATCATTGGAGGGCTAACAACCAGAGAAGATAGATTCGACACTTTGTTGTGGATTTCAATTTCCTTTGCCCGATCCCATTGTGTAACAGAATCGATTCCCGATATGTCTGTCCTGATAATATGGTAGGTATCTCTTTTGAAGCTTCTCGAAAAGCTATTGAAGCGGGGGAGAGAAAAGAGATTTCAGAATAAAACATCGAAGAAATACTTACCACCACCCTATCTAGACATTGCTTGAGTGTTCCCTTCTGTTTGGGACATACAAATAGATCACTACGGTCTGAGGAGACAGGCGCTGCAAGGAGTTACCAGTCGATCTGGCTTACGCTCAACACTCAACAGAAAGGCGAGGCGGATATACAATCAGACAGTTACTGGTGCCAACTGAATTGGAGATCTTCGCTTAGTACTGAAGATGATGACGAAGCGCGTATGAGAGAGTCCTGAGTCCAGAGATGTCGATTCTTAATTCAACATGCAACGTTCAAGATTAAGTTTGCGATTCATAAGAATGTGACACAAAAATTGCATCATTAAGTACTTTGCCGTCAAGAGATACGTTTCTCAGCAGTTTGTTATCGCGAAAGGATCGTACAGCCTGATGAAGGACTTCACTTGGTCCAGCTTGGTCTTTTAAAGATATAAACAAGCTGAGGTGTAATTATATTAATGATACCATAGAACAACAAACAATCAAATGGTTTGTTTAGTCATCTGATGAGAATAGAACTTTTTCAGTCAGCAGTCAAAGCGTACTCTTATCAGATTACGAAGTTTCAATGGCAAGAGTTTGAGCAACAACAACAACAACAACAACAACAACAACAACAACAACAACAAAGGCACGAATGGAAGGGCGTAAAAGAGACACCATAGAAACATAATATAACACTAACGCAAGTTCAGCAACATGTAAAAGAGAGGGAACCAAATAAACGTCTTCTCTATGAAGTTTTCAGGCATAAATAGTAGGGCAAAAGAAAGAAGAAGAACTATGTGTGAAGGCGGGGGTGCTTGTATGTGTACCTATGGACGTGTCAGGGGTGTCGCGGGGTCACCCTACTCATAATTCAGACTTAATGAATAAAACCACATTAAAAAAAAAAACATTGACAAGAAAAACAAAATCTGTTCCTAACTCAGAAGTCCTGGTCACTCTAGGAAATTGAAGAGCATCCTCTTGGGTGCTAATTTATTCCTTTTATGCTGGACAATGAGAGTGCTACATCAGTGTAGCACTGAAAAGGGGTCAGTTTAAGAAATAATGATAGTTTAAAAAAAAGAGTTACACTCGATTTATAAAGGGAATTTAATTCATTTTTGATTATTCCTCAAAATAATGAGTACACTGAAAGCCACTACTTTCTTTGAATTTTGAAGTGCAAACTACTTGTTTTCTTTTTGTATGTTTCCTTCTTTCTCTGACTTCCTTTCTTCTTCTTTGTCCTTCTCCATTCTTCCTCCTTCATTGTTTCTATTTTTCGTTCTATTTTCTTCTTCCTTCTGTCTTCTTCTTAATCCTTCCTTCTTCTTTCTCCTTTTTCCTTCTTTTTCCTTCTTTCTCCTTCTTTCTTCTTCTTTCACCCTTTTCCTTCTTTTTTTTTTCTTTCTCCTTCTTTCTATTTTTTCTCCCGTCTCCTTCTTCATCTTCCTCTTCCTCATCCTCCTCTTTCTCATCCTCTTCCTCCATATTTTCCTCTCTCTCTCTCTCCTCTTCCTCTTGCTACTTCCTTTCCACTAGAGATACAACAAACTCAGTGTCAACTCTTTTTACTCACGGTTGCTATCTACCGCTTGAGAACCCCTAGCATTGCAATAATATGTTTCAGGACGACAGTTCAGTTCTACTAATCGAAATACCTCGTTCAACCTCTTAAATAGTTATAATCAGGACAAAGCTACATCAAGTACCAGACTGCAACGATGTGAAACCTACAGACATCATTTGGAAGCAGAGGTAGGGTGGTGAGTGGGTAGAACTTTTGTACTTCTGACAGGCGAGAGGTAGGTACAAAGGGACTAATTAGCTCGATTGTTGTTTCTCTCTCTGTCCCCTGTGTGTGTGTGTGTGTGTGTGTGTGTGTGTGTGTGTTTTTTGGTTTGTATGAATGTCAGCGTAAGCATGCATATGTATTCAGATGTGGGTTTGTTTAAATGTGTATGTATGAAAGAGTTTTTTATGCATGGGTGTATGCGTGTGGATATGTGAGTGTGTGGGTGTTTGTGTGAATGTATATCTGTGTATGCGTGCATGAGAGCGCATTTGTGTGTGGATGTACGTATGTGTATGGATGTGTGATTGTGTATGTATGCCTGCAAATGTGTAAAAAATTAATTGTGCGTGTGTGTGTGTTTTTTTTTCCCCTTTCAAACATCCGTCTTTCACACAGCAGCTGTATTTTATCAAAAAAGCATGTTATATTCAAATTATAATAGGCATATTGTTAATATTAGGAACAAACACAAAAGCATGGATGGTAAAATTTATCAACACACTAGCGCACGAACACACACAGACACCACACAGATACACCCAAATACCCTCTCCCACCCACTCACTTAAACATGCATTTAAATACACCTACATACATAGACACGCACCCACATACATGCATACACACATACACACACGCATTCCAATCACACACAAACAAACAAACACATGCGTAAATAAATAAAGAGAGATACACACAGACACATGCAAACACGCACACACAAACAGACACACACGTAGACACACGAACACACGCACACAAACACACATACACAGACACGCACACAGACACATGTACACATACACACACAGATACACACGCAGATACACACGCAGACAAATATACACTTATAGACACACACGCAGGCACACCCGGAAACACACACAGACACACTTAGAGACATACACAGATATACATACAGAGACACACATAGACACACACATAGACACACACACACTCACGCAGAAACACACGAAGGCGCGCGGACACACATACACGGAGACATATACAGACACACACACAAAGCACAAGAAAGACACACACACAAACCCACGCAGGCACACACAGACACTTTCACGTAGACACACACAGGACACACCCACCCACACGTAGTCACACACAAACTCACAGACACGCAGGCACACACACAGAAACACGCAGACACAGAAAGAAAGAAAGAAAGAAAGAAAGAAAGAAAGAAAGAAAGAAAGAAAGAAAGAAAGAAAGAAAGAAAGAAAGAAAGAAAGAAAGAAAGAAAGAAAGAAAGAAAGAAAGAAAGAAAGAAAGAAAGAAAGAAAGAAAGAAAGAAAAAGAAAGAAAGAAAGAAAAGAAAGAAAGAAAGAAAGAAAGAAAGAAAGAAAGAAAGAAAGAAAGAAAAGAAAGAAAGAAAGAAAAGAAAGAAGAAAGAAAGAAAGAAAGAAAGAAAGAAAGAAAGAAAGAAAGAAAGAAAGAAAGAAAGAAAGAAAGAAAGAAAGAAAGAAAGAAAGAAAGAAAGAAAGAAAGAAAGAAAGAAAGAAAGAAAGAAAGAAAGAAAGAAAGAAAGAAAGAAAGAAAGAAAGAAAGAGCTTGTGTATGTGTCTGCCATGCCATCAAATGGGAATGAATTTAATTTTGAACAAAAAAATGGACGTAACTAGCGTGTGCATGATTGTGGATCAGCTGTGACAATCATAAACCCAGAATAAACCCGGACAAGCATTAGCGCCGCAATAAAGACAGATGACAAGGCTCTGAAACATTCTGTGATGATGCACTGCATTGCCGCTTGTGGATAAAACAACAAAAAACACTTGTGGTTCCGTTGTTCAATCAAATGGATTAAATACTTTGTTATGGCTTCTAGAGATAGTTGCGTGCCTTTGCAGGACGTTGCAGAACCAACCCCAGCATTTTTTGGCTGTTGTGGTTTTTGTAAGCAAATTTTACGTTCAGTAGTTTGCCACTGCTTAAGACGGTCAGCACACAATACTACTGTCGAAACCAACGCAAAGCAAATCGTCAGCGGCTGGAGTCGTGCCCGGCAACCCGGCGTTAGGAAATGTTACGGCTTTACCTGTCCATTTATTATAAGCACAATTGATCATCATCAGGTGCCTTGTCGACTGACTTGGGCGATCATGCCTCTCCACAATCTGCGATCATCTGCAGCATAGATCAGTTCATGTGCTGACACACCTCCATTCCATGCAACAAGACTGTCAAGAACATCTCTCGTTGTCATCCTCTATCGCCCCTTTCACAGATCTTTCCAGTGGTCACAACATGTTCCATTTTCCCTTTTCGCATAACATGGCTGAAAAATGATGACTGTCTTCTGATGTTTGAGATAAGTTGTCTTCGGGCTTACGCCTCTTTCAAAACCTCATGGTTGCTCTGTTTGGCTGTCGAAGGTATTCAAGGCATTTTTCTGTAAAACCACATCTCTGAGGCCTCAAGAAATTGCTTGGCCAGCCTACCCATTGTCCAGGACTTACAGCCATATGTTGAAATTGGGTATATGTAGCAGGCAGGAATTTTTTGTTCTAACCTTCAATGACAAGGATGTATTGCATAAGATGTTTTTTTTTTTTTTTTAATTTTTTTTTTTTTGCTTGTCCTATCCTGTTTCTTATCTCAGTGATGCTTCTTCCATCTGATGTTATCTGTGTACCCAGATACCTACATTTCTGTACTTGTTCTAAAATAACACAATTTACTTTTATTATCCATTAAGGAATAAATCTTTTCCTTGATATCACCATTACTTTTGTATTTATATTATTCAAACTGAGGCCCATTCTTCCACTTTCTACCACCACAATGTCTATTATTTCCTGTAGTTCTTTCCGACTTGTTGCTATCTAGACTGTGTCATCGGCATAACGTAAAATGTTTATATTATCCCCCACCAACCACAATTCCGGTATATCAAGCAACAATCTCATTATATATTCACTGCATAATGACACACACACACACACACATACACACACACACAAACAGGTGACAGTACACATATTTGTCGTACGCCCCTCTTTATGCTCCTAAATGTTCCTAAACCGTTGTTTAATCTTATAGCTGCTGTTTGCTGCCAATACATATTCGTTATTATTCGAAGATCTTTTCCATCAAAGTTTAATTTTTCTAATGGTTTGATTACTTCTGTATGTTTCAGACAGTCAAATGCTTTTGTAGTCTTTACTTCTATAGCTCTTTCTGACAATGTCCTTAGGATGTATTTGGCATTATTTGCACTTTTTTCCTTCTACAAATCCACATTTCGTCGCTGATTTATGATTTAATTATGTTTCTTATTCTTCTCATAATTATTCTTAGTAACATCTTGGTAATGTGACGCATCAGACTGTGCGTTCGTCTTCATACTTTAAAGTGCCTGGTTTCTTTGGCAGAGTTTAAATGTAGATTTTAGAAGTTCATTTTGAATGTACTCACTATTATAAATATTATTTAAAATTTTTATTATTTAACTTCCAAAATCTCCCTGTGCTTCGATTTCTTCCATTGAACTGTTGTCTGGCCAGGTGCTTTTTCTTTCTTCATGTAATAGAATGCGTCTTCACTACAGCCACTATTGGTAGACCTTCATTTGGTCTGCAATTTTCCATCTGCTTATTATCATCATACAATTCCCGTACTTACTCTGTCCATCTGTTAATTATATTACTATGTACCATTATTAAGTCGCCATCTTATGAGTTTAAACATCCAGTGCTGTTAGGTGTCATCTTTCCTGTTAACACATTTATCTGTTGGTACATGGAATCTGAGTCAAGAGGCAAAAGAAGTGCTTGGGGCTTCTTAGCAAAAGTCAATGGTCGACGTTTGGTGCAGGAGAGCCTAGCATATGATAATACAACATAAAGCTTAAGATTGGAGGTGGAGGCGGTCACTGCAGCTTTCCGCTGCCTAGAGAACACGACAAACACACACGCACACACACACACACACACACACACACATCGTGATTGTAACTGATTCAGAAAGCATGCTGAGGAAGATCAGAACAGGTATGCTTCGTGCAGAGTGGCATGCTTGGCTGCGGAGGACACGAGTAAGAAGTATTGTCTGGATTTTTTCACCGGGTCATGCCGGTGTGTTGGGAAATGAACAGGCCGACAGACTGGCTGGCTCTGCACAACTTGTTGGAATACTGATACATGATAAGGCAGACGTGGTTAGTGCCTTATGGGAGAGCGTGTACAATTCGGAGGAGCAGATGGATCACCACAGTCTGGTGAGATTGATGCAGTTGGGGGTGACGAGAGGTACTGGCAGATGCTCGAGGCTCAGAGGAAAGGCAAGACGGACGTTTAATCAGAATGCTACTGGCACCATTAGTTTCGGAACTCTTCGCTGGCTGCTGAAGATGGGGACGGAGCGCTTATGGGAATGCCCCGAGTGCTGTGATGTCGGTTCTTGAATCAAATCAAATCAAATCTGAGTCTGTCCCATGATTTTCCCCAACCTCTGTACATATTTGATTTAGCAAGGAATTTTTAGCCACTTTGCTTTTGTTCACTATTTCTTTTTGTAGTCTAGAATATTCTTCTTTATTATTCTTTTATCTTCCTTCTTTCATCCATCAACTGCATAATTTCGATTGTCATCCATTTCTTTTTTCCAACTCTATGGGTTGGAGGGATGTCTCTTGTGATGTCTGCTGAATAAGCTCACGCAACACATCCCACTGTTCATGAGTAGTCTGAATAATTTCCATAGCAGTTTACCGTTTTTGTACAGTGACATTGTACTGTTCCTTAATTTCCTTATCTGTTCTAAGAATTCCTGAATGTAACTTGATTTTCAGTAATGTTTTTTTTTTAATATTCACTTGCTTTTTTTTTTTCTTCTAATCTTTCCTATAAATGGAATATGGTCACTAAAGCAGTCTGCTCCTGGTTTAGTCTTTGCTCCAAGCTGCTCCTGAATCTTCTTGAAATCAAAATATAATCAGTCTGATTGCGGAGATTATCGTTAGGACTTTTCCAAGTCCACAATCTTCGAGGATGGTGTTTAAACCAGGTGTTACCTATTATTTTGCGGTGTGATTCAGCGCAATCTGTCACCTCTCACATTCGTTTCCATAGGCCACAGCAGCTCCCGCTATTCCGTATACTGTTTCACTTTTGTTTCGCGTTGAAATCTCCAAGCACCATTGTTACTTAACTTTTGGACTGATCAAAAGCCATGTCTAACTCGTCATAAAATGCGTCAATATCTTCCTCTGAACTATCTGCTGTTGGGGCATAAATCTGTACTAAGTTGATGTCAAACAATTTTCCATGAAGTTTTACTAATAGTACTCTCTCTGATATTGTCCAAAATCCTTTCACAATTTTTTAAGTTCTTTGGATCTAAAATAATACCAATTCCCTTACCACAGTCCTTCCCACATTGCTAAATAATTCTGTGCTCATCTGAATACTTTATTCTGATTTTTGCGTGTGTGTGTGTGAACGTTTGCATGTGAGAGTGCGTGTGTGCGTGTTTTCCTTACTTGGACCTTGTTGAGGCTGATTAGGTCTGACCTTTACTAACAATCTGTCGACAGAATTTTGCCTTCTCCCCGGGATGTTTCAGAAATGTGACATTGGCTCGTTGTTCTAGACAATGCGTATGTGAGCTTTGTAGCTGTGGTATTTATCTGCAAAGTCCGTGCTTTTGTCTCTAGTGATAGAAACAAGGTAATCGTGGTAATATAAATACTAACTTTGACTCATTCATGTTCTAGCATGCGGGTCGAATTCCAAACAAAGGTCGTATACCAAGGATCATTTTTTGCTTCTAAACAGTACGTATATTAAGCCAAAGCGAACGTATACCAATGCACCACTGTATCTCTTTACGTCTAAAACTTACCATCAACGTATTTCAGTGTCATGTCTTAACCAAATTTTCAACAGATCCTTAGCATGACTAAATGACATATGACGACATTTCTTGGATCTACTCTCAACGTATGTCAGTGACTTATCTCAGGCACGGTTTAGACCAGGGGTCTTGAACATAGGGGGTTACCCCCCCCCCCCTATTCCCCCTCCCCACCCGGGGGACATGGGGAATTGGGGTGGGGGGGGGGGGGCGGGCAGCGATATCAGGTTTTTATATGCGTGTCATGAAAGTTTGAAAATGAGTACAGTGGTTTTTATAATAAACAGTTATATTTTTTTTCAGGATAATTAATTAAAAATTTTTTTTTTTTTTTTAATTTATAAAATTAAAAGCAAACGATATTTTGTATTTGTTTTCATACGCAGTTAAAAATCGAAATAAAATGATAACAGAAATGTATAGATTAAGAGCACATTCTGACTAGAACTGTCTGCCTACTGTCTTTTTCTCTTGTTGTTGAATCTATTTCTCTTATCTTTTAAATCCCATTAAGTTGTGTGTTTGTGTGTGCGTGTGTGTCTGTCTGTGTGTTGTGGGGTGGGGGAGAAGAGGGGGGGGGGGGGATGGGAACTAGGAATCTCAAAGGACTTGAGGGTCTTGACATGTACTCAAGGGGCGGCGACCTGGGAAACAAAATGTGTGTACCACTGACATAGACGACAATCCTAGCGTGTCATAAAGACGTATCTATAAAATGTTTTATACACACTCTTTTATACTTGTTGTCCCAAAGACAGCAGTGGAACATTGTGGTCAACCTTCATTGTGGGGTGGGTATAGAGTTAACATAAACTCTCGATGTCAACTCTCGATGTTACACTGATATATCTGAAACGTGTGTTAGATACATCCTCAGCGTATCGTAATGTCATCTCTCAAGCATGTTTTACACACAACCTATGTGTGAGCTAATGAAATATCCCTATAGTGCTTCAAGTAGATCCTCAGTGTGGCTTAACGACAAATACCTAGCCTGTCTTGGACCTCATCTCATTGTGTTTGAGGGAATCAACGAACGAACACAATTATTGTCAACGGGTCGCAAATTGTCCAATCTTCGACCCTTTCAAGCATTCTTCTCTCACACCATAACTGCATTTCTGCTATTATGTCGATTCGTTATTCAACATTTAATATTTCAGTAGGCATATTTCAATAAGCTGTGCTTACACTAGCACTACTCGTCTTCTATTAGTTTGAACAGATCGAATGGACAAACTATTTCACACACACACACTCACACACACACATACACACACACATATACACACACACCCACCCACACACACACATACACACACACACACACACACACACACACATACACAAATACTGAAAGATTCAAATAGATTACGAAATTAAGGATTTTCAAGACAAACCCCTAATACGAAATTTTGTGAAAGGGGCAGAACGTTCTGGACTAGATTCCAACCATAATATCAACATTATTGCATAGAAAGATCACATTCGAAGAATCAACTACGAATACTAGAAGAGCATAATGTACGCAACATGATGATGCTAAGTTAGAAGTATCTTTTCCGACATTTTTGTCTCTGTACGTCTTTCGAATAAAAAAAAAACTTTCTATTTTGTTGAAGTATATACATGTCGCTGATAAATGTGTGCGGTGTTTTCATCCATAATTGAATATTGCGTGAGATGATCTGGTCAACTTTGTAGCGGAGGTCAAGATGATCAAATGAATAAAGTTTTTTCACAGCGTGCCTTTCAACAAATGTCATGTGATACGTTACATGCCTGGGGACTGGACTGCCATGTGGTTTGGCACGGAAGGAGCTAAGGTTACGAGGACATACCAGGACGGAAATATTCAATTCTGAACTGCCACATTTTCTGGAACACTGACGTCATAAAACGATGGACAACCGAAAACGGTTGGGGAATATTTGGAAACGAAAAGATGATAGATAATAGGCGACGGGGTCCACTGGCTTGGGGTTAGACGACTTCGTCGCATGTCGGGACAGAATTAGGGTTTGTCAACACTGCAGGAGTCCTTTTCATGTCTCTTGGTGGCGTGCAATTTTTTTTTTTTTTTTAACGTATCCAGAAACCATGAGTTGTAAACCCTTTGGCTCGGTACTATGGATATCGCAACCCTTCGGCCTTGATTCCATTATAGGTACCGTTAATCTGGGAGAAATGTGGCTTTTCTGCCTACCCCTGGGAGTGAACCCGGACCACAAGGAGTTCTTTAACTAACTTCGCTAGAGAGCCGGGCGATGGTGGCGTGCAATGAAATGCCTAATCTTGTCACAATTATAACCTAAAGCTCCTGCTTGGGGAATGCTGGTTGAACGTGATGATTTTTTTCTCACCAAAGCACATATCTATCTACGGGAAGATGACATTACTCACAAAAGTGTCAAAATAGTATTACTCCCTGCATTTCCCGGTTCTCGGCTGTTGTAGCTAAGTGAGCAGGTTCTGAAAGCTGGGGTATTTTGACTATCTTGAATGTCATGGTGACCAAGGAAAGACGGCCAAGGTGGTTACAGTTCCTGGAGAACGAGACAGAGGAACACATCAGCGAAGATGGATACAATACGTTAAAGATATATTGGTTATGAAAGCACATAGGGCTGGAGAACTGGCTGGTGACTTCAGGTGTGCCGTGACGAGAGGGACGCTCTTTAAAGTACCTGTTGATTGATGAGCTAGAAAAAAAGATTTCAGAACCTAGCCTTTGGGCGGTTAAAAAGAAGCAGCTTTATACATCAAGCAAAAAGAATATGTAGACAAGCTGCTAACCTTCCAGAAATTGGTTGTCCACTTAACAGTATTCCAGAACAAACCCCGTGGAGAGAGAAATGCAAACTAACAGTACAAATCCAGACAAATGTGAAAGAAATATTTGACAAGAAAGAACAAAATATTGTACAACGCAGAATGGCCACCCTCAGTTATATTGATGGTGAATATACACAAGAACAATGGGTCAGAGTCTATACAGATGGGTCTGCAGAGAGTGCAGTTAGATATGGTAATGCTGGAGTGTAAATAGAATTCCCAGATGGTACTAGGGATAAGTCCAGCGTACCAACCGGAAAGTACTGCCATAACTGTGATGCAGAAACTCAGGCTTATCAAGATAGCAACAGAGAAACTGCTAAATACCAATCTTGGCTTACAGTATGTGGTAATGCTCACAGATGCAAAATCAGTACTTGAAGCACTCCAGTCTAGGAAACTACCAGAATTGCAAACACTGCTGACACAACTTAGCCTCCAGCGAAGAGTTGTAATGCAGTGGATACCATCACATTGTGGAGTGCCTGGAAATGAGAAAGCTGATCAACTGGCAGAAGGTGCGACAAAAGTGCAGCCGGATGTAACAATCACATACCACCAAAAGAAAAGAGTCATTAAAACAATCAGGAAACCACCAGCCCCAGCACAAGACGACTATTTTATTATGGACAGATCAGAACATTATCCTCCGCCTCAGAACAGGGCACAACCGATTATGTAACCACGTGTACACAAAATTCAAGATAGGCGTATCAACCATGTGTACCTGTGAAAAGGTGCCCCAGACAGCAGAGTATGTACTCCAGGACTGCACCGAATTTGACACATTAAGGCAAACCTTTTGGCCTGAAAGAACAACAGTGGAACGTAAACTCTATGGACCACTGAATGAATTAACAACAACAGTGAAATTTATACAAGAGACAAATTTGCTGATATAGACAACTTATTTCAGGCGAACGAAAGAAGAAGAAGATGAGCTAGCGGAGGCTGGGCTTGAGAGTTTGGGACCGCATGGCTTGTACGGTCATCGCGAACTCAAAAGGTTAGGATTTTGACTTTCGCCCTTTACAGATCTCCCATCATGCTAGCAAGGGCACCGCTCTATCTTTCCAGCAGTAGAGCCCAGAGTTCTAGCCGCTCGGCAAGCCAATCTTCTGCATTTCCTAAACATGGGGATCTGTCTGACACTTAACACTCAAAATGAAAGAATGAAATCAAAATGCTATTTGTTGTTTCAAGGGTCACACATTGGGCACGCAGACCCGTCTTAGATTAGGCCCTACCAGCAGCCATCTATCACACATGAAATATGTTTTTTTTTTTCCATCTTAAATCTACAAAGTTTGTAGAGTTCATAGAACAAAATACATATTATGATTCCAGGGTAAAAATACGAAAGCATGGAAGCTGAAAAAATACATTCGAATATACTGACATATAGACAGACACGATAACAAGTGTTCGACCTATGCATACACATACACACACACACACTAATACACACACTGCCACACACATATACACACGCACACTCAGTACTCAAATACGCTTACATACATACTCATACATGCACACCCACAAGCCATACATGCACACCCACAAGCCATACATGCACACCCACAAGCCATACATGCACACCCACAAGCCTACACACACAAACCTACATACTCAGGCATGCACACCTACACACACACTGATTTACACAAGGACAAGGACAAACGGACAATCAAACGGTTACTGGTGTCGTTTACAATGGAATTCCGCGTTGGCTGCTGACGATGGGGACAGAACAGTCATCTGATTGTCTTAAGGGCTGTGACTGTCGATTCTCAGCTTAACTCAACTAGCTCTGCAGTATCAATCAAACAATCAGGTGCCGTCTCCACGGTGAGAGCAGGCTGTTCACACTCTCAGACTGTCTTTTCTCTTGATGTTGACCTCCCACTTGTAACGTCGCCCATCTCTTGCTCTCTTGCCTTCGGTCTTTCCCTTCAATATCGTTTTTAAAAACGATAAAAACCAGACTTTGCAGTGACGTAGTACCGATATGTCGAGTCTAAATATATGGATGTGTGTTATAATTTACGCTGGGCTTCAAGATCAACCCTGGGCGAAACGGGTACCAGGGAAAGTTCCTGGTTGTAAAGAACGTCACGCTAAGAAGGGTGCGCCAAGACAAGAATACTTTGCATAAAGCCAAAGTAGAATAAGAAACCAACTCGGGACTATCATTGTCAGCCGCTACATGCTGAGGGATTTAGTGAGGGATATGATCTGAGCCCTTATGGACTAAATCGTTGGATGTGAATTCAGCACAACAAGTCTGTTAACAAACTAATTAAGGCTATTCGACTAAAACAGAAAGCAAAGCATAAAGAGGATAATCTCAGATCAGTACTGCTGTATGAAACTAAAACATTTACCAATTAACAACAATCATTCATTAACTGGTGCTTTCACAGAATAGAGGCATTTAAATGATGTGAAAGAATCACTAAAGAAGACTTAAAAGAGAAAACTAAACATGTTCCAGTGAATAAGTTCGCTCTTAAAATAAATGTTGGTAAATTGCGATGAAGTTTACAGCCAAACTGCGATATCTAGCGTTTTGGTCCACAATATTGGATCACTTAGTTGCCTTTTACGAAACGCTTGTCAAGAATCAATAGATTTTTTTTAAATTAATTTTTAAAATTTATATATTTTTCAGTGCTTTTTTTTAAACATATACATTTCTGGGAATTTTTTATCCATGCCCAGGACAAAATATCTCGATATGGGGAAGTGAATCAAGGACAGATCGTAACTTATTTAGAGGCTGTGGATATGTGGTTTCATAGACAAATTATACGAATACCCTACGCAGATAAAAAGAGTAATGAAGACGTCTTGAAAGACATTGACTCACGAAGAAAACTAATTTCCCACAGTCAACATTCTTTGATAATGTGATGAGAAAGAGAAAATAGAGTACATCATGACGATAGGAAAGTTAGAGGGGAGGAGAGGCACTGGGAGACAGATCTAAAAAATACTGGCCAGTTTGACCTCATGGTATGGAGGATCATCTGTATCCAAGTTGGCCAAAAGTACATGAGAAAGAAAGCTGTAAATAAACAAACTGCCAATACCACACAGCACGGACTTTAAGAAAAAGAGAGGGGACATGGTGACCTAACTATGAAGAAGTACACCCAACCTCTATTTAAATAGCTTTCCCCAAGAGCCTGCGGCATGCAACAGACCTGGTAGTGTAACCAAACATCTTCATTTTTATTTTCAAATTTAATTCTTCTTCTTCTTTTGTCAAAATCTGCTTGTGCCGCTAGGCGTCGCAGTCTATCAGATGATCGGCAACCGAGCCAGGGCGCGCTCAGTCGCTTCATATGCCGTGATGTTATGAAGTCTCAAGTTGTCCGTGACTCCTTCAATCCATATTCTTCTTGGTCTTCCCCTGCCTCTTGTTGTTTCGATTTTCATGTTGTATGCTCTTGATGCTGGCATCATTGGTTCCATTCTCATTAGGTGACCAAACCATTTCATTCTTTGCTTCTCAATAAATTTAACGATGGGTATGGTTCCAATAGTTCTTGTAATCACATCGTTTTCTCACTCGATCTCTTCTGGTTTTATTCGCAGCCATTCTCAAACATCTCATTTCACAGGTGGTTAGTCTTCTCTCTCATGTTCTTTTGTTAATGTCCAAGTCTGACATTGATAACCTAATGTCGGTATAAAGATTGTATTTATAATTTGTCTTTTTATCTCAGCTGGGACAGCAGGGTGTTTTAAAATTGGGGCAAGCTGGTATGCGACATTGTTGGCTTGTTGGATTCTTGCTTCAATCTCTCTGTCTATTTTACCATTGGATGTAAAGATACTTCCCAGGTATTTAAATTCTTGCACTTGTTTTAGGCTGTGATCTAGAATCTTTATGTCGATGGTCTGTTGCTCTTTACTTATGCTCATGACTTCTGTCTTTTCAGTATTGATCTTCATATGATGCTTGAGGCAACTGTCGTGTAGTAGGTTCATGTGGTCTTGCAGCTGTTTACTATCACTGTGAAATATGCATTGATCGTCGGCAAAGAGCAGCTCATTGAAATCCTCCTGTTTATCGACATCTGTTGGTGTTATGTCTATTTTATTAATATTGTCCATAAATTTAATTGATTACTAGCAAACTCGCTGCCAATGCTGCTGGTTGTTGCCTTAAGTTTTTTTTTTTTTTTTTTAACATACCCACCAATGAATACATAATAGTTGTATGATGGAAAGAGAGCAGAATTATTAGAAGAAAGAAAATTAAACGGATCGTCTTTACTAAAGGAAGACGTTAGCAATGCTATTAAACATATGAAGAAATAAAAGTCAATTCGGCTACATAAAATGTCAGTACAAGAAATAGAAGTACTGGAGGAATTTGGGGTAGAGATATTACCTAAATTGATGAATGACATTTGCCCGTCTCTCTAGCGTAGCTGGCTAAACCGGATTGCGCGGTGACCGGGTGACGAACTTCTTGTGGTCCGGGCTCACTCCCGGGGGTAGGCAGAAAAGCCACATTTCTCCCAGATTTACGGTACAGTAGAACCTCGCTTAACGAGCACCTTTCATAACGAGTAATTCGCATAACGAGCAAAACAAATTGTAAAAGAATGACTCGCTTAACGAGCGACGTTTCGCATAACGAGTGACAAGGAGAGGGGATGTCCCGGATTTTGCATGTTACATCAGCGTTTTGCACTCGTTCCAGTAGCAATGTCGCTTGTGATCACACATTTTCTCAAACTTGTGTTATATTGTGATATATGTACATGAATCCTCCAGGCCTACAAGATGTTCTCCCTGATGAATTCAAGTTAATCAAGATCCAGTTTCTGCCTCCCAACACCACTCCGTTATTCCAGCCAATGGACCAGCAAGTTATTTCTAACTTTAAGAAGCTCTACACTAAAGCACTCTTCGAGCATTGTTTTCAGGTGACTAAAGGGACCAACCTCACTCTCAAAGAGTTTTGGAAAAATTACTTTCACATCGTTGCCTGCCTCAAGATGAACGACAAGGCGGGGAAAGGGGTTACCAAGAGAACCTTAACTTCTTCTTTTAGGAAGCTTTGGCCGGAGAGTGTTGTCGATTTGTGACATTGAGGGGTTCGAGACAGTACCCGTGGAACCTGTTGTCAACGAGATTGTGTCTTTGGCCACTATCATGGGATTGTAGGTGGATAACAGTTATATCGAAGAGCTTGTGGAAGAGCACAGCCAAGAGCTGACCATCGAAGAGCTTGTGGAGTTGCATTGTGTTTCACAGCAAGACGTTTTGGAGGAAAGTTTGTCAGAGGAGGAGGAGAAGGTAACAGAGAACCAAGAATCTTCTTGCGAAATAAGAAAAATGCTGATAGCATCGGAAACTGTTGCTTCTCACATTGAGAAGCATCACCCCAATAAGCAAGTGGCTATGCGCGCTGCAAATTTAATGATAATGCTGTGTCGCATTTTCGCCAAATTTTGAAGCGTCGACAAAAAAAATGTCTCTTGACATGTTTCTAATAAAAAAAATAGTAGCTATGTATCATAATTATTTCGACTTTTTTTTTTTCTGCAAATCGTATTCGCATTCTACGTGGGTTCGTTCCGCATTTGAAGAAAAGATGAAGATGATTCACTTTCCTTAAATAATATATAATTTTCTTTGAATAAATGTTATAGTATAACTTATACATAGCATTTTGTGAGTATTTTTTGGACATGGAACGCATTATCGCATTTTACATTAATTTATATGAGTAAATTGCTTCACATAACGAGTGTTTCGCTTAACGAGTATGATTCTGGAACAAATTATGCTCGTTAAGCGAGGTTTCACTGTATTTACAACAGAATCAAGGCCAAAGGGTTGCGATATCCATAATATCGAGCCTAAGGGTTAACACATTATGGCTTCTGGATAACTAAAACAAAACAAACAAACAAGATGAATGAAATTTATAACACTGGGTACATACCAAGTGATATGATGAAATCTGTAGTTATTGCCATACGAAAAGTCTAGGAGTAATTAAGTGTGAAGAATTTCGTACAATCAACTTAAAAAATTATGTCACTATATTACTACTTAGAATTATAATGAGAAAAACAAGAAGAAAAATATGAATGGAAATGAGAGAAAAAGCAGTATGGATTTATGGAAGGTAAAGGGACAAGTAATGCAATATAAATATTACTAACACTGACAGAAAGATCAATGAAACACAACATGACTTTTATTTGTGCTTTATAGATTATACTAAAGCATTTGACTAAGTTAACCATGAGGAGATGATAAAAATGTTGGAAGACATCAATGTAGACGGGAAAGATCTCAGAATAATTACAAACATTTACTAGAACCAAGTAGCAGACAGATTGGGAAACATATTGGGCACTTTTGAAAAAATAAAACAAGAAGTAAGACAGAGATGTGTCTTATCCGCAGATCTTTTCTCTCAATAAAGTGAAATAATTTTGAGAGAAATTAAAGAGAAAGCACAAATAGGAGTTAGAGGATACAATAAAAACAATTTGCGTTTTGCAGACAAAACAGTTGTGATAGCTTAAAATGCAACTGATTTATAAATTAATCAAGTAACAGAATGTGTATTGATCGGCACTCATAGAAAGAAGTAGAAAGATAGAAGAACACACTAGTCAACATAAAAATCGAAAGCTATAGTTACCGTGCCGGGAATTGATCCTGTCACGTCCAGACGGCGTCTGCGCCTCGCCATGAATACCAGTGCACTAAAAACATGTTACGGTAGGCACCCCCAAAATAGGTGTCTTATTGGCCATGTTAACTGATTTACAACAACTACTGAATATTGTGGGGATGGAGAGTGCTGAGAAAGGACTTTCATTGAATATTACGAAAACGGAAGTTATCCTGAAATCAAAGAAGAATTCAACTCCATATTGTGATATCTAAATTAAAGGGAAAAGACCCAACCAAGTCAATAATTTCAAATATCTTGACTTTGGCCAGTGACGATTTCCATTTTCTGCACCAACGTCAGTTTAGCTGAACAGCTCTGATATAGATGAATATAGAGACGGCTGGACGAACGAATGAATGGTTAGGTGGATGGACACAGCAACAGATAGGAGGATGAAAACGAACAGATGGAATGGCGGATAATTTAAAATGAAGTAGATGAAATAAGTAATAAGTAAGTTATAGTTGGGTGGATAAGTGTAACAAAGAAAAAAAGACAGCTCAATCAACTGAGAGGGTTGAACATGGAGACAAAGAAATGGATGCTGCATGGGAGTGCAGGGCACTTATGTCCCGGGAGACAAAGACATGGATGCTGCATGGGAGGACGAAGCAGTGATGGGCCGGGAGACAATGAAATAGATGCTGCATGGGAGGACGAAGTACTTATCTGAATCTGATTTGAAAAAAAAAAATTCCACACTTGGTCCTCTTTATAGAGCACGAGGGCCTGCTATACTGAGGACTGGTTTTTTGCTATCTGATTTGAATTGTGGCGATCAGCTTCGCCTGAGTTAGTTTTTCTGTTTACATGTCGGAGTGGTCTGGCTCAGTGGCTTGTGATAGGGCTGTTTTTTTTTTTCTTCTGGCGTTTTGGAGGGATGTCAGTAAGTCCTGAAAAGGACTAACAGATTGCCTGGTCGGCCTGGAACGGGTATGGGTGGGATTTTTCCGGTGTTGGCTTCTGCCGTCAAGTACTGATAGGCGGGGAGACAACGAAATTGATGCTGTGTGTGAGGACGAAGCGCTGATGGGCTGGACCAAGGTGCTATGATGTTGAAATGGACAACAAGTAAAACCCTAAAACGCTAACAATATACGGGATCGTGAAGATAATTAGAGGGCAGCGTGGATGATTCAATGAGTGAATGAATGAATGCAAGAATGAATAAAGGAATGAAGAAATCTTGTGTAGATAAACATATCTTTCTATTCTTCTTCTTTTTCTTTTCCACATTGTACCTCATCGAAGTGTCATGGGCAGATGTAATATTCGTTGATGAGCTCTGTCAAGAGCACTATTACGAGTGATGTTCATTTGTGCAAGGCTGTTCTCAATGCCAACACTCCTTATTTTCCGAGGTCTTCCACTCGATCTATATCCGTTGTAACGTTTTAGAGTAGCTCGCTGTGGCAGATAGTACTTTCCATTATTGCAATAGCATAAATCCATAGATGGATATGAAAATATGCATGGATTGGAATGGCGGCAGGAATATTATTAAAGGGGGCAAGCCACTTAAGTTCTAGATGATGACTTGTTTCCGCAGGCAGGTGAATATATTGAATAAATGGACTTACAGACACGCAGACAGACAAAAGGGCAACAAGAGAGACATATTTCAAGCTATGAGTACGACCCTCTAAAATTACTAGAAGCGTCAACCTTTGCATAACAAATGGATTCTTCAAGTACGCTTAAAAAAAAAAAAAAGAACGGAGAAAAATTCACCTTCACGTATGACCTCAAACCAACCCACCCCCCCCCCCCCCCCCCGCCTATTTTTGGGCACACAAATAAAAATGTCTAATTAAAACATTTTATGTTCTAGAATTTCAGCTAGCCAACTCTATCTTTGTATACCGGATATTCTAGAAACTCTCCAAAAGTTATTAGAGTTTCTTTCTAAAATAGTTTCCTGCGGCAAGGTTATCGTTTCATTTTTAAAGCGAATGTAACATGTTTAAAGGTCACTGGTGTGTACGTGTGTGTGTCTATGTGAGTATGGATGTCTATGTGAGTATGTGTGTGTATGTGAGTTTGTGTGTGTATGCTTGTTAAAACGTCTGACGATTATAGATTTATTCGGTAATAATCGTAGGTTTATAAAATGCTCCACCCTCCCTCCCTCCTCCTTCCCCTCCCTCCCCCTCCCTCCTCCTCCCTTACCCCCTCCCTTACCCCCTCCCCCCTCCCTTACCCCCTTCCCCTCCCTTCTCCTCCCATCCCCCTCCCTCCTCCTCCCCATCCCCCTCCCTCCCCCTCCTTCCTCCCCCTCCTTCTTCCTTCTTCCGTATTCCTCTTTCCTCCTTCTTCCTCCTCCCTCCTTCTTCCTCCTTCTTCCTTCTTTCTCCTTTTTCCTCCTTCTTCCTCTTCTTCTTCTCCTTCTTCTTCTGTCAGAGAGTACTCTGAACATGCAGACATATGGTGTTCTCGAAGAATCGCTAGAAGGTAATGAAAAAAAGTCTAGTGAAAATGTCTTTAGAGAATTTAACATACAAAGAGAAATGGTTTCCTGCAGCAGAATTATCCCATTTTCTCGAACATAAGACCTAACCCTCAGATAAGCCCTAGCTTTTTCAGAATGCTCGTAACATAAGTCCCACCCCAAATAAATGTACTGTTAAAACGCATAGTTATCTGATGGAGCGGTGTTATTAGTTGATGGGAAAGCCTGCACGCATGAAATTTATTGATGACCCAAATCCCAAGAACTGCAAATTGATTGACTGAGCGCTGTGGTGTTCTTTTGTGCAATTTATACCGTTTTACTCATTTAATTACACAGATTTTGACTGGCAACTTTATTACAAATGTAGGTTTCTTTCAGTAGCTATGTTTATTATTATTGTTATTTGTTGTTGTTGTTAAAGAATAGTAAACTTCTATCGAACTATGCATTTTTTTTAAACAGTGCACAAACATGGAGACTGTTTGACATAAATTAAAAAGAGGATGGCAATAACAATGCAAAGATTGAACAGCCTTAAAAGTCTATTATTAAGCACCAGCAAGGAGATCAAAATTAGAATTTTGAGAGTATGCATCTTCCCTGTGGCTACATACGGATGTAAGTCGTAGACTATCTCTCAGAAAGAGAATAGGGTCTTTTTAGCTGACACGCTACAGAATATCTTGGACAAAGAAGAGGAGAAATACTGACATCTTGAAAGATCTGAACATCAAGGAAGATTGGCTAATAAACAGCATCCTGTCTCGGAAGCTGAAATATTTTGGTCATATCAAGCGCCACGAAGGATTGGAAACAAATGATAGCAGAAGGCATTGTACCAGGGAGGAGGGGCAGGCGCCGACCGACATGAAGATGGGCACAGGATATAAGTGAGTATGAAAGTACATGAGGCGAGAGAACTGGCGAGAGACCGAGTTTCATTCAGGCAGACTGTGATGAGAGCGACGTTCTGCAAAGGACCCGCTACATGATGATGACACAAACTCTAGATAAGACAGTCAGCCATTCAGACAAATTTAGTTAGTTCGGTAAAATACAATAGGGACGTGAGGAATTACAAAGTAGTAAGTAAAAGTAGGTCATCGTCTGTAGCTTAGGCGTTGCGAATGAGCTTCGTAGTGTCAGGGTGCCGGGTTCGATCCCAACTGCGGGCCTTGAGCCTTGCATTGGTTTCGACATTGGTGTCGAGAAGCCGACCGCCTAAAAAGCAATGGCGAACAATTGGACGTAAATTTGCCTAGAAAAACCCACAACAAGTCACAAAATTCTGGCGTCGGTTCTGCAACTTCCTCTTAAGGATGCGCAACTTTAAAAAAAAGGTTCCTTGTTCCACGCCTTTAGATGTGTGAGAATAAAGATCTAGACATTTATTTGTATAGACCAATCGGCACTTGGTGTGTGATGTGGTCAGCATTACACCAGCCGCCAAGACGCGAATGCGCTGTACCTGTTCACAACACTTCAGCAGTTATTTGCTGCCCGTGTTAATGTTCCCGACAGTGAAAACAAGAACTAGTATTTATTTTAACACCCCACACACACTTTGAATCAGCCTCTCTCCAGACGGCCATCGTTTGTATCTGGGGGGACATATGGTGAAGAACTTCTTTAGAACCGAAAGAGTTTGGTCGTCATCCTCTTCATTAACTTCTATTTCTGTCATGAAACGACGCTGGGAGAAACTGTTCGAGATCCATTGCTTGATGGGCGGCAAGCGTTATGAGATAAGCAAAACGTCTTCGCGGAGCTGAGAACTGTTCTAACAAATTATTTGTCCCAAAATTGTTTAGTTCTAAACCACATTTACATTTAGCCTTTTAATCATAAATATAATGATACTTAACATGATCTGTGAGTCCCGGTAATAAGTGGCTAGACACTTTGACTGCCTGCCAGAATGAGTGTTCAAATGTTCACTAAGTCCATTTATTCTCTCTCTAAATTATACCTGGTTCCAAGATCGACCCCCATTACATAAGTAACTGGTAAAATATTGGAAGCAAACGTAGCCGGTGTGCTTTTTACAACATGAAAGGGAGGGCTAAATGATCAATAGCAAACAAATATAGCAACATTCTCCCGATGTGCCTGCCATTGACAAGAAAGGGACATTTACAAAAATGTATAAATGAACTGCATGTAATCCTTTCTGCCCAAAGTAAGGCACCATGCAGGCAAAGCTTATGTCGGTGTGTATCAATGGAACACATGCTGTGTTACTATTTGTTATGTTTGGCCTGGTTATTAAAAAAACACCTGGTCAAATATTTTACAATCATCATAGTATATGTTAGTATCTTTTTTAAAGTCATATACTGGTGCCTTTTTAAACGTAATTATTGTGCAAAATTTAATTTTTAATTTGAAAAAAAAAAAAAACTGGTTCTGAAAAAACAATTGAGTAAATTATTTTCCCTTATTTTAATTACAGCCCCCTTTATAGAATATTTTTTTTTTTTAATCACAACTCTTATCTTTATTATTTAAAATTCCATTTGCACTGTGTTGTTAATTTATCGACGGAATCAAAGAGATGTGCACAATTTGTAACGACCAGCTCTTTCATTACAACCACCATGTCATTTTTATCATACTACAATTCTTGTGACAGAAACATTTTAAAATTCAAAGTCAAAATGACCCTGGGTTGGGGGGGGGGGGGAGGGGGGGGGGGGGGGGCTTAATTGTGAGATGACTTCAAATAAAAACTTCAACTTTGTGACCTAAATTACAGACACCATGTCATTGTAACCATTCTAGGCTGGGTCGACCTGCGACGCCCCATACCATGATAAAAATCCATGCAGTCAGCAGTGGGTTTCGATAGCGGTACGTTGGAATTACGAGTCGGACTCGCAACGCCTAAGCCACGGACGCTGCTCGATTTTAAGAAGGGTCAGGGAAAAAAGTGAAGTATCACCCTGTGGGTTCCAAAACCCCATTTTTTTTTTTGGGGGGGGGGGGGGGTGGGGGAAACAAGACCCACTGCTTCCCAAACAAGATTGTTGTAACAGTCGACTGACTAGGGACATGCTTTGAAGTCAGAGTGCATCTGCCTGAGAGGCAAGGAACCAACAGTCTGCATGCAAATAAAAATCAGATTTCTTAAACGGAGATGCACGACTGAGTAATTTTTTTTCCACCTTCAGATCTGTGAAGATGTTTTTGTTATAAATCTGTATGTGTTTGTCGCCAGTATTCGTAATAAATGTTATATTTGGATTATTCCATTATTTTTATTTTTTATTTTTCCTATTTTGTTGTTGTTGTAAATACAGAAATCATAGCTAATTTCTCCAACAATTGCCCCTCTGCCTTTAAATATTCTTTTTTTGTTAAATCTTGGCGTTACGTGGCTTTAGGAACTATGTGTTCTTCTTTACGTGTGATTGCTTTACGCTTTTAACTACGACCATAATCCGTGCACATATACCGCCCCTCCATTGTACCTCACTGATTATGGAAATATAATAATATTACATCGGAACTGAGATATGCACACAGAAAAGACGCAATTTAATTCGATCACCTATTAAGAAATTGCTTCCATAAAATCGCTTTTGCATAATTAGATTTCCATGCATTCCTGGTTTTCTGTGTGTGTTTCTGTCGGCTTTTTTTTTTTTTTTTTTTTTTCTTTCTTTCTTTCATCTATCCCCTCCACATCGATGTCCCAAGAATTACTGTTTCATCTAATCAGCTTCTGTAGTTTCCTTCTTAGGTCCTGAGTCCCTCAATCGTTTCTCTCTCGCCCTATCTTTCTCCATCTATCCCTCTTTGTGTGTGTGTGTGTGTGTGCTTCCGCCTTTCATTTATACTATTTCTTTCTCGACATGTTACAGAATTTCATCTCTCTCTCCCTCTCTCTCTTTCTCTCTCTCTCTCTCTCTCTCTCTCTCTCTCTCTCTCTCTCTCTCTCTCTCTCTCTCTCTCTCTCTCTCTCTCACTTTCTCACCTCTTCACAACATATTCTTCTGCTGGTCTTCGTCTGTCTACTTCAGCCTGTTTCACTGCCTGTTCCCCCCCTCTCTCTCTCTCTCTCTCTCTCTCTCTCTCTCTCTCTCTCTCTCTCTCTCTCTCTCTCTCTCTCTCCCTCTCTAACTCTCTCTTTCTCTCCGTTTTCCGATATCTCCCTCTTTATCTAAATGTGGTTTATCGCCTTCTTTTATCTTTCTCTCAGTCAGCACCCTCCATCTCGTTTTTTGTTTTCTCTTCCTCTCGCAAACTGTCTATCATTGTTTCACTCACTAACTCTCCCTTGTCGTGTGTGTGTGTCAGTTCTTCTGTTTGTCTGTCTGCATGTCGTAAGTCTGTAAGTCATCTCTCTGTATGTCGTCTGTCTACTTGTCTTTCCATCCCACACATCTGAGAAGAAAAGCTTCCTGACTAACCAAAATAGCAATCTGAAGTCTAAATTAGGTCATTATCATTACAGTTTTTGTTAGGTAAGTTGCGTATTCTTTACAGGACGTTGCAGAACCAACCCCAACAGCCCATAACTGTTGTGTGGGTTTTCTAGGCAAATTTACGTCCAGTAGTTTGCCATTGCCGACTGGACGGTCGGCTTTCTTGATACCGCTGTCGAAACCAACGAAAGGCGCATGGCCCGCAGCTGGGATCGAACCCGGCCTCCCGGCATTACGAAGCGTTCGCATTGACTTAGCCACAGAGCCGACCCAGTTCTTGTACGCACATTAATATACAACTGTGAATCCGTATTCTGCATTTTTTGTGTTTGTCTATTCATTCACCTCACCCCGGCTCCCCCCCCCCCCCCCCCCCGCATTCCCGCCCTTTTTTTTTCTTTTACGTTTTTTCGTTTGTGTATGTATCAGTCATCTCTATGTTCTATTCATATGTGCATAGATTTCGATTTCTCTGTGTGATCGTCACGTAGTCAGTTTGTTTTCAGCAGCTTAATACTTACTAATAGGGCTGTACCGAATATTCGCTTCCTATTCGCTTCGGGGCCGAATAGTGGACCCAATAACTATTCGGTATTCGGCCGAATAGTTGCGGTCGGGTCGAATACGAATAGTGGTTAACTCACAACCGTTTCTGGACTGGTGGAAAAAAAAAACATCAAGACTTCCCTCCTTGGTTTATACTGTGAAGCGTTATCTTTGTGCACCACCTACGAGCGTACCAAGTGCCCCTTTATTTCCATCTTGCATGTGTTGCGAGTATAGTGTTTTAGGTGTGTTGCTGTAGAAATAAAATGCAACACTTAAAAATGTAAGAGGGGCAGAAAAGCAAGTGTTCTAGTGTTGTCGGCTTGATTTCTTTGAGTGGAGTGTCCTCTTCGTTGATTCTTTGAAGTAACGGGAGTTCGTCATCATTTATGGGTGTCGTATCTGTTCTTTCGTCGTCTCGTGGAAACGGCAGCGGCTGAATGTTTTGATCGACGTTCGGTTTCTTGATTGTCTTTGTTGTTTGATCTTCTGGCGTTGGCCGCCTGGCGTCTGGTTTCGTGAACTCGCGGGGCGCTAGGCGACTTGTAAGGACGGCATTGTTTTCTTCGTCGGCGTTATTTATTATTTTTTTTTTCGCATTTGCGGGTTTTCATTTTGACTCTCTGTATTTGTGGTATTTTCCTGTTTAGTACAGCTGGAAATACCTTCAGTGAGACAAAAAGCTGGCCTAATGCTGACAACATGGAACAAAGGATTTTCATGGGGGTGTGTCAGCACACGAACTAATACGTGCTGCAGGAGATCGCAGATTGTGGCGAGGCATAGTCGCCCATGCAGCCGGCAAAGCACATGGTGATGATAATTCACTATTCGTATTCGTATTCGTATTTGGCCGAATAGTTGGTCCAGCTATTCGTATTTGGCCGAATAGTGAAAATCACTATTCGGTACAGCCCTACTTACTAAGATACCCTTCTTGTCTGTATGTCTGTCTGCTTCCCTCTTCAGGTTGCTACCTCATGAAATTGAACCTGGTGGACAATCGAAAAGAGCTCTAATGGGTTCATTTACAAAAGACTGAAATCAGATATACGAAAAAAGTTCATACTAGAAAGTACAAACTAACTAAGCAATAAAGTACTCGAGGAAGAAAAAAAAAAGATTAGAAGAAGAAAAAGAGAAGAGGGAGCATGGAAAGGATGAATAAGACAAAAAAAATCATATTAATAATAATAATATTAATAATTATAATAATAAAAAAAAAGAGTAACAAGAAGAAGAAGAAGAAAAAGAAGAAGAAAATGAAGAGGAAGAAGAAGAAGAAGAAGAAGATGAAGAAGATGAAGAAGATGAAGAAGAAGAAGAAGAAGAAGAAGAAGAAGAAGAAGAAGAAGAAGAAGAAGAAGAAGAAGAAGAAGAAGAAGAAGAAGAAGAAGAAGAAGAAGAAGAAGAAGAAGAAGAAGAAGAAGAAGAAGAAGAAGAAGAAGAAGAAGAAGAAGAAGAAGAAGAAGAAGAAGAAGAAGGAAGAAGAAGAAGGAAAAGAAGAAGAAGAAGAAAAAGCAGAAGCAGAAGAACAACAAAAGCAACAACCTAAACGACAGCAACAACAAGAAAAGAAAGAACTAATTAACTAGGTCAGTGGCTCTCAACCGTCCTAATGCGGCAGCCCTTTAATACAGTTCCTCATTTTGTGGCGAACCTAAACCATAAAATTAATTTTGTCTCTACTTCATAACTTCTGTGAATATGCGTTTTCTGATGGTCTTAGTCAGCCCCCAAAAAGAGTCACGACCTGTAGGCTGAGAACCGTTGCACTAGGGAATTTCTTGATCTGGCTGCTAGACTAACCCGGAAGTGTTCCAGAGACGCCCAGCTCTGAAAACAGCTTATCTTCGCAACGAGTTTTAAAGAGTCGCTAGTGGAACTGAATCCACAGCAATCAATACAACCTAATTCAATGATTCCAACAGTGGACAGCTTGAATCGAATGCCACTAGTGTGAAATTGATTGATTTGATAGAATAATTGACTGAATGAATATCTAGAATGAACACTATAACTGTCAGAAAACCTCCATATTAGCAATGTTTTTTTCTGGACAGTTATTGTTGTTCTTTTTCTGCGTTCGATCTTATAATAGCGGAAAGCATGCTGTGTTGCGGTTTACAGCTAGACAGTGATATCTGCGCATTTCGCGTCAGATTTTAGCAAATCACGAATTAATATCTTTGAAATAAGATACCTGAGAACAGCTGCCAACTTAACCACAGTCATGAACGAACTGAATTCGTCAGGGAAGTGCCACTGTACTGTTTTTTCAAATCAACTGTAAAATATTAGATGAGACCAAAACACACATATGTACACGCAGATTTATTTGAACATTTCCGTCGTTTTACACAATAGTGTTATTGTGTGCACTAAGGATACATGAAGATATTGTGCCACTTGTCACCCGAACATGTTTGACACCAGTATTACTTTAAGGGAACTGTTGTATTGGATGTGCCCACAACACACATATGCTCACTGAAATTTCTGTAAATACTTCCGTCGTTCTACACAATAGTGTTAATGTGTGCACTAAGGAGACATCAAGATCTTGTGCTACTTTTCACACGATCACGTTTTACACCAGTGCAGTAGGCAGACTATAAAGATCTTGTGCTACTTTTCACACGATCACGTTTTACACCAGTGCAGTAGGCAGACTATAAAGATCTTGTGCTACTTTTCACACGATCACGTTTTACACCAGTGCAGTAGGCAGACTATAAAGATCTTGTGCTACTTTTCACACGAACACGTTTTACACCAGTGCAGTAGGCAGACTATAAAGATCTTGTGCTACTTTTCACACGATCACGTTTTACACCAGTGCAGTAGGCAGACTATAAAGATCTTGTGCTACTTTTCGCACGAACACGTTTTACACCAGTGCAGTAGGCAGACTATAAAGATCTTGTGCTACTTTTCACACGATCACGTTTTACACCAGTGCAGTAGGCAGACTATAAAGATCTTGTGCTACTTTTCACACGATCACGTTTTTACACCAGTGCAGTAGGCAGACTATAAAGATCTTGTGCTACTTTTCACACGATCACGTTTTACACCAGTGCAGTAGGCAGACTATAAAGATCTTGTGCTACTTTTCACACGATCACGTTTTACACCAGTGCAGTAGGCAGACTATAAAGATCTTGTGCTACTTTTCGCTCGAACACGTTTTACACCAGTGCAGTAGGCAGACTATAAAGATCTTGTGCTACTTTTCACACGATCACGTTTTACACCAGTGCAGTAGGCAGACTATAAAGATCTTGTGCTACTTTTCGCACAAACACGTTTTACACCAGTGCAGTAGGCAGACTATAAAGATCTTGTGCTACTTTTCACACGATCACGTTTTACACCAGTGCAGTAGGCAGACTATAAAGATCTTGTGCTACTTTTCACACGATCACGTTTTACACCAGTGCAGTAGGCAGACTATAAAGATCTTGTGCTACTTTTCACACGATCACGTTTTACACCAGTGCAGTAGGCAGACTATAAAGATCTTGTGCTACTTTTCACACGATCACGTTTTACACCAGTGCAGTAGGCAGACTATAAAGATCTTGTGCTACTTTTCGCACGAACACGTTTTACACCAGTGCAGTAGGCAGACTATAAAGATCTTGTGCTACTTTTCACACGATCACGTTTTACACCAGTGCAGTAGGCAGACTATAAAGATCTTGTGCTACTTTTCACACGATCACGTTTTACACCAGTGCAGTAGGCAGACTATAAAGATCTTGTGCTACTTTTCACACGATCACGTTTTACACCAGTGCAGTAGGCAGACTATAAAGATCTTGTGCTACTGGTCGCACGGACACATTGACTGTCTGACTGACTGACTTTCTACCACACTAGGACATCACACAAGCGATAAACACCCGATGACACAATGTGCTACCATGTGGGTGAGGATCACAGTGGAGAGGTCCCAGAAACCGCCTTCAGCCTTTCGGCTATATTTATGGCCAGGCTATATTGCGGCCCCTGGCAAGAGCCAGAGTAGGGCTTCAAATAACGAAAAATTTCATCCTTAAAAGGACGGAAAGCAGAACAAAGGACACATTTCCAGCTAGTGTTATTTATACAGCAACTGTAACAGACCTATTTCTGAGACGTTTCCGTCTTTCAAGACAACAGAGTTAAGGGGGCTGCTTGGTCTTGAGGCATGGTGTCCGGCTCGTGTGCTAGAGGTTCTAGGTTCAATCTCCGGTAAGGGCTGGGATTTTTTTCACGTGGACTTAGACTTCTAGTAATCCCCCCTGGTCTCTGGGTAGTGAGATCAAACGCCCGTATGCATTGTTGCGCACGTAAAAAACTCCCCAGGCAGTTGGAAATCGAAAAGAGTAGCCTAACGGTCACCCCCGGGCGAAATTTGGAGTTAGAAATTTACCTAAAGTATTTCAAGATCCTCGCTGCTGCTACAGAGCCTGTGCACTGTGCTGAGCTTCTTCTGAATTAGATTTGAGTTTTAAGAATAACGAAGTACTTATGGGTTATTACCCGTGTGCCATAATGTTGATCCGGTGTTTAAACCACAGACTTCAAGACAGCAGTGTTATCGTGTGCCCCATGACAACGGCAAGAGTGACTAGCAAAGACATGCTCTCTTTTAGCAAAATCTTCTACAAAAAATCTTCTACAAAAATATTCTACGAAAAATCTTCTACAAAATATCTTCTACAAAATATCTTCTACAAAAATCTTCTACAAAATATCTTCTACAAAATATCTTCTACAAAAAATCTTCAAAAAGTGCGTGAAATTTCAGGACTATTGCATTACATTATTTAACATTCTTTTTCTGACTGCCAGCTCTTAACCTATCTGAAATGACTCTTCTATATATTCATTTCCTTATTTCCTCTTGTATGCAACACGGTCGATAGCATCCTAATACAGGAATTCACCTCAATATATGTACCTTCATGTCACGTTTTTCCGCATCTTTATATGGCATTAGAGATCGAACCAGAAATCTTCTACTCATCTGTGTTACATAGCAGAGGATTTTGTTAGCGATTCTGGCTTCCCACATCCTTAGAGAAACCGGAGTCTTGGAAGACTGAGCACGGAGAAAACTTGTGAAAACTGCTCTTCCCCTAGGCCTCAGTGATGGTGACCTCGTGTTGACACTTAATGCCAGGTATTTTTCAAGGGCATCATAAGCGAAAGCTATTATGCCCTTACTTCTAGTTTGACTAAGTCAGCCACGTTTTATACCATGATAAAGATGAGTACTGAGAACACAAACTTGATAGACCGGTTTTTTTTTTTTTTTTTTAGTAAAGCTTTCCGTTTTCACACAAGCAGAAACGTTTAAATCAATAGACTCTGAAAAGAGAAGAAAACAAATACAGAGACAGAAATAGTCACATACAGAAAGCAACAAAAACAGGTACCCAGGCCCACATACAGACATAAAAACACCTGCACAAGCAGACAGACAGACATAACAGACGGGGTGAGGATAGAGAAAGAGAGAGAGGTGGACGTAATTTTTTGGTAAAGTTAAAAACGATGGATAATAATTACATTTGTTAGGCTCAGCACTGACTTCATTTATAGACTAAATCACACCATATTTAAACCCAAAAAAATGTAATTCTAAATTATGACATGTTATATACCACAGTAAATACACTTATGATAATGCACATTCTGATTGTCTACGTCCGTCTACTTGAACTATTTAACCAACAGTTCCCTACCCTTCGTCCGAACGTCAACACAAGCCAAGCAATGAAAGGAAAACCCAACTTACTCAGGATCCATCCCTCGGGACAAAGCACCAGACACTGTTTCTCTCCCTTACAAGACGTTTTACTAAAACATAAACCTTTCGTTTTACAGCCACAGCTGCCGATAATTTTGTTTCCAGAAGAAGTGAACAAATGCGACACAGAAAAATCAAACCGTTGCAGAGGGAATAATGTGAAACATTTAACTGAGACACATAAAGCATTTATGTATATTTGATATAAAGCTTTTCAGCGGAAGCCGCAATAATTCAATAGATTATAGCAGGTCGGAAATAAATTGGGTCAAATGCGGGATAAATTTGTCATATTTGCAGCCAGGCCGATAACAGAAATGCGTGAAGGTATAAATTATTTATCATGGTTGGGTTTAGTTGTGCGATAATATCGTAGCAACCAATAATGTGTCTTTTTGAAATGTTTTGCAGTCTGTGGCGACAGATTCGGTGTTGACATTTTAGATTCAGTGTGATTATAGACATAATTAACGTAAAAAGTTAAGTCAGGAGATGTGAACCAGTGTCTTGCACACGGTTATAAACCATAAGTGTTCTGCCACTAGTACGGACAGCTGATAAGAAACTGTTTGCACGTATCGCCGTCCGCACGTAACTCCGTAGCTATAGCGACGTTCCTCCTTCAATCCCAGACCCTTTCCTAGAGGCTAGGTGAACCCACAGAACCGCCCGGTTTCGAACACCGACCGTGACTGCAGCGAGTCGCAGCTGGATTTGAAAGCTAACCTCATATCGACTGCGCTAACGGGGCTCCCATGATAGACGTAATGTCGTAGATCTGGCGACAGGAAATGTATCGCCTTTTGGTTTCCAGCTATCTAATGATACAATCGTTCGTTTAAAAAAGGAGGATATGAATCTCAGAAAGTGAAGCTTCGAAGTTATTGTTGCTTCCGACAGCGCTTTGCTAATGCGCTTTTCACACATGGACGGTAGTCTACGGTTTCGCTGCCTCAGTTACTGTATTTAGTGTTTGGTGCAGCCCTGTAAGTTTTTTTTAAAATATGTCTGATGCCTTTCATTTGTGCGGCGTTTGTGTCGTAGTAGTCAGTATGGCTGGTTTAAATGTGGTCTGGTGAAATACCTTATGTTGTAATTATAAATGTGAATAGCCAACTTATCGTACCTGACTCTTCCATCAATGACGAACTGCATTTTCTGGTGCCGACTGTTAGCTTTGGCGCCTCTAGCAACTGCCCTATACATATAATGTAATAATAAAAATATACACATAAACACATTCAGGTTTGTGCCGGGACTAATTGTTCGTTCACAAGTTTTTCAGATGGAACAGTCAGGGACATTACATTTTATTGTCACTGGCTCAGGAACGGAGCAAGTTCGGGGAGACCCGATTGTAACGAAGTTGAAACCACAACTAAGACAATCTATTGCCACTATCTGTTGCTATATTCAGTAATCATGACGTCATGTAAAGCCAGTTTCCACATCACAACAAACGGGTCACCCAGTAGCTACTCCGTTTCTGTGCCAACAGAAACCACATATAATGATTATCACCGCCCCTTGGAAATAAATGACACATTATGTAGTCTCGGCAAAGCCAGTAACACACACACACACACACACACACACACACATACACACATACACACACACACACACATACACACATACATATTAAATACATAAAGTAGCCGTCAGAAGGAACTAACTCACCGATTGAACCAGCAGTTACAACACATCAGTAAATGCACACGCAATTGATCGCATAAGACGCCACTTGTTTTGTGGCATCAGGTCGCTCGCCATTTTCATATTGCTTTTTCGGTGTGAGTTCATTCAAAACATCTTCTTTACTCTTTTCATTTGTCCAAGATAATCTCATCATTGGTCAATGAAACCATTTGTACATTTGGTTATTGCAGCGACTTTATTGTGTCTTTAATTCTGCTCGCATTCTACCGCAGGCAATAGTTTGCAGTCTCATATTTGACTGGTAGTCTTATATCATGAGGAGGACATTGTGTGAGCTGCATTCGGTAGGGAAAAAAAAAAATACCAGATTGCACTTCCTTTCACTCGGCGTGTCCCGGTGGTGCAACCAGTTTAGTTTTCCGATAAAGGACATTTGGATGTGTAAAACAATTTTTTGAGCTTTTCCTAGCAACAACAGCGCATGTTACTTTATTTCGTTTACAATTAATTTACACGTAATTTTCTTGCAAACTGATAAAACGCAAAGGAAAAAAAAAAGGCCCATTGAACTAAAATATTAATAAACCTCATTTAATTAAGATTCACTAGAGAAAGATAACACAAACCCTAACATACACACACACACATGTTTCGTGCAGCTGCACTCAGTTCATTTGCATATTTTACGCCGGATAAAAGCCGTTTCATGATAAATGCAGGTGCGTGCAATTTAATAAATTGTTTTAGGAAGGTAATGTTAATGTTAACCAGGAAATTTAATGCATTTATATTCTTTTGATTATTGAAATATTTTCGCGGTAAAACGGCTGGAACAAAACTAGCTTGCTTTAAAAGGATTATTCAAAGAACAGCCTTATATTTTGTAACTATACTTTGTGATTGTGTTGTCTTTACAATGTGCTCCCGTTGTGGGGGGGGGGGGGGGGGGGGGGGTGGGAGATAAAAAATGCTTAGCATAGAGAGGCAGAGAGCATACACAATACGAGTGAAGCAAATGATGACTTGAAAAATATATTCTGCACATGTGTAGCTGGAGAAATGCATGCGATGTAGACAAACTCATATATATATATATATATATATATATATATATATATATATATATATATATATATTATATATATATATATATATATATATATATATATAGAGAGAGAGAGAGAGAGGTGGAAAACAGAGGGAGAATGAGGGTGGGAGAGTAATGGAGAGAGGAGAGAGAGACGGAGTGAAAGAAAAGAGGAGAAATGGCATACAAACATAGAAATAAAATGGAGGGAGGGAGGGGGGAGGAAAAAAAAGTGGTCAGTGGAAATGATTATTCTGATGTTATCATTATTCCTGACCTATGTATTTTTCTTCTTTCACGCAGATTTTTTTTATATATATTTTTTTTTGCGCGCGCGTGTGTGCATCATGCCGCTTTACAGCAAAGCTGCGATATTTAAACAGTTCGGTCGACAAATCCATTCTGTTTTCCGGCATTTATTAACCGGATCAGCAGCACCGCATTACAGGATCTGTGAAAAATAATGACTTCAGGCGATTACACATTTCCTAATTTCTGCTGGGGAAAAGATACCCCTGGAAATTATGCTTTCGATGAGAGATTTGCGGCCACTCAAGAGTTTCGTTTGTGTGTCCACAACAACTCTAATCATCTTAGAAGCCACATCTTCGTCGTAGCAAGTTTCCTTATTAGTTTATTATCTGTAATCTGTAAATGATCCGCCTCGTCCTAGCAGACTTGAGCAAGATGTGTTCACGTTTTTCTGTGTGGGCAACACAGAGAAGTGTAGCTGCAGTTTTGCAGAAAAGGCTGAGCATGTACTCTGACCACAGTAACATGAACGCTGCTGTACATCTGACCTCTTTCAAATTCAGTGTAGACAAAGTTATATCATGAGGTGATTTTAATAGCTTTAATGAAAGTTACTAGTTCATTGCTGTAAATATTCTGAAACAAAGCTCGATGAGAAAGAAGAAAACCGTATCGTTACTATTTGCATTCTTACTCAGCATTTCTGCTTGCTGTTGCATTGCAATCCTACGCTGAATTTTTAGTTTGCTAAAGGAAAGACGATCCTCTCAAACAAGATTGAGTTTGCTCCTGCTTGCTTATATTAGTCTTAGTCGAAGTTTCCATATCACTTTAATCGAGTTTTCCCAAACTTACTCCGTTCATGTGTCAGTGAAAATCAAATGAAATATTTCTCACCGTTTCATTTTAAAAACTGCTTAACAAACAGTTAGTCCGAGAACAATCTAGAATATGCGCACGCAATAAATACATAATGCAGTTGCTAGAGGTGCCAAAGCCACGAGAAGTGCACCTTGTCGTTGATGGGAGTAGTTGGTAACCATACGTTGACTATACACACGTAAAATATTTACATAGGGTATTTCACCAGCCCACAAGTAAAATGGCTACCGGTCATACTGAATACCATGTCTCAAAGCTGAACAAATAGAAGGCATTCCACAATACGAACACAGCTCACAGTGCTGCAACAAGCACTCAACTCAGTATCTTATCAAAGGCGAATATAACTTCGAAACTATGTAAAAACTGCATTAGCAAAGCGCTATCAAACGGGGGAATAACTTCGAAGCTAAAGTCTGTCAAGACTAGCCCTCGAAATTATGCCAGAAATCCGAACTTTCATGTGTCAGTCAGATTATTATGTGCTGAATTTCTAGTCACACCTGATTTTTGTTTTAAACCTCTAGATTGATAACAGAAAGTCCTCAATCTTCACCATCTTTTGCATCTTACTGTCAGTGATTTTCAGATGAAAAGAATGTAAGACGCCTTTGTGAAGGCTGTGGTAGGATGCATGTCTTCCATTAATGCACACAGCTTGGTTTGCACTGGAATACTAATAGCCAAACATGAGATCGTTCTACTGCATGTAGAGTGCAGTAAAGTACATGTGTACTTTTTGATGCCTATTCCCATTGGGACAATGTCCCTAATGGATTTTATTGTACATATTGCCACAATGTTTCCTGTGTCCATGTGGTTGTTGTCATGTGAGCAGGCTGAATAACACTTCATAGTTGCGTTCTGGGTTGGAAGTGCCCCGATTATGTTGGTTGCCTTGATCTGCCCCCCTACCCCCCCCACCACCTCCTCCGTATGGGCATGATGTATCTGGCTATTCCGCATTTCTCCAGAAATTTGCTAAGAGTTTTTTTTTTTTTAAACGTCCTGTTTTTTTTTTTTTTTTTTTTTTTCTTTAAGTATTCAGAAACCATGAGTTGTTAAACTTCCTTAATTTTTTTATCTCTTCAAGAATTCAAAAACCATGAGCTGTTAACCCTTTGGACCGGCACTATGGATACCGCAATCCCTTGGCCTTGATTCCACGATAGTGTCGCGCGCGGATATGCACTAATACAAACCAATATTCACTGAGCAAATAGAACGTCATAAACATTACCTTGTGTTGTTAACTGATTTGGATCTCGAAATTCGAAGTCGAAAGGTTCAAGAAGGCAGACGTATGGTCCAGCTTTGGTGGATCCTTGAGGAAGTTCTTTCACGGTATTCCACGGGGAAATCTCAGCCAACGGCAGGTGCATTATTGCGTTCTGCAGGAAGCAGGAGTTGTTTGAGCTATTGGATCACTTCGCGAAAGAGCTGGTAGAATCACGAAGAATCACGAAGGAGGGACATTGCCCTGTTCTTGGGTATCAGACTGCAGATGAATAGGTTGAAGTAACTGTTTAGACTCAATGTCGCACTGTTGAGCCTTAAGGAATTGATTAGAATCAGACATAAAATATGGATTCTAATGTTTCATGACAAGTGTGAGTACGCTAGTGAGTGCTCGGAGTGTTTGGGTGAGTTTTATCAACATATCACGTTATTGCACATTGTCATTCAGATCATAGTGTTCATTATACACCAGATTTACACTAACTGCGTACATGGCATTCGTCATTTGATTTACGTTAGGACACCTTGAAGTTGGCTGTTTTCGTTACTGTTATCATGTTGCGTCCGAAGTTCTAGATAATGCTTGGTGGTTAAGAACATTCTAATTGGCTTGTAGAATGTATATGTTGTATGCTGGACTAGTTTACTTGTACATCTCAGTCGTGAGTTTGTACGTTCTCAGTGATCCAATTGCCTTTGCCCAGATCAATAGAAGCATATTACTGTCTGGCATTCCCGTGCATGTCTCAAATGGTGTTTTTCTCCTGTTAACCACAATCCCCTTGACCGATGCAGCACTTTTCAAATAGGTCGCCAAGCTGTCGAACATGACTCTTAGGATTCGACATCGTGCCTGATAGCACGTCACAGATAGATACCGTCAATCTGAAAGAAATGTGGCTTTTCTGCCTACTCCAGGACGTGAAACCGGACCACAAGGTCGCCGCTCAGTCAGGTTCAACCAACTGCACTAACGAGATGGGCAACGTCCTGGAAAAACACTGTGGTAATATATTAAGTCTGTAGAACTGCATGAAGAAAGCTATTGCAACACAAAGCAGAACGAACACACCAGGCCTTCAGCTTTGGCTGGGATAGAAGATCGGACAGGCAGACAGATAAAGCAATGCTACACTTACCGGGCAGATTCTGTTACTATTACCTTTCCTTCGGAGTAAACAAGGCAGGCGAATAAATGAATAGTGTTGCACAAGTATCACGTGGACGTCACTTTCGGACTACTTGACATCCTAAGTCGCCCCTTTACCCCATTCTAATGCCCTTTTGATGATTCTCTGCTGGTTTCTTCTCAGGCAGTGCCTACTGTAGCGCCACCTTCTTTGTAGTTTAACTGTTGATACTAATGGCTTTGTTCTACAGAGAGTATCAACCAACTTCCCTATCTGTATGTGATATAACTATGCATTCCTATAGCACAGTATGCCACTGTCGTCATGGTGTGATTGCAATAAACTCACACAACAGGCTTCAGAAAATCGAAACTCGTGTCCTGCGTGCAAAATGGCTTACATCAATTGATAACACGCAGATTACGAGAATATCATGGATTCTTCTGCTCCGAAAAATGCAGGTGTTCGAGATAACGAGCAGGCTGATAGATTAGCTGTTGCTATCCCTCTGGGCTGTAACCTAGTATATGATAAAGTATGTGGCGAAGTATCTATGGGATTAAATGGGGGGGGTGTAAAGGAACAGATAGGGAATCCATAAACTGAAAAACTAATTCAACGGATGGAGTTGCAACTGGTAATATTAGCATGCCAACTCTTCGTTGCCTACTGAAGAAGGGGATGCAGTACGTGTAGTAATGTACCCGTTCAGTGATGTGCCATTTCATTCATTCATTCATTCATTCATTCATTCATTCATTCATTCATTCATTCATTCATTCATATCCTTATTCTTTAGAAAAACGCAAAAGTAACCTCACCCCTTCTTTTCCGCGACTCCAAATGGTAGAATTAGACACGAACATATGCACTAACTTTGGTTTCAAGAGGTTAAGCATTGCGGTATTGCAAATTGATTGATACTTAAAGAACTAAAAGATATCTCCTTCGCAATCACAGTACCGCTGCAATATGAGAGCTATCCGAGATGACTATCACAATCACCCCCGTCTATTTAGACACGAACTACATTAAACTACAGCCAGCAGGGGATATAGAGATGTCAAAAAACAGGAGGGACATGGATAAGCCAAGTTTTGGGGTGAGACTGAGACAAAAGCGCTGATACTGAAGGATAGTGTATCATTATCCGTGTTCCTGGTTCTCAGAGAGCCGTCAGTCAATGATGGTATCATGTAACCAGTAATGGTTTCATACAATAACCATTTGGATAATTAGAGGAAAACACTGAGTGCTTTCCCAGGCAACATAGAAACAATTATTGGTTAATATCAGTGCAAATAAACATCCTTCCCTGTACAGTCCGTGACGACAGATTGGCCGTGTGGTCCTAAATCCTCTGGCTCACGACCCCCCCCCCCCCCCCCCCACCACCAAACTCCCCTCCCCCATTTCCTCTTTCCACCCGTCAACACCGCCCTAAAAGGGTTACTACATACAGAAAATAGTAAAGAAAATAGTTTTATCTTGTTTTATCTTAGCAGCTAATAATTATTGTTTTATGTGTTCCCGTTCTTGAGTTAACTTAAAACATATTTGGAATCACAGAATAGCAACTCGATAATATGTCATGCATGTCGCAAGAGATAATAATGGAAGGCGTACTTGAGATAAGCTACCTTATCCATAGAAAACTAGTTTTTACAATATTTATACTTTTTTCTCCTGAAAGACTTCATTTTTCGTTGTTCTTCCAGATATTTGTTATCTTTATAGACTTTAGAGCTATTTTTTTTTTATTTTTTTATTTTAATTTTATTTCTTTAAATCTTACGGAATTATAGTATGAATCATGAACCTAGAAGTGGCTGGCGATTTCAAGAGGAGCAATGCTCAGAAACACGGGTCTGCAGTATGAAGCATTGGAGTGAATTGTGTGGGTAAGTAATTCTCTGAGAATGCGAAGAAAATATTTACACACAAACACGCAAATCTTGTATTATCTTGTTTCTTCCTCTTCTGCCTTCCAGCCCCACAAGGAACATAGGCCCTCAACCAATTCACGCCAAGTTGGTCTATCCTTCGATCTGCATGCAGCTCTTCCCAAGTCATTCCTATCTTTTGAACTTTACTCTCTAACGTCATTCTCTATATGTTTATTGGTCTTCCTTTATTTCTATGCTTTTATGGGTTCCAATGCAAAGACATTTTAGTTATACTTTTATCAGAAGCCTCAACGTGCGTCCTATCTAACGCAACCTTCTTTTCTTCTCCTCTTGGTCCATTGAAACTTGTCTAGTCTTCCCCAAAAGTCCACATTAGTGATGACATATCATTTATTTCCCTCTTTTGTGCCACTCGTATGTCAATCTTTAAACACGCCGTACGACAGTGTTTAAGAGAAAGGGACAAAGATTTTGTACCGGGTAGGGAAACATATGCTTGTGAAAAGATAGAAGAAAAAGGAATGTACAAATAACGAAGACTATTTTTCAGTGTGAATTGTGACTGTTTTACTGCTTACTGTAAGTAATTAAAAATAACAATGCATTTATTGTTGACAGTCTCTAGTATTTTGTTTCTTTTCCTCTTCCAGATATAAACAAACCCTAGATATTTCGTTTTACATTTTATAAGTGTATGTAGCTTAATCGTTGCGAAAGCGTCTCGTTATTCTGGAGTTTTGGGTTTGATCCCTTGCGTTGGTTTCGACGGTGGTACCAAGAGATGATCGTGCAGAGAGCTATGGCAAACTATTGAACGTAAACTTTGTCTAGAAAAACCACAACAGCAATAGTTCGGCAACGTCCTGTAAAGGATAGGGCAACTAACTGTTTATACACGTCACTTTACACTGAGAAGGTTTTGCAGGGATCAAATTGCTGCGGCCGTAGACACAGAGGTAAGGGCACTGAGAGATCAGCATTCAGTCCCAGAAGGTATCATCATCTACACAGATGGATCGATGAAAAGCGGATCGAGGACAACATGGGCATACACAGCGCGAAGAATGGGCATACACAGGGCAAATAATGGGCAACACAATACAAGAGGACATCGGCGCATACCAGACAACCACGTCAAGCATGACCACCGAGACAACCGCTGCTTCTAGGGCACTATCATGGAAGTCCGAGCAAGCAGGCAGTAATTGTTATCAGATTCCTCGAATATGCTTCAGAAGATAGCAAAGCAACAGGCGGTATGGACTGAATGGATAGAAAACATTCGAAAATCCTACTTTACCCCCTTAACAGGATCTACACATCTGAGTATGCAGGCGTAAAGGGGAATGAGCGAGCAGACCAACTGGCAAGCATTGCACCAAGGCATGAGGGAAGGAGCATGGCAGAGCAGATATCGTCAAAGCTGTACGGACTGCTCTAGTGGATAACGAATAATCGCTGACACTAACAAGATTGCGTGACATGGGAGTAAAGAATAGTGAAGTACGTCTGTGCCGTTTTCAAGGCCGAGATAGGAGACAATATATCCAGCTTCTCGGGGGAACAATTAGTAGAAGTACTTTGGAGTGGCTGCTGCATCGGAGGGCTGCGCACGCATGGGAAAGCCTAATATTCAGTGACATTGACTTTGAAAACATAATATAACATAACATAACTAGTCACTTTGATACAGCAAGAAAAGCGGAGTACCTTATTGTTCTGGGTAGGTTCTGGAAATTAATTGCTTGTCCACCGATCGATCGATCTGCTTGTCCACTCCAGGCGGCTACCTAGAGGTTTACCGTACCGTCTTGAGGTAAGACGGTCTCAGTCTGGACTGCAGACCAGTAGGGCAGATCCCAGATATCCCCAATCAACCTCAATAGAAGTTATAATTAGGCACCTGTAACAGTGACACCAGCCAGGTTGAACGGGCACTCCAAAAAGCGTAAAGACCCTGTTAAAATTACATTGCAGTGTTAGCATCATTTTTGAAATGTTGCCGGCAAAAGCTGTGTGTGTGTGTGTGTTGAAGGTGGGGGGGGGGGGGGGGGTGGTGGTGGAGAGAAATATAAAAAAAAATAAATAAACAAAACAATACTCTAGATCCATTTCATGTTTTCCGTCACATCTACACACTGGCTGAACTTTCATTCATACTTTTTCAGACTCGTCGTAGGTGTGTCACATTGTCTTGCCATCGATTACATCAAGGCCGATGTCGCTTGTTCTATATTACAACAGCACCAAAGACACAAGAACATCTAAAACTGGCCCTAACCTAAACCCCCCTGCTGAAAACTTGAGCCTAGGTCACACGAGAGACGCTTCTCGACGAAAGCAGAACAACCTGACACCCTACTGACCTAGAGTGTGTAGATGGGCCGGAAAACGTGAACATGTCTTTACTCTATTATCTTTCACTTAAGAAATTCATTTTGTAATAGGATGAATCTGAAACAGACAAATAATGAGAAGACAGAGTATTTGACGTGTGAACAAATCTGTCGGGAGCAATTTTCTAGCTCATTTACCCATATGCTCATTACGATTGCTGCTTCCCTTAATTATCAACTAGAAAAAAAAAATGCCCCTTATATAATTATAATTCTATCTTACGCTTCTTTTTCTTCTTCTTCTTCTTCTTCTTCTTCTTCTTCTTCTTCTTCTTCTTCTTCTTCTTCTTCTTCTTCTTCTTCTTCTTCTTCTTCTTCTTTTTCTTCTTCTTCTTCTTCTTCTTCTTCTTCTTCTTCTTCTTCTTAGCGTTCACCGGCTGTAGACTTCTTAGAAAACTTCTGGTTGTTCATCCACTTCTGCTTATTGGTCTTGTTCCAGAACCTGCGTTTGGCACGTACATATGTTATATCAAGCTTAATTGCGCGCACTGCTGGATCCTCTCCTCTCATTAGGGGTATGCATGCATTAAAAAAAAAAAGTAAAAAAAAAAAGTAAAGATCCCTTTTCACGCCTTTCGGCGCATCGGGCATATGGGCAGAGCGTCCCATATTTTTACAGACCATCAGCACTCTGTGGGTAATGTGGTCAGCATTACGCCGGCTGTCTTTACTTTCCCAGGACAGCCCATCCCGGTTCCCATTTTAGGCTGGGGCGACCTGCGACGTCCCATACCACGACAAAAATCCACGCAGCCTGCAGTGGGTTTCGATCGCGGTATGCTGGCTCACGAGTCGGACTCGCAACGCCTTAGCCACGGACGCCGCATGCATGCATTTTACGGCAGAGCATTTAGCCTAATTATTCGCCTAGGGCGACAAGCTTGTCACATACCTTGAGGACACCCCTATGTTGATTGACTTGTCCAAATCTTGTACCCCCTTATGTAAATTAGCTAGTTTTAAATATGGACTCGTCTTCCACAAGTGAATAGTCCTTTTTTGATAAGTATGGGTTAAGATGTCGGGAAAGGTACTCACTCGGCTCGAATCTAATCCTAAAAGCTGGGGGAGGCGGGGGGGGGGGTGGGGAGGGGGAGGGGGGTCCCGAATTATATTGTGAATTCACTCACAGGTAAGTGATTTTCTCTAGTAAGGAAGTCTCTTTCCAGGATCGAACTACCGATTTGTTGCGCGAAAGGAATCCTTCCCGCTTCTGAATTGGGAGACGTTTGAATTTGTAGCATGATTCTAGACGCAGCTTTCAGAGTCCGCAGACGACCAAACGCCTTTTCTGTCAACTCTATGAGTATCTTTTTTGAACGTCGCCGTTTCACTCGCGAACATCAGAACAGTATGGGATGTGTACTGACTCCTCTAGGAGCTAGGTCAGGATCCAACTCCACATATCCCAACCACTGTCAGTCATTAGCATCCAGAGACAAGCTATCAACTAACACCTAAACAGTTCCAGTATATCAGTACCTTGTAGTACATGAGGCCAGTGGCGTTGGTGATACTCGGAGAGGAGACTTATGGTATCACATTTACCAGATGTCAGCAAATACAGATCCATGATTATCAAGTGCTACCAACCCAGAGTCTATATTCTACACACTACTGCTAGCCAAAAGTGAAAGAGATCGAAACGCTGCTCCTTGACCTTGTGTTTTTTTAAGGGAATTTATCCCTGTTCATGTACAGTGACAGCGGCGTCCGTGGCTAAGGCGTTGCGAGTCCGACTCGTAAGCCAGCATACCGCGATCGAAACCCACTGCAGGCTGCGTGGATTTTTATCGTGGTATGGGACGTCGAAGGTCGACCCAGCCTAAAATAGGTACCAGGATGGGCTGTCCTGGGAAAGTAAAGACAGCCGGCGTAATGCTGACCACATTACCCACAGAGTGCTGATGGTCTGTAAAAATATGGGACGCTCTGCCTATATGCCCGATGCGCCGAAAGGCGTGAAAAGGGATCTTTACTTTACTTTTTTACATGTACAGTGACAGTAGTCACTAAGTTGCATACATAGCATCTAGTAACAGTTTTTTTTCTTTTTAAGAACTACTGCCTAACAGCATGTTCAACACTATGTGTAGTGCATTCTTTCATATGAACTGAGGAGAGGAGCAAGTTCATTACTGTGGATAAGTATTTCGTGTGATAACTTGGAGTGCAGCCACCCGAATACTTAGTGCCCTTTATTAGTTAACCTTATACTAAATCAGTAGCAGTGATGAGTACAACAGTAGCCGCGGGCACATCAGGAGGTATTTTTGACTAAGGAAGTTATTTGTTCAATATTGTATTGTTCTTTCCATTATTCTTCAACATAATTTCTTTGAGACTTATTACTAATGTTGCACTTATTACATCTTGCACTGTTATTCTGAATTTAACTTTGTTGTCACAGTTCTCTCTAGCTAGTTCTGTATAAGTGAATTGTTCAATTTTTTTAGATTTCTAATGATACTGTGTGTCCACTTTGACTATGAGAGTGATCCTATCTGGTCTGGGGGCTAACAAGTCATGAGGAAGTCTTGCCAAGTTTTTCCCAGGAATAGTATTCATTCTTTGGAGCCTATAATTATAGCTGAAATGATGTTGGATGGTCGTCCGAGCTGCAGAGTACCTTCTAAACCAATACGAGCCGCCGTCTCAATAATAGGTCACTTCAGAGTGTCTATTAAACTTAGGGTTAACCCTAATAAAGACATGTGACACCATCGTCTCGTCACAATGCTGCTAGTGAATCTATTCACCATGCAATACGACCCATCCTTCCCTTTATGCAGACGACCCATCTTTTCCTATATCCAGACGACCCATCCTTCCCTATATCCAGACGACCCATCCTTTCCCTATATCCAGACGACCTATCCTTTCCTGTATCCGGAAGACCTATCCTTCCTTATATCCAGACGATGTATCCTTTTCTATATCCACACGACCTATCCTTCCCTATACCCAGACGATCTATCTTCCCTATATCCAGACGATCTATCTTCCCTATATCCAGACGACCTATCTTCACTATATCCAGACGATCTATCTTCCCTTTATCCAGACGACCTATCCTATCATATATCCAGACGAACCATCCTTTTCTATATCTAGACGACCTATCCTGTCCTATATCCAGACGACCTATCCTTTTCTATATCCAGACAATTTATCTTCCCTATATCCAGACGACCTATACCTTCCTATATCCAGACGACCTATCCTTTTCTATATCCAGCCGACCTATCTTCCCTATATCCAGACGACCTATCCTGTCCTATATCCAGACGACCTATCCTTTTCTATATCCAGCCGACCTATCTTCCCTATATCCAGACGACCAATCCTTTTCTATATCCAGCCGACCTATCTTCCCTATATCCAGACGACCTATCCTTGCCTACACCCAGAACAACAGAAACGTGATGCGATATTCAATTGCTTGGTAATTGCATGACAGACAAAGAAATGAAGCTAACACATCGAGTAACAAATTTGCAGACTCAAATATACATCCAGCCGTGGGTGGAATCCCAATTACAGACAGAATCATTAGGTTTCATTTCATAAGTTGCCAAGAAAAAGATCTTGGAAATTCTGGATGTTTGCAGCTGTGGAACAATTTTCCGAAAGAGCGAAAACAAACACGACACGAACAATTACAAACTAAGAAAAATAACCTAATTACTTTATTATCTAATTTTTTAATTTATAAATTTAATGTTTCCCCCAAAAGAAGAAGGAAGATTACTAGGCTAGAAATGGAAGATTACGACCAGGCTAGAAATACAAGAAAATTAATTAGCCCCAAAAATGGAAGAAATAAGGCTGAAACAATGTTAGCCACTCACTTAAACATGATTTTGGAAGTATTTAACTCATGCTATAGGCGCACTGTCGATGCGAACGCTTCGTAATGCCGGAATGCCGGGTTCGATCCCAGCTTCGGGCCATGAACCTTGCGTTGGTTTCGACAGTGGTATCTAAAAAGCCGACCGTCCAGTAGCAATGGCAAACTACTAGACGTAAAATTTCCTAGTAAAACCACACAACAGCCAGGGGTTGTTGAGGTTGGTTCTGCAACGTCCTGTAAAGGATACGCAACTAACATTTTTGCGCACTGGGAGCCGCCGTGGTCTAGTGGCTAGACTCTGGCCTGCGGATCGGAAGGTCGTGGGTTCGGTTTCTGACGGGGGCCAGACTTTTTTTCCAACATGACATTGGCTAACATTTCGACCCAGACTTGGGTGGGTGCAAGGTGGAGTACTGAGAAGTAAAGGCGGCTGAAGTGATGCTGACAACATTACCTACCAAGTGCTATTTGGTCTATAAAAAATAGGTCTAGCCCTATATACCCAAGACGGGAAATGATCCCATCTACGCACTGAATTACTTGCAAGAGATTTTTACTTACTGTAGCAAATAAATCCTATACTTTCTTCGCGCTTCGGAATTTTGAGCGTTTTATGATAAGTAAATCATGTGGGGCTGAGTTGTTTCACGTCACGGTGTCCGTTTCGGGTGCTGGAGGTCCCGGGTTTAAGCCCCGGTGAAGACTTGGATTTTTTCGCGTAGACTAGCCATTGTCTCTGATCTATGGGTAGTAAGACAGGACATGCAAAACAAAATTCCTTTGGCAGTTAGAAATCGAAAAAAGGTAGCTTAACGGACTTTCAGGATCCTGGGTTGTGCACTGCGCTGAGAATCTTCGGACTTGGGCTTGAGTTGGAAGTAGAAAGGAGCACTTATGGGTTACTAACCTTGTGGTTATTAATAGCATATTCATTCCAACATTAAGCTACCAGTGCCAAACATGGACACTATCTAAAGTCCATATACGCTAAATCACCAGCAGCCAATCTAACCATCCAAGATCGAGTGAATAATGAAACTATCATGCACATTTTTGAAACGACACCTTGTACTAGATTTATCGAGAAACAGCAGATCAAGTGGTTTGGCCGTCCTGTTAGAATGCCGCAAGATCAAATACCATCACAAACACTACATCTCAGAAGTTCAGCTACAAGAGCAAGAGGACGGCCGAGCAAAAATGGATCGACAACTTTAAAGACACTCTACGCCTTCACGGCATGACAATAGCCAGTGGCAGCCAACGTGCACTGGATCGCAAATTATTCCTCCCCACGTCGTTTAACGGCAGAAGTGGTTTATGATGATGATGATGATGATGATGATGTTGATCCTTGTGCCATGATGTTGATGAGTTGTAACGATAAACCATGTAAATCATGTTTAGCATTATGAGGCTGTTTATTACTTACTTCTTGTTCTTCCTTGAATGCTTGTATGTTTCACTTTGATTGGCTACACTCCGTGCCTGGGTACCATAACGCAGGTTGTGGGAACACCATCAGCTCTAAATGTAAACTACAAAACAGGAGTGGCAGTTTCTGCAACACAGTCCAAAGAGAGAGAGAGAGAGAGAGAGAGAGAGAGAGAGAGAGAGAGAGAGAGAGAGAGAGAGAGAGAGAGAGAGAGAGAGAGAGAGAGAGAAAGCATGTATACCCTATTACATTGAGACTAGTTTTCTGTTAGACATTTCATCTATATAGCTTGCGGTCCTTGTCGGTTTGCGGACTGGAGAGCACGCATTTCACTGCCTGCCTTCATAGGAGTCGGTCTGCAACTTATATCTCTCAGGTGTCTGTGTCAATGTTGGCATCGCGTTTGCATGCGTCCTCACAGCATAGCATAGGTCTTCAAGCAGATCTGTTATCTTTTACAACGCCATACAGGAGGTTAACCTTTTTCAGTGATAAGTTAATCAGCCTGCCTAAAGCTTGATAAGACATACGATGAAGGGACCAGGCCACCATCTTCAGACTCAGAACACAACATACTCCACTCAATGGACACCAAAACAGAATACAGCCACAACACTCCCCAGAGTGCCAGCTATGTAACTACTCCTACGAAAATGTTGACCATCATCTCTTTGAGTGCCAAAATCTCAACGAGACAGATGAATGCTACTCTCTCCGAGACGAGACAGGTGAAATACCTTGTACAGAGGAAAAGAACAGCTTGTGAAAACATGTAAATTCCACTACATGGCCTTGGGCCAAAGGGCGAAAGCTCATGCGCTGCTGGATCAATAACAACAACAACATACGACATACGTTAGTTGTACCAGCTTTCAATTCTTTGCTTCTATTATATGTTCCTCATTAATGTCATCTATCTTTTCTCCTCCTTCTTCTTCTGAATCACCATAAGAAATACACAGTCCAGGGCATACAAACGTTTACACTGACAAAGATAATAATATGGAAATAGTAGCCACACACTCGTAGGAACAAAATGCCATAGACCTAATGTGTGGAGAAAGATCATCAGGAGGGAAATGAGCATGAAGGAAGAAGTGACTGCAGAAAGGATGAGAGCTGGGCGTCTGAGAAAAAAAATCTAAACACAAACACTGACAACATCTCTCTTTAATTCCATAATAATTGTGGAAGACTTTTGTTCACGCGGACGGGTCTTGCTAGTCGCCATCGCCATAGGCTGTAATCCCATGTTTCCTCATAGCGCAATTTAACACTATCACTAGAAAGACGGAGAGGTACTAGTCAATTAAACAGTTGACGTACAGATGCATAACATAATTATATGTGGGACATTTTGATCATTTATCAGGTACTTTACAAAAGATCAGATGATCACCGATAAATCTCAAAATGTGTCTCCCCCTGTCTGTCCACCTACAACAGTTTCCATATTTTATGTATTTGTTTTAACTATACTTTTGACGATCAGTATATTGATACAGCGGTTTCCGTGGCTAAGGCGTTGCGAGTCCGACTCGTAAGCCAGCATACCGCGATCGAAACCCACTGCAGGCTGCGTGGATTTTTGTCGTGGTATGGGACGTCACAGGTCGACCCAGCCTAAAATGGGTACCAGGATGGGCTGTCCTGGGAAAGTAAAGACAGCCGGCGTAATGCTGCATTACCCACATAGTGCTGATGGTCTGTAAAAATATGGGACGCCCGATGCGCCGAAAGGCGTTAAAAGGGAACTTTACTTTTACTTTTATATGGATACACAGAGTCGCCGTGGCGTAGCGGCCAAACGCTCGCATGAGGATCGGAAGTTTGTGGTTTCGGTCTCTGGCGGAGCCGATCTTTTTTAAAATGATTTCGATCTTCTGGTCAACCCAGCCTTGAGTCGGCACCGGCTGCAGTCCCATGATGTAAAGGCGGCCGGCGCGATGCTGACCACATCACCCATTTTGTGCCGATTGGTTTATAAAAATATATTTCTAGCCTTATTTGCCCTATACGCCTAAAGGCGTGCAAAAACGGACCTTCATTTTACCAATATGTGATTACATCTTTGGAGTGTAATCTGTAAAATTCTCGATTCGCGTGTTTGCATAGCAGCCTATACAGACATCCAGTAACATGTAAGCATATATATATACACACACACACACACACACACATATGTATGTGTGTGTTTGTAAATGTGTGTGTATATGCGTGCGTATATTTGTGTGTGTATAAAGGATCTATTGTAATCTATAAAATTGCCTGTCTGTCCGTCTATCTATTCGTTTGCTTCCAGCCTTTCACTTCCTGGATCGTCCAGTTTAATCAAGCGTGTTGAATGGAAATATCCTGCCCTAAACAAGCACTGGTATTTTCCCGCTCCATTTTATTACAGAAGCCAACTCACAATCAGGAAAGGCAGGGTGAAAAAAAAAAGGGGGGGGGGGATGAGGGGGGACTTATATGTAAAATGATTAGGCCATGTCCTAAATTAGTTTAGCATTGTAAATTTACAATGCTTTTTAAGTTATTACCTTTCCTGTCTGTCCTGTCTGTCCTGTCCTGTCCTGTCCTGTCCTGTCTTGTCCTGTCTTGTCCGTCTGTCTGCTGATTTGTCCGTCTGTCTGCTGATCTGTCCGTCTGTCCGTCTGTCTGTCCGTCTGTCTGTCCGTCCGTCCGTCTGTCCGTCTGTCCGTCTGTCCGTCTTTCCATCTGTCCGTCTGTCCGTCTGTCTGTCTGTCTGTCTGTCTTGTCTGTCTGTCCTGTCTGTCCTGTCTGTCCTGTCTGTCCTGTCTGTCCTGTCTGTCCTGTCTGTCCTGTCTGTCTGTTCTGTCTGGTCTGTCTGGTCTGTCTGGTCTGTCTTGTCTGTCTGGTCTGTCTGGTCTGTCTGTCTGGTTTGTCTGTTCTGTCTGGTCTGTCTGGTCTGTCTGTTCTGTCAAGTCTGTCTGTTCTGTCTGTCTAGTCTGTCTAGTCTGTCTGTTCTGTCTGTTCTGTCTGTCTGTCCTGTCTGTCTGTTCGGTCTGTCTGTTCTGTCTGTCTGTTCTGTCTGTTGTCTGTTCTCTCTGTTCTGTCTGTTGTCTGTTCTCTCTGTTCTGTCTGTTTTCTGTTCTCTCTGTCCGTCTCTCTAAATGCATGTTTCTTGCTGTGTGAAAGAGGAGGCAAGAGTGACATGGAAAAGGGAGTATGCAACTGATCTAACCATATCCTAGATGCAGATAAATCTGGCATTGTAAATAAACAATGTACTTTCTGTTATTATTTTCATGTGTTCTTTTTTTATGTCTGTCTGTCAATCCGTCCTTTGGTCCGTCGGTCCGTCCGTCCGTCTGTTTGTTTCTTCGCGTGTCTCTCTTTTTATTCTGTCTCTCTTGCGGTGTTGAAGGTGAGTGTTTGGAAAGATTCACTGTAAGACAGGCATGAAAGTCCAGTTTGCGATCCTTTCATAATAACTTTCATTTGTTTATCCTTCGGTCCGCCTCGGTCTGTCCACCCTCGAGTCTGTGTGTGTTTCTCTTTCCCTTTGTTTGACCGTACCTCCACAACTCTTTTTCTCTCTCTGTATCTCTTTCTCTCTTCCTGCTATGACAATCACACTTCCTTACTACTCAACCGTAAACACAAAACATAAACGGCTCACACCCACACACAAGCCCACTTCAAGTGCCCATACACAAGCAATACAAACCTCAGATGGAAATTACGCTTCTGTCTGGATCGTCCCCAAAAATCGTTCTATTGCCCCACCCTCTTCCCCACTCCCTAAGTAATGCATATCTATGGCTCCCTGGTGTATCGTTCCAGAGGAGCACCAAGAATCATCCCCTTATCCCCCATACGCCTAAATCATAGAACTATTTGTAGATCTTGTCGTGGGTTGACCAAACGGAATTGTTTCGTGGAAAACCAGAAAATAAATGAAAGCGAAATGGTTTGGGTGAAATTTTCCTCTTCTTTTTCATAGTGTTCTTCTTCTTCTTTACGCACTCTTTTACTGTTTCGGGTGTCGGGGGATATATAAGGTCCTGCTTCGTGCTCTTCTGGCTGCTTCCATCACAGACACATCGTGGTGAAGTACGGGGTCTCTGATGCTATCTTCCCATTGGTTCTTGGTCTGCCTCTTGCTCTATGACCCTTTCCTTTTTTGGTATAAGCCTGGTATGGTATAGCATCAGAAGACATTCTCTCCAAGCTAGCAAACCATTTGATTTGCTGTCTTGGTATTTATTTTATAATTAGTTCTGTCCCGACGTTATCTCGTATGACCACATTCCTGATTTTATCTCTTCTTCTCAATCCTACAGTCTTTCTCAGACACCTTATTTCCAAGGTTACTAATTTTTTGTTTTTGGGTGTGTATTGTTGTGAGTGACAGCGTCTGAAACTTATGGAATGGTGGAAATGAATGTACTTTCTATGAGCTGTTTCATTTGCTGATCTTTGAGTTCACTGGATGTAAACTCCGGTGGAAAGTTCTGGATCTTTGTCCGTTTCCGGACTTAGGTTTTTTTTTCCAAAACGCCTTCTTTATATATCTGCAACCTGCAGAGACAGACCGAGAGAAATGATAATGGATGGCTTAAGACGGGCGCGTGGAGGAATATCAGCAGTAGAATTGAACCAGAACACAGAAGACCAAGATTTGTGGCGATGCAAGGCACTTGGTGATGATGACGATAATGATAATGATCCGTTTTACAGATCGGGCTTATTTGTATGTAAACTGTTGGTTTCGTGCCTCTCGGGCGGATGCACTCTGACTTCAAAGGAAATAACCCTAAATAATCGTCTCCTACGACATGCTTGTTAGGAGCAGTGGGGATATACCCCCTCTCACCCACCCCCCTCCCCCCACCCCAATTACCCTTTACAATCTGGACCCAGAAACCACACAAAGAGTTGAGTGAAATAACCCCCGTTTATTTTTGTTATATATTCTAGGGAGCACCAAAAACATCTTCTAGGGAAATTGAAATATCAGTGAACTCTGAAACAGGTTTACATTAATTTTGGTTGTTGTTGTTGTTGTTATCGATCCAGCGGCGCATGAGCTTTCGCCCTTTGGCCCTATGCCATGTAGTAGAATTTGCATGTTTTCACAAGCTGTTCTTTTCCTCCGTACAAGGTGTTCCACTTGTCTGGTCTCGGAGGGAGTAGCGTTCTTCTTGTCTCACTGAGTTTTGGGCACTGAAAGAGATGGTGTTCAACAGTTTCGTAGGGGTAGTTACATAGCTGGCACTCTGGGGAGTGTTGTGGCATGTATTCTGTTTTGGTCAAACTGCAACAACACAACGAAAGACCCCTTTCCACTCCTTCATGTGTAGTACTAGGCATATAAGGCTGGACCAGTATTTTATAGAGCAATCGACACCCATCTTTACTTCCGAAGACTTTACCAGGTGTGTATGTAAGGGCGGGATCCAAGGGTTTTTCTGAAAAACGCCTGGCTCTGTCAAGACTTAACCCATGACTTTCAGATCCACAGTCAATTGTCTATCTGCTACACAATGGCCGCTCCTCTATAACATAGCCGGGTGAGAACAATGAGATCTTTCAATGGGTCCGGCAAAAATGGCAAATGTGGGACCATGGAGGGCAAACATTGCCAACGGATTGCAACAATAACCAATGGATTGCAAAATTGACCAACGCATTGCAAAAATGACCAACGGATTGCAAAATTGACCAACGCATTGCAAAAATGACCAACGCATTGCAAAATTGACCAACGCATTGCAAAAAGGAGACAACAGATTTCAAAAAGGACACAACGGATGGCAAAAATGGGACAACAGGTGACAAAAATGGTCAGTCGGAGGGCATGGCATTAAAGAGACACTGAAGTATCAAGACAAAAACTAAGATATGAACTGGGGTTTCATAATATTCTATATTAATAACACATTTGGAAGATTAAAAAATAAGTTTGGTTCAGCTTGCAATCGTTATTCAGTAACAGAAGAGATATAACATTTTGCGAGAGAAGGAGAGAGCGACAGAAAGGGAGAGAGAGAGAGAGAGAGAAAGAGGGAGGGAGAGAGAGAGATAGAGAGAGAGGTGGAGAGAGAAAGAGAGAGAGAGAGAGAGATGTTTTTTGGCTGACATCGCGCCAGGAAAACTTTTCAAACCAATTAATTTTACATTTCTTAAAAATGCTTTCAAAACACAAACGTTCTCATTAAACTGCTTACGAATTGGTCATGAAACCTGACAAATGTTGTCTAGATCAACACGTAATCTAGATATGCCCCCTTGATCATGAGCTAGCGTGTAATCCAACCACTTACCCCTTTTTTTCAAGACTACAAAATGTATATTGCATATATATATATATATATATATATATATATATATATATATATATATATATATATATATATATACTTTTAGTTTGCAAAAAGCGAGAAATGGCGCGGTGGGAGTAGGAACAGTTGGGTTGGGGGGAGGTGAAGGGGTGGCGCTTAGATTTCTTACAAACGATCTGGAAATAGGGTTGGCCCCGGTAGCCATCCGCTGTTCTTGTAAAACATGTTCCGTTTGTGTGTGTGGGTGGGGTGGAGGGGGAGGAGGGGAAACCACGCGACGTTCTTTGTGTCCTATGGTAATGGCAGAGTAAACTGTGCGTATGCTATCAATCCATCCATGCATCCACCTATGTATCCGTCCATGCACCCATCCACCCATCAGACCTGAGTGAGCTCACTAAAGCTCACTAGTATATCTTCATGGGCGTCCATTATAGACCTTCTCCTTCTTGGGAAACTTCTGTTCGTTCATCCACTTCTGGTCATTGGTCTTGTTCCAGAACCTATGTTTTACATGTACATACGTTATACTGATCTAGCTTACTTGAACGCACTGTTGGATCATCTCCGCTCTTTAGGCGAATGCATGCATTTTACCGCAGAGTAATCAGACATTAGTCGTCTTGTACGACATGCTTCTAGAGGTCTGTGAATCTATTCACCATCCTTCCCTGCATCCTGAACAACAAAAACCCGATACATTGACGTGTGGAACTTCACAGTGATACTCAGTAGGAGTAGATGCACATCCCATCTTTCCGAGCATTCTCAACGAACCTTCCAATCCTGTTGTCTGCAGGGCCTCCCTGGAGTAAAAATAATATATCCCCAGCCCCTAATTAAGCATGATGTAAATGTCACTGATTAGGAGACTTCTGAAATATCATATGTTGGGCAAAAAGACGCAAATATCGCACCCTAGATGTCAACCACAAGCCAACAAAACAACCGACGTTCTACGACAAACAAAGAAAAAGTGAAGCAACCCTTCACGACTAAAACAATCGAATGCCTTATTGAAACAAAACAAGGCGTACTGACGAGACTACAAGCAAATTACTGTTCCCTAGTGACTGCACTTTAGGCATTCCCATGCTTGCTCAGTCCTGCATAGCAGCGGCCACCTGAAAAGTACTTCTTCTCATTGTTAACATGGGATATTTTTACTGACTGTTATTATGAGACGTTGGTTACAATGTCTTCAAATGTGACCTGATACATGCTGCCGACGCTATTGTGACCTGGTACATGGTGTCGACGCGCTTTACAATATTTCACTCTGAGATCATGCAATCTTGTTAGCATCCAGAATACATCCCTTTGCGTCAGTATAGTCCGCACACCTGCGATATCTGCTCTGGCAATGCGTCTGTGGCGTAGGTGTTGCGAACGAGCTTTGTAAGGCTAGGTCTTAGTTTCAACAGTGGTATCAAGAAGCCCACCGTCCAGAGGCAATGAGAAACTGCTGGACATAAATTTGCCTAGAAAAATCACAATGCTGGGGTTGGTTCTGCGACGTCCTGTAAAGAAAAAGCTACTAACCAATTAACAATGCAAATAGCCCCATGAAGAGGCTTAATGCCCGCCATTTGGGTCCGCTCGTTCAAACAACACAACGATACTTTTGCTGGAAAAATATACACATTTATTTTATAGAAGGCATTGGCCCCATCGCACTGCATCTAACATGCAAATACCATTCCTAGTTTAAACAGATACAACACGAAAATCCATTTATAAATTGTTTCTGTGTATTCAGCAAACAGAGAATGGGAATCAATTTAGCTAATAGAATCCAGATACGGCATAAAATATGGACAACCTACGTACGCAGTATTGCTTTAAATCTATTATTGGAGATAAATCATTGATGTCATGCTGTCTATGCATAGTAGGGGGCCTGCGTGGTCTAGCGGCTAGACGATGGCCTGCGGATCAGAAGGTTGTGGGTTTGATTCATGACAAGTGCCGGATTTTTTTTTCTTAAAAAAATGACCTTGGCTCCAAGGTCGACCCAGCCCTGAGTGGGTACCAGGTACAGCCCTGGAAAGTAAAGGAGGCTATCCTAGTGCTGACCATATCACCTACCAAGTGCTGTTTGGTCTATAAAATATAGGTCTAGCCCTATATACCCAATACGCCTGAAAGACGTAGACAAGTCTCCTTTACCTTGCTTTACTTTATCGATGCTTGGTAGATTGTGTATACTTATTACAATACAATATTCACGCAAATAGATATACAGCTACAAACCAGTGTTGCCACTTTTCTTTGACAAAAAACATCCAAAAAGGCGTCTAAAAATATCTAAAAACATCTACATGTGCGTGGAAAACCTCTAGAAAAAAAAAACCAAATGGAAAAAGTCACAAATTACATAGCAATTGATATGACTTACCCCAAAAAATCATGTCCTCATCTTTAATGAAATCTGGCTTACAAGATCCACAGGATAAACTTAGCTTGGATGATGAAGTTGAAGCTTCAGATCCAAAATGACTCTGGTATGCTTTGGCTGTTCCAATTTCTTTCAATACCCAATTAGTGAGCTGATAAGTGGAACAGCCTTTCCCTACTCTTATCAGGCCAGGATAGCATTTCAGAGGTCAAATTTCCTCCTGTTTCCTAGGTTAGATTTGATAAATTCACTCTAAATGAAAAACATCTAGAAAAACATCTACAATCTAAACGTCAAAAACGCCATCTAAATGCAAGAAAAACATCTAAATCTGGATGTAAAACGTCCAAAGTGGCAACACTGCTACAAACATATACAGGAGGCCTTAGACGAATTTTGCACTTTAGTATAAAGGCACACCTGGACATCGTTGTTTACTGTGTTCTTTTCATCAGTCAAGGCGTTGCACCTCTGTCTCTTCTTTGTCTTTTTGATGCCCTTGTTGTTGCTTCTTATGCGTGCATGTATGTGTATGTATGCATGTATGTGTATGTATGTATGCATGTATGTGTATGTATGTATGCATGTATGTGGGTGTATGTATTCATGTGAGTGTAAATGTAAAGTTGTGGGCATATGTTGATGTCTGTACAAGTGATTGTATATGTATGTATTCATGGATGCATGTAAAGGTGTATGGAGAATTGTTCACCAATTTTTGTGCAGGTAACCAAATGTTATTGGTGGATGTATTTTTCCCCATAAAAGAATACACAAGGCAACATGGGAATCACCAGACCATAAGACAACTAATCAAATTGACCACATATGTATTAACAAAAAGTTTAGATCATCCCTTTACGATGTTAGGGCTTTCAGAGGTGCCGATGTATTTACTGACCATTTCCTGGTGATAAGTAAAATCAAGTTGAAACTAAAAAGATATATAACATCTTATAATCATAGAAACAAATATAATGTAGGCTTTCTCAGAGATAAAGAAATTAAGGAACAGTTCTCAGTTACGGTCTCTAATAAGTACCAGGTGTTGCAGCAGTTAGCTGAAGATGTCAACACAGAAGTCTGCTGGGATCAGATCAAAGGAATCTGGAATGAATCTTGCGTAGAAGTTCTTGGCAAGAAAGAAAGGAAACATAAAGCATGGATAACACCAGAAACCATTAAACTGATTGAAGATAGGAAAAGTAAAAAGGCAGAATTAAACAATAGCATAACTAGAGCTGCTAAAGCTAGAGCTCAGGAGAATTACACAGAAGCCAACAAGGAAGTTAGGAGGCATATAAGGGCAGATAAAGTGAACTATCTAAATGATCTAGCACAAGAAGCGGAGACAGCAGCAGCAAAAGGAAACCTCAGAGAACTTTACAGTAACACAAGAAAATTAGTAGGTAAATATAGTCAGCCAACTGGATCAATCAAAAATAGACAAGGAAAGGTACTTACTAACACTCAAGATCAAATGGACAGATGGGTTGAATATTTTGAAATGCTTCTAAATAGACCAGGCCCAGAGGTTCCCCCAGATATCCAGCCTTTAGAAATGGAACTGGATATCAACTGTGAGATACCATCCAAAGAGGAAATTAGAAAAGCTATAAATCTTCTTAAGGAAGGAAAGGCGTCAGGCCCAGATGGTATCCCAGCTGAAGCCATCAGGACCAACATAAACACATCAACAGAACTGCTACATAGATTATTCAGTAAAGTCTGGGAGACCGAAGAAATACCAGCAGACTGGAGAGAAGGATATCTTGTGAAACTGCCCAAAAAAGGTGATCTACAGGAGTGTGAAAACTATAGAGGAATTATGTTGCTGTCAGTTCCTGGAAAAATATTAAGTAGAATTATTTTGGAAAGATTAAAAGATGCTATTGATAAAATGCTAAGAGATGAGCAGGCAGGTTTTCGGTCAAACAGATCCTATACTGATCAGATAGCCACATTACGTATTATAATAGAGCAAAGCATTGAACTGAACTCACCACTTTACATTGGATTTATAGACTATGAAAAAGCATTTGACAGCATTGATATGGAATCTCTCTGGAAATTGATGGGGCACTATGGAATCCCACAGAAAATTATCAACTTAGTAAAGGCAACATATAAAGACATGAAATGTCGAGTTCTTCATGAGGGAAAGCTAACAGATGCATTTGAAATAAAAACAGGTGTGCGACAGGGATGTCTTTTATCGCCTCTCCTATTTTTACTGGCTATAGACTGGACTATGAAAACAGTAACTGCTAACACCAAGAATGGAATTCAGTGGACCCCTACAAAACAGCTTGATGATCTGGACTTCGCTGATGATATTGCCATTCTGTCCCATTCACGGAATCAGATACAAGATAAATTAAAAATACTTAATGCGAGATCACAGCAGCTTGGTCTGAAAATCCATAAAGGAAAGACAAAGATAATGAGAATAAATCAGGCAAATAGTAATGTGGTTTCTCTTAATGGCACCCCACTCCAAGACGTGGAGTCGTACACCTATTTGGGCAGTAATGTAGATAAAGATGGAGGAACTGATAGAGATATTAAAATAAGAATACAAAAGGCAAGAGGGGCTTTCATAGCACTAGGAAATTTGTGGAGGTCAAAAGAATTTAAAAGAAATACTAAACTAAAAATTTTTAATTCTAATGTCCAATCAGTACTATTGTATGGGGCGGAAACATGGAGAACAACCAAGGCAATTACTAATAAATTACAGACATTCATTAACTGGTGCCTGCGCAGAATAGAGGGAATAAAATGGTATGATAGAATAACTAATGTAGAACTTTGGGAGAGAACTAAACAGGCTCCAGTGGATCAGGAGGTGAGGAAAAGACGCTGGCGTTGGATAGGGTACACACTGAGAAAACAGGAGAACAGCATAACTAGAATGTCTTTGCATTGGAACCCACAGGGGCATAGGAATAAAGGAAGGCCAAAAAAAACACATTAAGAAGAGAGCTGGAGAATGAGGTTAGAAAGATTGGGAGGACATGGGGAGAGCTCCATGTAATGGCGAAGGATAGAACGACTTGGCGTGAGTTGGTTGAGGGCCTATGCTCCATTGGGGGATAAAAAGGCAGAAGAAGAATGTAAAGGTGTGTATGCATGGAATGTGTGCGTGTGCATGTGTATCCATAAATGTATGTGTGTATGTTTTCTGTTTGTGCATTTATGTAGATGCTTGTATGTATGTATTACGTATGTCTGTATATGAGTGTACATGTATGAGAACGTAGGAGTATGTATACGTGTGTGTGAGTGTGTACGAATGTGTACACATGATGTGTGTATGCATTATTCTAGAGATTTATATATTTTTTATTATATCGATTACATGCATTATTGACAAAAGGCATTAGTACTCTGAAAAATGAGTGCTTAGAAGGGCAGAATGTCAGACGGGCCTGCGTGCCCAGTTTGTAACCCTTTGAAAATAAAGTTTGTTCGTTCGTTCGTTCTTGCTCTTAGTACCATGTAGGTAGTTTAGAAAATAAGTTACTGCTGACTTCTGGTGATTTTTACTGTCCCCTGTCATTACATTTATACCGAGCGAGATCTTTCTGTTTGCGAATAATTCATCAATAATTTATGTATGTTTACATTTTTTTTTTTTTTGGGGACTTACTTATCCTGCACTACCGTCTTGACAAGCAAACGGCGCTCATAAATATGCTATTTTTGTTTGTGTACTTACTCATGTACAGACAGACGAACAGATAAACAAACGGATAAACAGTTAGACTGATGGGCAGATAGACAGAGAGACGGGCAGACTGAGAAAAAGGCAGGCAGTTAGACAGATAAACTGACAGTCGGACTGTCACTAGACATACAGACAGATCAGATAGACAGGCATATAGTCAGACAGACAGTCAGACAGACAGACAGACAGACAGACAAACAGACAGACAGTCGGACGGACCGATGGACAGACAGATAAACATACATCCTTATGAATTGCTTTTTAATCGTTTTTTTTTTTCAATGCAAAGGGGGTTTAGTAACAACGGGCTGGTTCTAAAAGTGTTCTTACAAATCTAAACTTATACATTCACGCAATGAAACAAACTTTAGTAGGATACACAGACATGTAGAAATTATTCAACCGGACAATTGTAAAGAAAAACTCAACTGGCACCATCAGTATTGGAACTCTCCATCGGCTGCTGCAGATGGGAACAGAGCGTTGGGAACACCTCGAATGCTGTGAAGAATGTTCTTGAATCAACTCAACTCAATCAACTCAGCTCAACTAATAGATAGATAGATATATATATGACTTATGCTTCGACTTACACTTTTAGAGGAATGCTGAGAAGATCATGGAGAGATAAAATAAGCAATGAAGATTTCCTGAAAACAAAAAGAGAAAAGTGATTGCATATATATTATTTGGCCGTGTTAAAGGATGAAGAAAACTGGAGTACATCTTGACGGTGGAGTGTTGGATTGGGAAAAAAAAAGGCGGAAGGAGGCAAAGAGTAAAAATGCTGTACAGTTTGACATCATGACATGGAAGATCATCTGTGCTAGAATTGATGGAAAGTACACAAGACAGAAGGTTGTGAACACTCATTACTACCAAAGCCACGCGGCACAGACCAAAAGCAGACGACTAAAACGTAAGAATAATAAACAACGAAGAAGAAGAAACAAAGTTTAACAGAAAGAATCGGAAAAACTTAAACACAAACACACTCATAAATCTAGCGCTTTCAAGTTTCCAGACTATGAGTGCCGATCAATACACTTTCTGTTACTTGATTAATAGAGATTTTTTCTGGCACTGACAAGTTTTCCCCTAGATTTTAAATGGGACAAAGGGGGAAATTTTGTCTCATTTCCACTGTCACATGAATTGAGTACTGATGTGGCGAATCATCTGCAGGCATGTTTGAACCTCGTTTTGCGAACAAACAGACAGACAGACAAATTTTGCGACGAAAATATCAGACAATTTTTTTTTTTTTTATTTTGGTTTTGTTAATTTAATCAAGAGATTGCTTTTCCAGTTCGATTGCAAAATTATTTCTTCGTGAATGCTGTTTGATGTGAAAACTAGGTTTTCTTCGCATTGGCAAATTATGAACACTAATAGACATTACTACATTCATTACTTTTTATTTTACTTTCGAGCAATATTATAGTAATTTCCTTCTGCTAAGTCATATTATTTCATTTTGGTTTGAACTACTTTGTTCAGATGTTGATTTCTTATATAATCAGATTAGTTCGCTTTGAAATAAAATCAATCAGACAGACAACGACAAAGGTCGCAGAATCTGGGTAAGATCAAAGTGGAGACAAAACAGACAAGTTTTAATTAATTCATAGATCATAGCTCACACAGATGTAAGTAAACTATCTTGTAACTCCTATGTAACTTGACACCGTAGTCTGTCAGAGACCCGGTCAGCATGACTGTCTATTGCCCAGGAAGTCTGTCTGTGTGTCTGTCTGATTGAGTATTTGCTTGCTGTTTGTCTGCTTGCTGTCCTAAGGTTGGTCCATCTATCGATCTCTCCTACTATCTATTACAAAGCTTATCTTATGCCAGCTATCTCAATTCTACCTACCTTGTTATGACATGTATGTGTCTGTCTATCTGTTTGTGTGTCTCTTTATCTGTAACTCTGTCTGCCTGTCTGCTTGCTGTCATTCGGTTGGTCCGGATATTGATCTGTCTGACTATATATCAGTCAAACCAAATAGCATATTTCTCAGTCCTACCTACCTATTTATGTTATAGTATGTGTGTTAATCAGTTTGCCTGCCTGACTGTCTACCTGTCTGTCTTAAGATTGTTCATCACATTCGAGGGGGGGGGGGAGGTTTTTTTTATTATAACAATACAATTCTACTCGTTTAGCCGTATCTGTCAATCACTGTGGGTGTCACTATCCAGGGTCTTGGCTAAATGCGTCTAAGAAACGGTTTGCTGTACTGCTTGCAAACTGTTCGTAATTTTTTTATTTACAACTGAACATAAAGAGCCACAGTGGCGCAGCGAATAAACGCCCGCCTGCAGACATAAAGGTAGTGGCTAGATGCCCACTTCCAGTCGAATATTTTTAGGGAAAAAAAAATAATAACTTTGGCTGCTAAGTTGACCCATCCTAGAATGCTATACCAATGAAAGTCCTGGGAAGTAAACAAAGCCGGTGTGACCACATCATTCACCGAGTACCAATTTTTGTTTCTATTAGATATGTCTAGAACGGCATACCCAACATGTCTGAAGAAGTGGAATCGGTTACTTTATTGTTACGCAATAGCTCAAGTGTAATTCATAGCAATGTTTTTGCAACGTGTGGGACGGGGAAAACTTGCCGAAGATCGCAAACTATTTTCTCCTTATCCATGAAGAGTGTGTGGTTTCTTTTTTCAAGCCTCTAGGATAGATACCTCAGGGGCTTCTTGTTTTTATGAAGAGACCTGCCCGAGTATGCGAATAAAAACAACAACAAAATACAGGGAAATCTAATGGATGTTACTGTAGAGCTTCATATATCAGAAACAACGCTCTAGCCATGTGTGAAACATTTTTTAAATATCTAAGCAGCTGTAGTTATCGCATTCGCTGAAAAATGAAATTGTATAACTGAATTTAACACCTAAACTGCTATTGACATTTGTTGTCGTTTTGTCTTTGCTTAGCTGCGGACAGCAAAACAATTCGCACTGTTTTAATAGGCTCAGGAAGTTAAAGCTTTGAAGAACACGGCTCAACTACTCCAACAAAAGAATAAAGCGTGCCCATATCTGAACTGTTTTATCACAACTAAAGACTATCACTCGAAAGTAAAAAAGCAAAGCTTCAGCAACAGTATTCCCGTTTCTCACAATGTCTAAATTTTTCCATCATTCACTGCCTCCATTATTTTGCCTATTCATTTGATTGTTCCTCCATGTCATTTTCCCTCTGTTATTCTGTACCGCCATGTCACTTACCCTCATTTATTATGTGCCTCTAATGTCACTTTCCCTCAGTTATTATGTGCCTCCATGTCACTTTCCCTCAGTTATTATGTGCCTCCCTGTCATTTTCCCTCAGTTATTATGTGCCTCCATGTAACTTTCCCTCAGTTATTATGTGCCTCCCTGTCACTTTCCCTCAGTTATTATGTGCCTCCTTGTCACTTTCCCTCAGTTATTATGTGCCTCCCTGTCACTTTCCCTCAGTTATTATGTGCCTCCATGTAACTTTCCCTCATTTATTATGTGCCTCCCTGTCACTTTCCCTCAGTTATTATGTGGCTCCATGTCACTTTCCCTCAGTTATTATGTACCTTTATGTACCTTTGCCTCAATTATTCTATGCCTTCGTGTCACTGCCTTCCATTTCACTGTCCACCATTCCACAACCTCTCTATTTCAGTGTAGCTTTTTTTTCTGTCGCTTCTGTTCACAGTCCTTCCATCAAACTCCACGCCACGTTCGTGACAACCAGACTCTGGTGTCATTTAGCAAAGTAAAACCATTTTCACGTAAAAGATAGCTCCCGGCCACATTTCGACAACATACTTGTTCACCTCAACTCGACACCGGAAGTGTTTCCACGGCTTTTTTGTTTCGGATTAGACATTCCATCTTGTATTTTTTAAGTCCTTCCGAGTAAGAAAAAAAAAGGGTGAGGATAAAGACAGTGGGCGATGGAGAGGGAGAGAGAGACAGTGGGCGATAGAGAGGGAGAGAGAGAGACAGTGAGTGATAGAGAGGGAGAGAGAGAGACAGTGAGTGATAGAGAGGGAGAGAGAGACTATGGGTAATAGAAAGGGAGAGAGAGACTATGGGTGACAAAGAGGGAGAGAGAGACTATGGGTGATAGAGAGGGAGAGAGGGAGATTATGGGTGATAGAGAGGGAGAGAGAGACAGTGGGTAACAGAGAGGGAGAGAGAGACAGTAAGTGTTAGAGAGGGACACACAGAGACAGTGGGTGATAGAGAGAGAGACAGTGGGTAATAGAGAGGGAGAGAGACAATGGGTGATAGAGAGACCGTGGGTGATTGAGAGAAACAGAAAAACAGTGGGTGATAGAAAGGGAGAGAGAGAGACAGTGGGTGATTGAGAGAGAGAAACAGTGCGTGATAGAGAGGAAGAGAGAGACAGTGGGTGTTAGAGAGAAACAGAGAGACAGTAGGTGATAGAGAGGGAGAGAGAGACAGTGGGTAATCGAGAGGGAGAGAGAGACAGTGGGTGATAGAGAGGGAGTGAGAGACAGTGGATTCTAGAGAGGGTGAGATAGTGGGTGATAGAGAGGGAGAGAGAGAGAGACAGTGGATGATAGAGAGGGAGAGACAGTGGATGATAGAGAGGGAGAGAGAGAGAGCCAGTGGGTGATAGAAAGGGACAGAGAGATATTAGGTGACAGAGAGGGAGAGATAATTAGTGACAGAGAGGGAGAGATAGTTTTATGACAAAGAGGGAGAGATGATAGGTAGGTTTCAGACGATAGGGATAATATGAGAGAAAGACAAGAGAGCCGTGAGAGAGAGTAGATAGGAGAGAAAGGATAGAAAGAAAATTCAGAGGAGAAAGATAGGAGAAAGAGAGAAAGAAGATATATGATGTATGAGGTAAAGAAGACACAGATAGATGAGAAAGTAGGAGAAAAAAAAAAGAGTTATGAGAGAGAGAATACAGAGAGGGACGAAAAAAACAACAAAGATGAGTGTGAAAGAGAAGAAAGAGGTTCGGAGGGGGTAGAGAAAAGTTGAGAGAGAAAAAAGTGAAAGATGAAGGACAGATAAGAGGGAGGATTAGAGAGATGATAAGAGAAAGGGCGATTGAACAAAAAAACTAAGGAACTTTTTTTTAGAGGGTCAAAATTTGGTCACACAGGCCCGTCTTATATTCCGCCCTTCCAAACATCACTTAGCAAAACGCAGTTGTATTTATTAAACGAGGGGTTTTTGTTCATAAAACAGGTTATGTAAAATTGTTATCTAGTTTTAAAAAACCCACACAAACACACACAAAGGCGTGGATGGTAAATGCATGTATACACAGACACAGAAACATTCACACACTCTCACATCATATACACGTACATAAACTCACACATGCATACTTATACAGCTACACACTCTCCCTCATTTACACCCACACAATTATACACACTCAAACATACATAAACTACATGTACACATACTCTTCTGTGACATAGATACACAGAAGAAAGGTGGGGGAGATAGAGAGATTCGTTTTTGTGTAAAACTACCAGACAACTACGGGTCGGATGATAAGAACGACGTTGGCGGGATGGGGGATGGGGATAGGAGTTGTGAAGAACTTTGGCGGGTTAGTTCCACGAAAGTTTTACCAGGGACGGCCCATATACACACTAGCTCACTTTTGATTGGTCTTCCTTCAGTCACCTGACCTTTGCACAAGGCTATGGGGGTGTTCGGCAATGCCATTGATATCGCATGTTGAATATGTAAGCACGCCAGTGTTTTTCACACTACAAAAACATTTAGAAACTGGGTCTAACACACAACGCCCATAGAGAATGCTGCAACCTGTGTCACAAGCATTCTCTTTCTAGAAAGGAAAACGTAAATGCAAGACAAGCCAGAATGAAAGCAACATAGCGGCAACCCATTACCCGCCCCCGGACAGCAGACCAGTCCTGAAAATGTATAAATGAAACTTGACCTAGTTTGTTTGGGGAGATAATCGTGGAATTGACCCTTTGGTGAGTAAAATGTTAATAAAGGACATAACAGTTGTTTGTCTAGTAGGGTAATGTAGAGGTTTACATATTTGTCATTCAGGAGGAACACTCTGTTAAGACAAAAAATAATTTTGTGACGCAGAAAACCAGTTTATTAGCAAAGCAATGGTTATATTGCCACCTTATAAGAGATTCCTTCACATAAGTATGAAATGAACCTAAACGTAGACTTGAAATGTACCTTGGTTTGCACCAGCTTTAACATCTAGGGTTGACAACACTAACGCCACTCAGCTTCATTGTACAATCTGTCAGTTTATTCTGGTCCATTTATTTCACATTTATTTCACTCGCGACACATTCGAACATTAACCATTCACAACATAAAAACTACATCTTCAATTACTACAACCGTCTTCTCTGACTTCTCATGATCGACTGACCACGAGGCTAGCTCGGGCTTCGCCTCGCTTACTCCACCGGCCACAAGCATCTCGTGCCGTCACTTGTAGCACGGACTTCCTGCTTGCCACAATGTGGAGACCATGCAAAGCAGGGTCATCACACTCTCCCCCCTTTTTAACAAAATGACACTTTATGGAACATCAAGTGTCATTTTCATTTAACCAGATATAGTAAATCTACTTTATTGTATTACTGCTAGGAATTATGGTTCTTGATTGTTCTCAATTACTGCCCTTTAAAACTGCCGTCAATATTTACTGCATGCTTTCCTATTACTCAGCTGGTGAAGAGTTTAAACCATCTTTGCACCTATTGCATCTGTAGTATTGTCTAGTCACTATATCTACTCTATCCGGTTTAAAGTAAAATGATAGTGATGATGATGTCAGCTTTGAGATATTTACTACATAGAAAATTGGATTAACCAATATTTCTACATCACCTTTCACAGGGTGTTAAACCCCAAGGAATCTTAGCCGATATGATAGTGGTAAGATATATTTAACATAGTGCTTCTAGTTTCCCAAAAGCCTCTATAACACCTTTTACAGGGTAATTACCCAACCCCAAGGAATCTACCACAGAAAAAAAATGCATGTTGAGATATATTTTCATAGACCAAAGTCTCACTTTTCACAGAGTAATTACCCAACTCCAAGGAATCCAAAATGAAAACAATGATAATTGAGATATATTTTTTCATAGATCTTAGAGTTTCCTCCAAGTCTATAACACCTTTAACAGGGTAGTTAACCCCAAGGAATCTCAGACACCTTTCCCCCTTTAGATGGACACAGATGAGTTCAACTCCTCTACTATGCTTGTGCTTTGATGTGTGCACTCTTTCTTTACCATCAGTCTAGTCAGCATCAGTATAATTATAGCAGTTTATATAATCTTCGGTGTGGTGGACAACTTTACCATGTCCCTGTGCTGTGTACCTATGCCAAAACATTTGAAATTAAATATTTTTTATCAAAGTCATTCTGTGGACAAAAAATTTTCCCTATATTATCTATTGCTACATCTTACTAATTCCATTCTTCTGGGCTGTTCTTGGGGAGAGAATTTTTTTAAATTTTTTTTTAAAACTTTTGAACTACTGTTATTACATGAATCCTAAAATAATCCTAATGAACTACTAACCTAAGTAAAATACATGTACACTATTAAAATACTACCCACCAATCTTTCATTCATCATTCATACCTGTTTTATTCTCTTTCATTCCCATTCATTCCATTAACTATTCTTGATCTTGATCCATCCCTGCAGGCTGTGTGTGTCTTGCTTGTACTCTGGCACTTGCTTTCAATGCTCTCATTCCTTGGTTTGCTCGACAGTCTGCTCTGCTCCGGGGTCTCTCTTAGTAAGCTTGAACTGATAATCTTAGAGATATACTGACTAAAAATTTACTTTAATTTTAAGAGTTAACACAATGCTATTATCAGTGTTCAGTGACTGTATACACTAATATGCCACCTATAAAATAATTAATAATGGAATTAATCGGAAGGTGTTCAATACACACAGTATGTGACTTTTTTATAAATGAAATCAGGTGTTTATGCACTTTTTAAAAATACTTCATCATTAATTCAATATTTATTTACACAAACACTTTAGATAATTAACTTGATTTAACTTTCACAGTAGCTATCACATTTGTGTACACACGATGTAATACTGACATTTTTGTTGTCTGTTGTCTTCGCTTAAACTGTAGGAATGCTTCATTATTCTCGCATTCTTTATTTTATGATACGTTTGGTATTCGACGATCTTGATATTGTATAGATGCTCTTGAAGTGTCGCTTAGAATTTGATGATTTTGAAATGATTCAATGGTCGATTTTGAGGTATCTGGAAAAAATAAATTTTTGTTCCTTAATAGTGATTTTCAGGTTTGAATAATTCAGTGGCTGATATGTTTCTGTTCATTCCCTGTACAGTACTGGTTGGTGATTTCTGGTTTTGGTTGAAATATGACAATCTTACAGGTGAAGAATCGTAAAATATCAATTCTGGATGATTCTTCAGGTTTACTCTTGATCGTTAGAAGGTGGTTCTATGTAGCTTCCTGACTGATAATAATCTTGAACTTCTTGCATGGTGATTGTGTCTTGATGTTGATGTTCAGGATAATGGACCGTATGGTTTCAAGTTAGTAAATAGTGATACTTCAGTTCATAAATAAAGATGGTAATTTTCCTTGAATCAGCTGTTATTTTTGTTGATGGAGATGACTTTGTTCACAGACTCATATGTCTTCATCAGAACAGTCTCTAATGTTGAAGTCTTTGTATCCCAGAATCACATCTGTTCCGATGTTGCTCGTTACCACTACTTTCAATGGTCTTGATATATAGGGCGACTTCAAATAAATATAAGCTGTCCAAAATCGCATAAAAAAAACCTTCTCTGTCTAAACAGTAAACCATTTCTCCGCTATAATCTGATTTTTCTAAAAAATTTTCACGTACCAAAGTGATATTTGATTTTCTATTTAATTGCATTTGTGCTGGTTACTTATCGATGTATCTTTCATTGTTGTCAAGGTGTTCTTACTTTTTACCAACCTTTTAGATGCCATTCTGATAAACGCACAATCGATGCAGTAAGAAAACTTAGCGTACCTTTGTAAATAAAATTAGTTCATAGTCTGCTAGTTTCAGTGAGAAACAATAATCGTCACAAACCTGATTTAATTTACAAACAAGATTTAAAATATTTTTGATATGTAGCTTCGGTAAACATGAAACTTCCTGAATTCGCAAAACTCGGAGATATGGTGTGTGGCAGGGCGTAGATGACACATCGGTTTTCATTGGTCGGCAGCTGACCAGTCGCAGCTTGCTGTGTTTATAGGCTCTGCTCGGGTAAAGACGTTGTATTGTACACTGTTTTCCGCATGTTTATCTTACCTTGGAAGAAAAATTGTTTTCATATGATTGAGGTCCGCGTGGTTTCGAATTTCGAACGAACGAACGAACGAACAAACTTTATTTTCAAAGGGTTACAAATTGGGCTTGCAGGCCCGTCTGACATTCGGCCCTTTTAAGCACTCGTTTTTCAGAGTACCAATGCCTGTTATCTAAAATGCATGTTATGGATATAGAATAAAAATATACATTATAGAATATAATACATACAACATGTGTACACAGTCTTACACACTCTCCCATTCTCATACATGCACACTCATATACCGACATACTTAGCACATACATACATACATCCATCCATCCATACAAACATACACAAACGCATCTACATATATACACAAACAGAAAAGACACACACATACATATATGGACATAAATGCACACACACATTCCATACATACAGACCTACACATGCATGCATGCATACACACACATACAATCATTCTGGTCCATTTATTTCACATTTATTTCACTCGCGACACATTCGAACATTAACCATTCACAACATAAAAACTACATCTTCAATTACTACAACCGTCTTCTCTGACTTCTCATGATCGACTGACCACGAGGCTAGCTCGGGCTTCGCCTCGCTTACTCCACCGGCCACAAGCATCTCGTGCCGTCACTTGTAGCACGGACTTCCTGCTTGCCACAATGTACTCGTGGAGACCATGCAAAGCAGGGTCATCACAAGTATTATAACAATGACAATTCCACGACACAGCTTATCTCATGGTGAACTTTGATACATAATAAAGATGTTCAATATTATCAAATTAATAGCATTGTTTTAATGTATTATTATTGAATATTAAATGTTCAATTGAAAATCGGGATCTTAGTACTCGAGACACCCCCATAAGCGCTCCGTCCCCATCTTCGGCAGCAAACGAAGAGTTCCAATTCCGAAGGTACCGATAACTGATTGTATATCCGCCTCGCCCTTCCCAGAGACAAATAAATAACATTATTTCGTGAGACACCCTTTACACTGCAGGAGACAAAAAAAAATGTGTCGGAAGGCAGATTTTTGGAGAGCAATGTTGTAAAGGCTTGTGAAAATCAGTTGTTCCGATACCATGAAAACATTAGGGTTGGTGGAGGGAGTAGCGCCACCTCCCCTCTTCCTTCCCCGTCATTTCAAACTTTCTAGGAAGGAGAACTGGGCTCTGGTGTGTTAATCCAAACTTAAGGTAATAATGCGGCCTGTACCTCGCGGTAGTTGTTCTGAAAGTCCTTGTAATTCTGCCCCAAATAGTGTGTCGCTGTCAGATCACCAATTCACATTTTATTTTCGATTTCGCTGCTTATGCCGCCCCCTTACAGTGCCGCCTGATGCGGCACTTATAAATATCATAGCACGGCACGGCCCTGATTGCTACTGCCCCGTTTGGTTTGAGGTTTGAGGTTTGAACAACGAATCAACATCATGGCACACGGGTAGTAATCCATAAGTGCTCTGTTTTACTTCTAACTCAAGTCTTAGTCCGAAGTAGCTCAGCTTAATGCACGGGCTCCCTAGGACCGGCGAGAATCCTGAAATATTTTTGGTAGATTTTAAACTCCAAATTTAGCCCGGGCAGCGCTGTTAAGCTATTCTTTTCAATTTTCAACTGCAAGTGGATTTTTTACATGTGCAACAATATACACGGGCGTCTGGCCTTACTACCCAGAGACCAGGGGAAATGAGTCCACTTGAAAAAAAAAAATCTCAGCCTTCACTGGGTCAGGAACCCTAGACCTCCAGCACTCGATGCGGACACCATGCCACGAGACCACAGCAGCTCCTACTGTCCAATATTCGACCATCCACTTTGTGACCATCCAGTTTGTGACCATCCAGTTTGTGACCATCCAGTTTGTGACCATCCGTTTCGAGACATGGTGATGCCCGTAATTTGGACTTTGTAAAGAAAATCGAAACAGTAGCCCATACATGTCGGCTCTGTGACTAAGTCGATGCGAACGCTTCGTAATGCCAGGGTGCCGGGTTCGATCCCAGCTGCGTGCCATTCGCCTTGTTTTGGTTTCGACAGTGGTATCAGTAGGCCGACCGTCCAGACAGAAATGGCAAACTACTGGACTTAGATTTGCCTAGAGAAACCACACAACAGCCAGGGGCTGTTAGGGTTGGTTCTGCAACGTCCTGTAAAGGATACGCAACTAACCTTAACCGCTATTAAGCTACTCTTTGCGATTTTCAACTGCCAATTGATTTTTTTACGTGTGCAACAATAAACACTGTCGTCTGGTCTTACTATCCAGAGACCAGAGAAAATTACTCAAGTCCACTTAAAAAAATTTCGCCCTCATAGGGGTCGGAACCCGGGACCTCTAGCCCTCGAGGCGGACACCATGCCTCGAGACCACGCAGCCCCCTACTGTCCAGTATGCGACCATCCAGTTTGCGACCATCCAGTATGTGGCCAGACATGGTGATGCTCGTAATATGGACGTGGTAAAGAAATTTGCCACTGTACCGCATACATCCGGTATGAAAAGTGCAATGACAGCTGGACCAAGTTAACCAACAAAACGCGTTATACGCGTTTTCCATGGAAGGTTGGTTTGGTACTAGGGCTGTGTGGCCCTGGGCTTCAGCGTCTATTGGGGGGGGGGGGGGGGGGAGGAGTCTGGGAACACGTGTTTTACCATAAAGACAACAGAGGGGGAGAGTGTGTGAGACAAACACAGACATACATACAGATTACCAGGTTGATAGAGGGTGGGGAGTGTTGGGGGGGGGGGAGGGTCTGTCTTTCTCCCTAACTCTCTGAATTATCGGGTTGTGAGTCGGGGTGTCTCTGTCTCTCTTTCTCTCTATTTCTCGAGATCAATGTGTTTGTGAGTGATAGATAGACCGACCGCCCGCCCGCCCGCCCGCCCGCCCGCCCGCCCGCCCGACCGACCGACCGACCGACCGACCGACCGACCGACCGACCGACCGACCGACCGACCGACCGACCGACACCGACCGACCGACCGACCGACCGACCGACCGACCGACCGACCGACCGACCGACCGACCGACCGACCGACCGACCGACCGACCGACCGACCGACCGACCGACCGACCGACCGACCGACCGACCGACCGACCGACCGACCGACCGACCGACCGACCGACCGACCGACCGACCGACCGACCGACCGACCGACCGACCGACCGACCGACCGACCGACCGACCGACCGACCGACCGACCGACCGACCGACCGACCGACCGACCGACCGACCGACCGACCGACCGACCGACCGACCGACCGACCGACCGACCGACCGACCGACCGACCGACCGACCGACCGACCGACCGACCGACCGACCGACCGACCGACCGACCGACCGACCGACCGACCGACCGACCGACCGACCGACCGACCGACCGACCGACCGACCGACCGACCGACCGACCGACCGACCGACCGACCGACCGTTAAACAACAACAACAACAACGAAGGACCAGTGGGTCAAAGGGTCCAGACTTTATCTTCATATTCCAGTCCATTGCCAGTAGACATAGGAGAGGCAATAAAAAAAAAAGCATCCCTGTCGCACACCTGCTTTTATTTCAAGTGTATTTATTAGCTTTTTCTCATAAAGCACTCGGCATTTCATGTCTTTACATGCTGCTTAAACAGATAATTTTATGTGGGATACCGTAACACCCCAAAATTTTCCAGAGAAATTCACTATCAATGCTGTCAAAAACTTGTTTTATAGTCTATGAATCCAATGTAAAATTGTGAATTCAATTCAAAGCTTTGTTGCACTATTAATAAACGTATTGTGGCTATCTGGTCAGTACAATATTTGTCCCGTCGAAAACCCACTTGTTGAACTCTTAGGTTTTTATCAGTTGCATCTTTTAGTCTATCCAAAATAATCGGACCTAATATTTTTCCAGGAACTGACAGCAACATATTTCTTCTTAAGTTTTTTTTACAAATCTGTAGATTTATGTTGTTGCTTTTTACACTGCATTCTTCTCTCAGCATGCTGGTATTATTGTAGTTATTATTATTGTTTTTATTAATATTATTATTATTATTGTGCCATGAAGCTCTTAGGCCCCCTGAGCAGACATATTGCCAAGAAAATATGTGTGGAGCGCTATGGTTCGTTAGCGCCCCCACCCCCACTACCTCAGTATTTTCTCTGTATCAGCGCGCCTGCTTTGATTTTCGCTTCCGACGTTTGTCACTCGGAAAATGTTAAATGTAAAGTCATATTCACAGAGCTGTCAATGCACATACGTCTGACTGACGAGACAAATAAGCCTTCTTTCAGGTAATTGCACTGCATCGTTCCGTAATGCTCAGCAAATATGCTTCTTTTTGACAAACATCAAGAGACAATGACGTGTTTGTCGCGAAATGTAAAATACGACTAAAGACTTATTAACTAAGTGCATTCTCTCTTTCAGAAAAGATTGTCTTCTGGTTCGAATCCTTTTACTTTTCAATTCCATCTATTCATTGATGGCTTCTCTCATTTCTAATATGTTTCTGCCTGTGCATCTGCCAGTACCGCTTAACATTTATCATTTTGTCCTTATCCACTGATCTTTGGCTGTCCACAGTTATATCATTCTGTCCTTATCCACTGATCTGTGTCTGTCCACAGTTATATCATTTTGTTTTAAACCACTGATAATTGTCTGCCCACAGAGTTCTATCGACTTTGTAATAACACTTCTTGTTCCAAGATTGCGAGGGAGTTTTTCCCTCATTGACTAGAACATGGCAGGGAATAATGGAAGGTTATATTTCTGAACTGTCTCGTTAACGTCACGAATCCATCATTTACTTGCCTCTCACTTGCCAGTAACTAACAAGACATGAATACGAAAAATGATATGGGGACTTATCGACTGTTTCACTCCATACAGCGATAATGATCTTCAATTAGCCATTTTGTAAGACCTATTTGTTTCAACAAGGGTTTAAGACGAATGGTATTCGATGAGCTATAGTTATACTGGCTTTGATGTGTATACAAAGTACATATGTCCTTAGCTTCTTCTTCTTTTCTCCTACTGCTTATTTCGTGTAGAGTCACACACACATACACACACACACGCACACACACACAGACACACACACACACGCAAAGAGTTCATTGTAGCTTCCTGTCTCTTGTTAATTGTGTGGATGTGAGATTTTGTTTCTGTTGTGTCTCTTTAACTCCATGTACCCATCTCTGTTCCATTATGATCTCCATAACTGTTGACAATTAAAATTTACACTGTAATTAATGAGTTTGAGGGTTGGTTGAGGGGCAGCTGGGTGTGTTGTTATGGTGCTGGGTTTTCGTGCGGAACACCTAGGTTCGATCCTCTGTAAATGAAAAAGATTTCTTTTCTTCTGTCAGGGACAAAATTTAAAATATCCTGATCGTGACAGTTCGCGCCGACAGCACTAGATTATTCCTCACAGAGGATGTTGAGAAAGATTGAGACAGGCATGCTGTTCCATGCAGAGTGGCAAGCATCGCTTTAGAGGTTTTGGGTAGTTTACGTCCATTTTCTCTGGGTTATGTCGTTGTGTTGGGAAACGAGAAGAGAGATAAATTGGCCGGTTCTGCACCGTTTGGTGGTGAATTGATGTATGACAAGCCAGATGTTGTGAGGGCTCTTTGGGAGCAAGGGAACATTGCAGAGGCACACATAGATTATTACGGTCTGAGGAGAATAGTGCTGCTAGCTATTTTAGGACGTCATTTTTTCTGGGGTTTGGACAGCATTAATTTTAAGCGGAATTTTTTTAGCGCAACACGACAAAGCTAAAACCTTCCTGAAGAAAAAGGATGGGCTGTAATGGGACTTATAATATATCAAATTAAAGATAAATGAGGGCAGAATAAATCTAAACTACTTAAATGTCAGTATAACATCAACATATTATTAAAATCACACAACATTCAAGTATGTTAGACACAAAAGACAATTTTGAACATAAAAAATTGTGTGCTAACGTTTTTTTTTAACTGGTTCAACATTAGTGCTATTCAATTCTAAGAATACACATGCCTTCTCTGTTCAATTATGTATTAGCTAGTCTTTATTTAAAACAATTAATTTAAATACTTTGGATATTATAATCATTTTTATATGTCATGTCAATTTTCACAAAAACCGAAAATCGGGAAAACAGCTGATCGAAACATTGATCTAATTGAAATATTTTGTGAAATTGTCACATCCTAAACCAAATTATCGCCAGTAGATGTGTCCCTTTGATATCAATCATAATATCAAGACTGTTGTCACCATCTGGCAGGGATTCATCAATGATAGAGCAGTATGGACAGTTCTAGACCTTTTCCCTTATCATTTAGTATAGAAAAATCACGTAAAAATTGTATCCCATCTAAATAAAAAAATTTTAATCACAAAATAATGCACAGACCACGATAAACATCGCAAATGAAAGTATTTCCTGTTGTTAATCCTAATTGTTAACAAACTTGTTCATAAAAGTTTGTTTACCCTACAAACGGAACAAAATTAGAGTGTCTCTATCATGAGCCAGTATACTGGCTTTACGTCTTTAAGAGATAGACTTTAGCGCCAGTATACTGGCTAAACGTCCGTAAAGAGCTAGGAGTTACCAGGGGATCTGTCGAATAGTGCTGCTAGAAGTTACCAGGGGATCTGTCAAATAGTGCTGCTAGGAGTTACCAGAGGATCTAGAGAATAGTGCTGCTAGAAGTTACCAGGGGATCTGTCGAATAGTGCTGCTAGGAGTTACCAGGGGATCTGTCGAATAGTGCTGCTAGAAGTTACCAGGGGATCTGTCGAATAGTGCTGCTAGAAGTTACCAGGGGATCTGTCGAATAGTGCTGCTAGGAGTTACCAGGGGATCTAGCGAATAGTGCTGCTAGGAGTTACCAGGGGTTCACTTCAATGGTTGATCTGGCAGACACAGTCACATTTAGAGTTCAAAATTGGAGCTGAACAAGCTTCTGAAGAGGGTATTCTGGACCGAGGGTGGTCTTGATGGCCTGGAACAACATCCTTTCAGCCACTAGAACCCAACACGCTCCTGAAGAAGGCACACTGGTGTGAATGTCAGTTGGGCTGCCTGTAAGCAGATGCCTACACTTTGGCTCCCAAATTGCTGTTTGCCATAGTGATGGTTTGGTAGTGTGTAATTTGGTGGTTGGTTCTTTGATAGTGGGCACTTTGGTGGTTGGTGCTTTTCTAGACTGCTGATTCACTGCCTGGCCTCCAAGGAGATATCATCACAAGCTTAGAAATCTTTCAAAGATTAAACAGGTATTTTGAATGCGCCAAGATTTAATCAGATAGGTGAAATGCTTCTGTACACCTAGGAAGTCAGGCAAAGAATGACCCGCCTAATCTCGCTTGGCGTCTCTAGAAAAAAAAGGCCCGTATTAGTACGCCAAGGAGTAAAAAGGTTTCCGTGAATTCTGAATATTAATCCAGAAAATATCTATCCCACAGTTGTAAGTTTGAAAATGAAGACTTTTCAAAACAACTAGAGTTTATAGAAATATGTATTCCACCAGATTGAGGTATAAATAGATATGAGGGACTATATCCCCACCGGACGGGTCTAACTTTGAAATGTGACCTGCCCGCTAGGGGCACCGACGTCACGAATAATCGAATGTGCAGGGTTTGGCTGATTCACTCCACGACACATGAGTCTGAAAACCAATTAGCCCTTCTTGATTTTACTAGGTCATTTTAAGGTCTATAGTTTGCTGGCTGTCGGCTCTGTGGCTAAGTCGATGCGAACGCTTCGCAATGCCGGGATGCCTGGTTCGATCCCAGCTGAGGGTCATGCGCCTTGCGTTGGTTTCGACAGTGGTATCAGGAAAGCCGACCGTCCAGTAGCAATGGCAAACTACTAGACGTAAATTTGCCTAGAAAAACCACACAGCAGCGAGAGGCTGTTGGGGTTGGTTCTGCAACGTCATGTAAAGGATCCGCAATTAGCCAGTTTGCTGGCTGGGTGGTCAGAAACTCAGGTTTACTGCTTGTTTCTCGATTTTTCTTTAACTATTTTTTGGATAATTTTATTAGGTAGAGTAACTGATATACTTAGTTCGGTTGGTTTTTCTAAATAATTGGTTAATATATTGGCCTCTTTATTTCTTCTTCTTCTTTTCTTCCACCTTGTACCTCATCGAAGTGACGGGGGGAGGGGGAGATGTAATGTTCGTTGATGAGCTCTGTCAAGAGCACTATTAAGACTGATGTTCATTTCTGTTAGGCTGTTCCTAATGCCATCACTCCATATTTTTTCAGGTCTCCCACTCGCTCTATACCCGTTGTAACGTTTTAGTGTGGCTCGCTGTGGCAGATAGTACCAGGGCATTCTTGTTAGGTGTCCAAACCACATCATTTGTTGTTCTTTGATGACCTGTAAGACTGGCTTTATTCCTAGCATTCGTCTGATTTCATGATTTCGTATTCTGTCTCTCCTTGAAACTCCTGCAGCTCTTATAAGGCATTTCATCTCTGTTGTCACAATTTAACGTTCATTGGAGGATGTAAGTTTCCACGTTTGGCATTGATAGCATAGTGTTGGCCAAAAAATAGTTCTGATAAGATTCACTTTAGTACTCCGAGGTATCTGCTTGTGTGTCAACAAGGGAGATAGTTGCCCCATTACTTGATTAGCTATGGCTAGTTTTCCGTTGAATGTGATAATTGCTCCCAAATTCTTAAATTCCTCTGTTTGTCTCAGGGTTTTTTTTTTTTTTTTTAATTTTCTTTATGTCTTCCTATCATCATTGTCTCTGTCTTCGTAATGTTTATTTTCATATTACATTCCTCCCCTTTGTTACTAATTTGAATTAGGTGGTTCTTTAGGCATTCCGTGTTTTCTGCTATGAGCACCTGGTCGTCGGCGAATAGTAATTCTGTAATATCTTCTTGATGATTAAAGTTCGTTTTGCTACATATGGTATCCATGAATGTTAAAAAAAGAAGCGGCGATAGTACACAGCCCTGACGCACACCAGAGTTCACTATAAAAATTCTTTACAACCCTGCCTTCGATCTTATGCAGCATTTACCACGTGTGTACAGGCTTTTGCAAATATTAATGAGATAATTGCTGATTCCCACTTTTCCCATACTTTCCCACAACATATTCCTGTCGACTCTATCAAAGGCTTTTTCTTGGTCTATGAATGTCAACAAACATGTCTTATCCTGTTCTATTTCCCTCTCTGATAGTTGTCTCTTTATTTATTACATTTGTGAAATCCCTTTCTCTAGTCGCGGAAACACTTGTATTGAGGCAAGCCGGTCTTGTTAGTCACATTTGCCATCCCCATTAGCTGTCAATCCCCTGTCTCCATACAGCACAACATAACGCTATCGTAAGAAAATAAGGAAAGACAGTGGCAAACTGACCAGCCTAATAATGTTCGTGGGTGTCAGTTGGTACTCAAATGTGATGTGATCAACGTGGCATCAACTGTCTCTTCTTCCCTTTAACATTTCATGGTACTCAAAATGTGATGTGATCAACATCGCACCGACTGTCTCTTCTTCCCTCTAACATTTCCTGGTACTCAAAATGTGATGTGATCAACATCGCACCGACTGTCTCTTCTTCCCTCTAACATTTCCTGGTACTCAAAATGTGATGTGATCAACATCGCACCGACTGTCTCTTCTTCCCTCTAACATTTCCTGGTACTCAAAATGTGATGTGATCAACATCGCACCGACTGTCTCTTCTTCCCTCTAACATTTACTGGTACTCGAAATGTGATGTGATCAACATAGCACCGACTGTCTCTTCTTCCCTTTAACATTTACTGGTGCTTGAAATGTGATGTGATCAACATGGCATCGACTGTCTCTTCTTCCCTCTTACATTTCCTGGTACTCAAAATATCCTTAGGGGACAGTCGTAGTCAACAGATAGGAACGTGGAATGTTCGGGTCTAGCACGGAGCCGGTTATTTAAAAAATAAATATCCTTGACTCCCAGATCGAGCCAACCTCAAAAGGGTATCAGGAAGCCTTGGAAAGTAAAGACGGCCAGTGTGGTTTTGACCAAATCACCCACCCAGTTCCGTTTGCTCTACAGAAATAGGTCTATCGCTATCTGCCCAAACGGTTTAAGGGCGTGGAAACAGGTTCTTTATTTTGTGTTTGTTTTGTTATTGTTTATTCTCCTTAGTAGGTCGGGCAGGTCAGAGGCATTTTTAAATAATCACTACCTCAAATGGGGTTCAAACAATACCAACCTACAGACAGGTACCTTGCAAACAGCTGCCACTCCCAGCAATTAGATATCCACGTTTACAATAATTTAGAGCTACGCAAATACTTCATAGACACTTCTTCTTTTTCTTGTTATTCTTCTTTTTCTTTTCTTCATCTTCTTGTTCTTCCTCTTGTTCTTCTTCTTTTTCTTTTATTTTCCTCTTCTTCTTCTTCTTCTTCTTCTTCTTCTTCTTCTTCTTCTTCTTCTTCTTCTTCTTCTTCTTCTTCTTCTTCTTCTTCTTCTTCTTCTTCTTCTTCTTCTTCTTCTTCTTCTTCTTCTTCTTCTTTTTCTTCTTCTGCTTCTTTTTCTTCTGCTTCTTCTTCTTCTTCTTCTTCTTCTTCTTCTTCTTCTTCTTCTTCTTCTTCTTCTTCTTCTTCTTCTTCTTCTTCTTCTTCTTCTTCTTCTTCTTCTTCTTCTTCTTCTTCTTCTTCTTCTTCTTCTTCTTTTTCTTCTTCTGAGCGTTCACAGGCTGTAAGTTTGTGTTGACATTTCTGTCTGTACTTTCACTTTTAGATGTTGATCATGTTCAAGGACTCGATTTTGTGGAGATTTTAGTTATTTGTTTGCAGATTGTACTTTTCTTCAACACTCAGGGAGATGTACTCTGACTTCGATGTCAACGCTTCTAATTAGTAGCCTATTACAAAATGCTTGCGAGGAGACAATGGGTCTATGCTCCCATTTACACTACCCACCCCCCCCCCTCCAACCTCACCCCCACAAATGGTGCCCGGCGAAACTAAGGGATTGCAGACACTCAGTGAGTGACTTACAGTAAAAGGTCATTTGTGTGTGCCACTATCACGTGAGAGTCGGCATCTGTGGCTTAGACGTTGCGAACGCGCTTCGTAAGGTCGGGCTGCCGGGTTCGATCCTAGCTGCGGCCGATATGTCTTGCGTTGGTTTCGACCGTGGTATGGTACCGAGTGCTAACGGTTCAGAAAGCAATAGCAAAATACTGAAGGTAAAATTTGCCTAGAAAAACATACCAGCCAAAAAAATGCCTAGGTTGGTTCTGCAAGGACATGTAAAGGATACGCAACTAACTTTGTCACGTGAGAATCATATTGTTAGACCAAAATTGTAAGCACACTAATGGAGCGTTTTGCCTAGAGGGGGCTATGAGTAGGCTATCAGAATGAAGGAATACTTGACTGGAGAAAAAAAAGAGAGCTGAGCGTGACAGAAGAAACGAACTAAACACAAATGGTGGCAATAAAGGTCATTAAAACCCATGATATAATTATGGAAGACTTTTCATAAAGCGGGGGTAAATGGGGAAGGGGGGGGGGGGGGGGGGGGGGGGGGTTTGCTAGTCACACTCGCTATCAACATGGGCTGTGAGTCCCATGACTCCTTATAGCAAAACATAGCTAATATCGTCTGGAAAGACAAAAAGGTGTTAAACAACTAAGCAACTAATAGACTAATGGCCACTCCACGAGTGATGTTTTTAATATCACGCTGGACGACTTTACATGGCTTGCATATTTATAGATCATGTAACCAACTCCAGCAGCTATAAAGTATCCTAAGAGTGAACCATTAAAGTACTATAGTAGTCATTCACTTCCACACACCTTCATTAAAATCACCGAAGCGTACGTCCGTTATTAGTCTCTTCCAGGGAAAATGTTAGTGCTTTAAGTCAATTCAGAAATCGAAGAGACACAAGGCGCGAAAATTCGAGGGGCTGAGCGTTCTTCTGGCTGCACCGAGCGGAAACACTGTCCTTGGGGTGCTTGTCACTTTTCAGCCTCACTTAATGTGATTTGTTTTTTGTGAACGGAGCTGGAAATACGTTGGCTCATGGGTTTTTTACCAGATATTTATCTGTTGACTGCAGTTGTGTTTCCTGACAGGTTTTTCATCCTCCTTTTGCTCTCGTTTTCTAATTAACGTTTGAGTCTTTGTTTTTTATCTCAATGACTGGCACAATAAGCAACAATAACTGCAACCACAAGGAAAACAACAGCTTCTACTACTTTAAATACTGCTATTAATACTATTGCTTCTATCATACAACTACAATAAAAACAACACTACTACTTCAAATTAGGGCTGTACCTAATAGTGATTTTCACTATTTGGTCGAATACGAATAGCGGGACCAACTACTCTGTCAAATACGAATACGAATACGAATAGTGTATCATCATCATCAGGTGCCTTGCCGACTAGCTTGGGCGATGATGTCATGCCACAATCTGCGATCTCCTGCAGCATGTATTAGTTCGTGTACTGGACACCCCTCCATGACATGCAACAAGACGGTCAAGAATCTTCTGTCGTTGTCTTCCTCTATCCATACTTCCACAGATATTCCAGTGGTCACCACATGTTCCATGTTCCCTCTTCTCATAGCATGGCCAAAAAATGATGACTGTCTCCTTCTGATGTCTGTGTTTAGTTGTCTTCGGGCTCCCGCCTCTTTCAAAACCTCTTGGCTGCTTTTTGTGTGTGTGTGTGTGTGTGTGTGTGTGTGTGTGTGTGGCTGTTTAAGGCATTTTAAGCATTGTTCTGTAAAACTATATATCTGAGGCTTAAGAAATTGTTTGGCCTGCCTACCGTTTGTCCAGGACTCACCACCATATGTTAAAACTGGATGTATGTAGCAAGTAAGAATTATTTTTCTAACCTTCAATGACAAAGATATATTGCATAAGATTTCTTTATTTTATAAAATGCAGTTATTGCCTGTCGCCTGTCCTCTTTTCGATAGTGGCGAGGAAAGGCAATTTAAATTTTAACTTGTATGTATCTTCATGCCTTCTTTAATAAAGTCACAATTTATAGCCAACTTTACTTGATTTTTGGCGCAGCACCCCTGGCATACGCAGCAAGTTTGAAAACCTCTGCTGTAATGCCTCGGTCGAGTCAGCAGGCAAAGACCTTGCCAGCTGCTGTACCACGCAACCGGGTCGCAGATTTCTCCGCTACGACAGACTTAGGCAACAGCAACTATTGTGTTAATGAGAGAGTTTCTTTCAGTCCAACTCAGTGTGTACAGAAACGGGTGTAAGGTAACCAGTAATCGCATTCGATCTGACCGCAAGTATTCGGCCGAATACCGAATAGTAATTCGGTCCACTATTCGGCCCCGAAGCGAATACGAAACGAATTTTCGGTACAAACCTATTTTAAATATAACTATTAATTATATTACTACTACCACGCAACAACATTAAAATCAGCTACTACAACTTCAACTAGAACTATAATTATTACTTGTTTTATTACATTATTACTACACCTACTACCACCACTATTACTAATACTGCTGCTGCTGCTGCTACTACTAAAACTAATACTACTAGAACTACAACTACTAATCACAGTAGCAAAAGCAACAAAGCCAACACATACAGCCGTGTTTTAGCGATCTTTTTCAGACCTATCTTTCCTAAAATGATGAATAAAACGTAACACTTTATACATTTTCTTGATAAATTAACTTAAAACTATGTGAATAAACTGGCTTGTTAAAATGTATGGCTACTTGACATTCTTTCTACACGGCCGACACTAACAAGAGATCATACATTTAAACGCCCCTCTCTATTTTACGAGACAAACTATTTCACAGAGATGTCTCACCTTTCTAGACAGTAACAAATACATCCTAATTGTCCACGTCTACGGGTGTTTGGAAACCTTGTTCAATATACCATCATTGTTGAAGAAGAATGAATGACCGAACCAACCAACCAATTTTATTTCAAAAAGGTTATAAATTGGGCAAGCAGGCCCATCTTACATTCGGCTCTTTCAGACACTCATCTTTCACACTCATCTTTTACACTCATCTTTTACACTCATCTTTCACACTCATCTTTCACACTCATCTTTCACACTCATTTTTTACACCCATCTTTCACACTTATCTTTCACACTCATCTTTCACACTCATCTTTCACAGGGCAAATGTATTTTGTATATCAAGCGTGTTATGCTCGTATATCCGAATCTACAGTATGAAAGAAAGACTTTTAAAAACTAGAGAGTTTCAGTGCCTAGTTGTTGTAGCCACTAAGGATGGAGAATAGGACAAAGAAATAGAAAAAATGAATACAGAAGACAGCAACATAAATCACCAAATAGCCCCTTTTTAAGGCATCAAAACATCGTTATGCACACACACACACACACACACACACACACACATACACACACAGAGAGAAGAAGCTGATAAATGCGGTAAAGGTAGATGTCAGTAGTTGTGAACCAGCGTCATTGCACACGGTTAAAAACCATAAGTGCTCTGCCACCAGTACGGACAGCTGATTTGAAATGTTCCGCCTGTGTTGCCATCCGTAGTTACAGCGACGCTGCTCCATTTACCCCAGAGTGTTAACTCTGGTACCCATTACCTAGTAGCTGGGTTTTGAACGCCGACTGTGGGCTGCAGCGAGTAGCAGCTGATTTGAAAGCGATCGACTGCGCTAACGCGGTCCCTAAATGCGCTGTTCGTACCAGTGTGTGCTATAAATGCCAGTCATGGATAGTCCTGAAACCGAAGAGGCAGAATGACACCAGTTGAGATATCTAAGAAATGCGGCTAGGGAGAAAAAAAATTTCAAAAAAAAAAAAAAAAAATCCAGGAGACACAGAGTCACCGATGAAGAACGAAGAACACTTGTAGGTATTGTACGGGTACATGATTTCATAATGCATCAAAGAATACGCTACTTTGGTCATCAGGTCACTTACCCAGCGGTCAGAGCGTACTACTTGAGAACAGCAGGCTACAAACAAGAGGCCGACCAAGATAAACATGTGTGGAGGAGGTAAAAGAGACCAAAGCAGTTTGGCATTACCACAATTTACGCAAATGGCCGCTCGTCTGCGGATCAGACGGCTATAGGTTCCAGTCCTGGAGGAGAAGAATATGTTTAGAAAAACACACAAAAAAGACTTTGGCTAACAAGTCGACCCAGCTCTCTATGAGCACCTTATAAAAGTCCAGGGAAGTAAAGACGGCCGGCACTATGATTACCTCATCATCCATCGAGTGCCAATTGATCTATAAGATATAAGTCTGGCCCTATAAGCCTAATACATCTGAAGCGTTGAAAATATGGCCTTTATGCAACTAGAAACAGAACAACTCTGTCTAAATATTGTCTAGGATGCTTTACGACATAGTCAGCAGTGTAAAATAACACGAATCGGATTGCCCATGAAATCATATAATCATTATGGTCGGCATTGTTTACGTGTGAAATATTCAAGATAGCATCTTTCTGTGACTTTTTAATGTCACTTAGGGAGCGCGATCTATTCCTCATCTCCATTCCAGCCTATACAGTTTGTTCGATATCATAGACATAATACATTGCAAAATCTTTGACCTTTCGTATTAACGTCCATCTAAGGGTTTGCCTTGGACGCCTAAATTTTCTCAATACATTTGTTTTCTAATAAGTGCCTGTATTCATACATAACGTCACAATAACGTTTAGAAGTTTCTCTGGTTCATCAGCGACCTGTTCGCCCATTGGCTCGCCGTTAGACGACTTCGTTATCTATTAGGTCAGTATTTGGGCCCGACAGCTTTGATCACATCAACACTACAGGACCAGTGTTCTAGACTCTTAGTAACCTGGAGTGTTAAGCCATTATGTATGGCACACATAACCTAGTCACAATTATAACCTAAAGCTCCGCCTTTGGGAATGTTGGCTGAACGTGAGGATTTGTCCCCCAACAAAGCAACTACCTACAATGAATTAGATTCTGAACCTCTAAACAGTTATGTAGTAAACTGATGGGACCTTTCCTCTCTGGCCTCTATTCTTCATCTTCCCCTTTGCTCTCTCCCTTCAACTCTCTCAGCTATTTCTCTCTCATTTATCCTTTCACTCTCTGAGCCCCTTGTATTGTATCTCCATTGTTTATCTCAGTGTCACTCTCATGTTCTGCGTCCCGCACTTTCTTTTTCAACCACTTTCTCTTTTTATTTTACACTCTTTCACTCGCTCCTTTCACCCAGACTAACTCTTTTATTCCCACTCCTGTAATTTCCACCTCAATCTCTCAACATCCACGCCCTTCTTTTTTCTCTCCCTGTTGTGTTTTATCCATAGGATATAATCACTTGCCTTTGTCGTGCTATATGTCAGAATAAACTTCACAACCACTTCTTTAGTTTTTACTTCTAATTAACCATACTTCCCTGTTAACTAATACATTGCTGAATCTTCTCTTGTGGGTTATGGGACCCCAAAATGGGGAAAGAAGAACAGACCCACTGCCTCCCTAACAAGCATGTCGTAAGAGTCGAATAATTAAGGGGTTTCCTTCCAAGAAGGAGAGTATCAGCCTCAGTGCAAGAAACCAACAGTTTTCATACACATAAGTCAGATCTGTAAAACGTATGTGTAAGCAAAAGACAGGTTCTGGAACAAGTCTAAAGTCCAGAGGTAGATGAATAAGCAGAACTTTCTGCCAGAGTTTACAGCCGGTGAACGCGAAGAAGAAGAGGAATTGCAGAATTCTCACCAGTGTTCCCATTCCGATAAATATTTTATATTAACAGAATACTACAGAATAAGAACAATCAGCGCTCGCACATTCTTAGAATAAATAAGATGCCAAACTAACGAGAATGTAATCCATCAAACTTAATCGGAAATAGAACATTTTAATTTGTATCTAAAATCAACACAGAAGTAATGCAAGTCAAACAGAAAGAAAGAAAGAAAGAAAGAAAGAAAGAAAGAAAGAAAGAAAGAAAGAAAGAAAGAAAGAAAGAAAGAAAGAAAGAAAGAAAGAAAGAAAGAAAGAAAGAAAGAAAGAAAGAAAGAAAGAAAGAAAGAAAGAAAGAAAGAAAGAAAGAAAGAAAGAAAGAAAGAAGAAAGAAAGAAAGAAAGAAAGAAAGAAAGAAAGAAAGAAAGAAATAAAGAAAGAAAGAAAGAAAGAAAGAAAGAAAGAAAGAAAGAAAGAAAGAAAGAAAGAAAGAAAGAAAGAAAGAAAGAAAGAAAGAAAGAAAGAAAGAAGTTAAAATATTTGGGAGAATAGTTCAAACGAATATTGTGAAAGCCCTCAAGAAATCAAAGTATTTTCCAGACACGCCTGTGAACTTCTGAGACAAAGATATAATGGTTTCTTATTACGGGTGACAGAGTGTACAGACAATGTTTTCTTAAAAAGAAAAACAAATGGATAAAACATTTTAGAAAATAGATAGCATTAGGAAGCAGATATAGAAATGTTTAACATTGCAACAGGAAATGGAAAAGGGTAACTAAATGAGCAGAGAAATTATTAGTTTGAGAAACCGAATACACATGGCCTGAAACAAAATTCAAAATTAAGGAAAGCCCTTGCATATAAAAATAGAATTAGTTTTTAAATAGACAAAAAAATGTCGAAGAACGCCCGCGACACTATTTGAAGCAGAGTTTATAACGAGAATACGCTGTCTTTATCTACACTGTTAGACCTATGTTGGATGTGGAAAAATAGGTAGGAGGGGCTGAGTGCCTGAGAAGTTAAAGCTGTAGTGTTTGTGTAATCGTCACTAACTGTGCAATTTAGAGTTGTTTTATTGTTGTTGTTTTTTTTTAAGTTTGTGCAACCAATAAAAATAAATCTCCACCCACAACCAAAGAATCGAACCTGGTTCCTTGTGCGAGCGACCAGCGCCATAACTACCCGAACTGGTGTTTTCATAACCAAACATAAGGTAGCTGAGTATTCTTTCAAATAGTTGTGAAACCAACCCCAGCAATTCTTTCCCTGTTTGGTTTGACCAGGCAATTTTAGTTTGACCAGGCAATTTTGTAACGGGTACACTATGATTACGCATCCCCACTCTGCACCAGAATTATTTTCATGATAACGGAGTATTCGTCATAAGTGAGTTCCTGTTAACCAGGTTTTACTGTATTTGCACTTTAAAAAAGAAAACAATTCATTACAATAATATTATTTACTAATACAGATAAGTCAAAGACGCGAAGAGTGTCCTCTACTTTAGTTTACTTTACTTATGTCACTTTACATTACATTAGTTTACAGTACATTACTTTACTTACGTCACTTTACATTATTTTACATTACATTTATTACTGCACTTTGTATACGCTATTTTACTTACTAAAATAGCTACAGTTTGTGTTCAGACGAAAGTCGTGTATTCTCTCTGTAGCTTGTATTCTCCCTGTAACTTGTATTCTCCGTGTAGCTTGTATTCTCCCTGTAGCTTGTATTCTCCCTGTAGCTTGTATTCTCCCTGTAGCTTGTATTCTCCCTGTAACTTGTATTCTCCCTGAAACTTGTATTCTCCCTGTAACTTGTGTTCTCCCTGTAACTTGTATTCTCCCTGTAACTTGTATTCTCCCTGTAACTTGTATTCTCCCTGTAACTTGTATTCTCCCTGTAACTTTTATTCTCCCTGTAACTTATATTCTCCCTGTAACTTGTATTCTCCCATCTCTCTATCTCTCCATCCCTCAATCCACTTGAAAGCAGACATCTTCAGATGTATTCCTGGCATGTCAGCCTCACTTCGGCACCTCCTGGCTTAGCCACCCGGCAATTGCCCACACATAGCTGGTGCCAAATGACAAGAGCATGTTACAGCTGTGAAAATGTCCTTGCAGAAAACTCGGAGAAAAATGCCTCCCTGGTCCCATGAGGCAGAGCCGGAGTGTCAAGCGTTGAACAGAGGAACATAAAAATTGTTTTCCATTTGATAGACTTTCTTATACGATTGTTTTTGGGGATGGACTCTGCGTTTATTTATCTGTTTCTTTTGTCCTGTCGTAAACAAGTGAGGTTGTTACTTCGCCGTCACACGATACATGGGGAAATGGAACATGGGAACTAGCAACGGAATGGGTAGAGTTTGTTTATGTTTTAGTATCCAGAAGCCATGAGTTATTAACCCTTAGGTTCGCTATTATGGATATCGCAACCTTTCGGCCTTGATTCCATTGTAAATACCGTAAATCTGGGAGAAATGTGGCTTCTCTGCCTACCCCCGGGAGTGAACCCGGACCACAAGGAGTTCGTCACCCGGTCACCGCGCTATCCGGTTTAGCCAACTACGCTAGAGAGACGGGCAAACAAATATATGGAACGCTTCACGAAGTTGCGTGTCATCCTTGCGCAGGGGCCATGCTAATCTTCTCTGTATCGTTCCAATTTTAGTATATGTACTGAGTGAACAGTACGAATGGGTAGAGACAGAAGATTTTCATGGCCTGGAGAGAGTAAGGCAGCTTGGTGTAACCAGAGGGTTTGGCCAGCTCACTACAGTCAAGAGGAAAGGCAAGACGGACTTTTAACCAGATTGGGACTGGCACCATCAGTATTGGAACTCTGCGCTGGCTGCTGAGAATGAGGACGGAGCATGCATATGAATGCCTCGGGTGCTGTGATGTCAATTCTTGACCCAACTCAACAAAACATGGGAGCTGTGGGGTTAAACAGACTAGACGTTCACCTGCTAGAACGAAGGTATTTGGTTTGAATCCTCTAAGGATGTAGGGTCCCATGGCTAGTGCTGTCGCCATAGAACGTCAGAATGTTTATTTTTGGACACGAAAAACTACACCTTACTGGGGGTCGAACCCAGGTCTCAGGTATGAGAGTCCGACATTGTAACCGCTCGGCCAGCCACTCTTCTACAGGTACGGGTATAACCCGCGTCCAAGTGGATTTTTCTCAAAATTGACCCAGCCCTAAATGTGTACAAAGTAGTGTACTGGGAGGTAAAGGTGGCCGGCGCGCTGCTGACAACATCACCTATATAGCAATTAGTTCCTTAACAATATAGGTCTAGTACTAGATTCTCGATACGCGAAAAGAATCATTTACTCAATGAAGACAAATATATTAGTCTTGGGGCAATCTTGAGTTGTGGTTTGGTCTATTCGGTCACAAAAATCTGCCACAGTGTTTGTGCGACATCGCTGGGCATTGTAAAGAAATAATGAAGCCAATGATTTTTGAAACATTGGCACACAATGGGTAAACACGTGTGTTGACAGGTTGGGAATTGGCGCATTTGGATCATTTACAACTCGGTAAAATAGAAGTTGCTTTAGATTCAGGGATGCTGTGGACTTCCCGAATAGTGTGGGGGGTGTGTGATCTGTGTAGGTAGACATCACGAGTGGGTTCGGAACCCCGAGTTATGTCAATAAAGTGAGATCTACTTGTAACTGACCCTGGCTACTTGTGTGAAAGGTCACGTCGCAGTTCAATCATTAGCTTTAAGTTCGTCTAGGTGTATGAACCTGTGTGTCGAATTGTGTGAGTCCAGTGGATCTAGGGAATGTGTTTTGGCAATGTTTTATTCTGGGGAATTATTGTGAATTGTCGGATGATTGTGGTGGTACATGAATAGGACTAGAGCTCTGTCAGTGTTTTCTAGAATGAGCGGTCGTGCTGCCCATGTGTGTTAGGGTCGACACGGTAGCAGCTATGCGGCGTTGGTTAACGGTGTCCTTGAGTGCACAGAGGTTGCTGGGGAACTTTGGGTATGTTAACCAACGTGAAAATGTGATGGGGAAGCATTGGAGGCTGACTGACGGAATTTTAGTCAGTGATGCTCCAATGAGTGGCTGTGATTTAACACTTCCAAAACATTTAGATACTGGGTCTAACACACACACACAACCAAACCCCCCCCCCCTCCCCACTCACCCCCTTCCCCAGAGAGTGACAAAACCTATGTCACTGGCCGTCTCTTTCTCGGGGCAAAAAAAAACCGTAAATACCAGACAACAACAGACTGCGATACCCTCGGTCACTGTAGACTAGTCCAACCAACTTATCAATGGAGTTGACCTACAATTGGTGGTGTACAAATGGGGAGACCATCGTAAAAATAACCGACATTATAAAAACAAACCCCCTAGACACTTGGCACTTGGTGCATCCACACATATCTTGTATCATAATGAGCACTTGTGCCAAAGTAGATATTTCAAGCGTGCCACTGCCATGTAGCGATGGGTCTACGTACAAATATATTCGAGTAAGTTCAAACTTGATTTATAAATGATTTACTAGGATCTATTTAGTTTCCTCTTAAAGCTTGATGTTAGCGATTCTATAACAACATTTAATTTCAACTATCTATTTGGAGCAGGCTGCAGTTGATTAGTAATTGTTTTAGCTATTCTCATTGTTTCCCCTTTCAGCGATATTGATTTACCATAAGACCAAAATATTTTAGGTTCAGTATCAAAGTGTGCCTGATGAGGGATATTAACAAGGGATTGACAAACAGCCGTAAATCTGCTCGCTAGAGACCTTGCGATAACAAACGGGAAATGTGTGTTTGAAAGAAAACAGTGCGTTGTGTTAACTGCACCGCTATCATCCATATCCCACAACCGGCGAGTCGGGCTATTATTAGTAATGTCGGGAGTCGAAATGAGACCGTACAGATGTGGGTATGTGGAAGAGGGCTTCGAAATGAGACCGTACAGATGTGGGTATGTGGAAGAGGGAGCCGAAATGAGACCGTACAGATGTGGGTATGTGGAAGAGGGCTTCGAAATGAGACTAAAAAGATGTGGGTATGTGGAAGAGGGCTTCGAAATGAGACTAAAAAGATGTGGGTATGTGGAAGAGGGCTTGGAAATGAGACCGTACAGATGTGGGTATGTGGAAGAGGGCTTTGAAATGAGACCGTACAGATGTGGGTATGTGGAAGAGGGCTTTGAAATGAGACTCTACAGATGTGGGTATGTGGAAGAGGGCTTCGAAATGAGACCGTACAGATGTGGGTATGTGGAAGAGGGCTTTGAAATGAGACCGTACAGATGTGGGTATGTGGAAGAGGGCTTTGAAATGAGACCCTACAGATGTGGGTATGTGGAAGAGGGCTTCGAAATGAGACCGTACAGATGTGGGTATGTGGAAGAGGGCTTCGAAATGAGACCCTACAGATGTGGGTATGTGGAAGAGGGCTTCGAAATGAGACCGTACAGATGTGGGTATGTGGAAGAGGGCTTCGAAATGAGACCGTACAGATGTGGGTATGTGGAAAAGGGAGTCGTATCTGATAGGAACAAAGCAATGATGTAAAAGCAAGTGGTCTGCTATTTGTCAACATGTTCGATAGCTTGAGTACCTTGATAAGAGCAGATGGACGGCATGTTTTTAAAAAAAAAAAAACCGCTTAGTATGGAGTAGCTCAGGCAACAATCAGCATATTTAGGTAAATACTAAATTCAGTTTTGACATGAAAATAAACACCTCAAAAACTGCAGTAATGACCATAGTAAAGAAACACAGTAATGTAAACATAAAGATCAATGACATACAATTAGAACAAGTTCAAGAATTCAAGTACTTAGGATGCATATTTACAGAAGATGGAAGACTCAATAAAGAGATACAGGCTAGAGTTCAAAAGCCAATGCAGTCAACTACCAACTGGCCCCACTTCTTCGTTATCCAAAGATCTCGTTACCAACCAAACAACGGATGATCGACAGCATTTTCATCCCTACGTTATGTTATCAGTGCCAAACGTGGACAATGAACAAATCACATATGCAAAAAATAACTGCGATGTCTCCGAAGAGTCACCAACAATACACGAAGAGACAAATGTCAGCATTAGAGACAAAGTTGGAACAAGAGCATGCTTGGAACATATTGAAAGACAGAGAATGAAGTGGTTTGGTCATTTAGTTAGAATGCAACCGGATTAGATTGCCTATAAGGCCTTTTACAATAGAACATCGGGAAGAAAGGCCAGAGGAAGACCCAGGAAAAAATGGATAGATGGAGTAGCTGAATACGGCCAGAAGATCCAGAAAACTGTCACTCAAATCACGCGAGAGGCACAAAACAAATATTTTAAACCACGACACTGGGCTGCAACCCGGTAAAAGTGAAGAAGACAATAGATAGATAGACTAAATTCAGTGTAATATATCTATGTAACTCTCATTCAGTCTTTGAAAAGGTCAATTGAATGTTTAGAACTTAAATGCAATGGAAAAATTCTTAGAATACCACGGACCTGGAAAAAGAAAAAAAAATATTTCCTGAATGACCTGAACATCAAGGAGAACTAGCTCATAAACAGCATCCTCTCCCGAAAGTTGGGGTATCTTGGGCATGTCGAGCGACATAGTGGTCTGGAGAGACTGGTGATGGAGGATGCAGTGTCCGAATACAAGGCATATGCCGACTTCTGTGAACGTGGATATTAGATATTAAATACGCATTGTCAATGAAAGCACATAGGGCTGGAAAATTGGATAGAGAATGAATGACATTCAGGCGTGCCGCGAAAAGAAAGCGATTATCTATAAAGGACGTGCTGACTGGCGGACTGATTAAAGGACTAATTAATTAATGTCTATGCTAATGAGTGTGAGAAAAAGTTCGTTAGGAATAAATATTGCAGGCATACTGAAAACCGAAACGCGGGCGCCTAACCCTCTAGAAAAGCGGTTCTAAAACTGGGTGCCATGGCGATAACGGTTTGAGAACCATTGTTCTAGAGCCTAACTCAAACAGAAATGGTGTTGAGGGAAACAAAACAAAAAAGAGGGTGTGGCGTGATGCATTGAGAGCAGCCCCTCAGTTTTACTTTGTAAGCGGCTTATCAACCTCCAACCATGCCCAGCCGTCCTCTTTTTGAGGCAAAATAAAATATAGATGTGGGTTTTTGAAAGATTGTTTAAATGGACAAGATTATTAATAGGTTGCATACCCAATATTACCAACTTATACGGAACGGTTACCTAAACACAAATTTCTTTTAAAGTTTTGTACCACGTCTGAACAGACTAAAATATGACATGATATTTCCATTGCACACAAACCAGATTTCACTAGGCACAAGATTGGAGACTAAAGAAGAGCTGGCTGACAAGTTTGACTGGATTGGACAAGCGACACAATACGGACACATTAAAGAACTTTCTGATCAATCCTTTATCTAAGCGTTGAGATCTTTCACTTGCACGGTACTGAAACTAGACACCTGCTGCAATAAACTGTACAAATATATTGTTTGTCTTATTTATGCAAATGAACAACGGGGAAATATTGTTCTGGTTCTGTTTTTTTTTTTTTTATGTCATTTTCATCGCTTCTGCTCATACTTTTCATTTTATCGACGTCTTCTGTTTCATTTTCCTCTTTATCTTTTTCTCTTCCTCCTCCACCCCTTGCCATCTCCTCATCTTCTTGTTCTTGTTCTTCTTCTTCTTCTTCTACCTCTTCTTCTTCTTTTTCTTCTACTTCTTATTCGTTCTTTCTTTCGGTCTGTTTTCCTTTCTTCATCTTCCTTTTCTTCTTGGCCTTTGCGTCTTCGTTTTGCTTTTCTTCTCTTTCATTATCCCGTTGCCATTTCTCAAAACAACTTCTCCTCCTGTGTCTTTTCTATGTGTTAATCTTATTATTATTATTTCGTCCCAATCCATTTTTTTTCTTTCATGATCCTTCTGCTTGTGTTATTCTCATTTCTCCTCATCATAATCATGTTCTTCTGCTTTATGTCTTCTTTATCTCTAACTTCTTCTGATCCATCTGCCACTTCGCCCTCCGTAGCTACAGTAGGGTTTAATGCCTTTCTGTGTTAGTATGACTATTAGACTGTATGTTTCAGTGTATCGAATCTGGTGCGCCAATACAAAGGGCATATATCAGGTGTTTGTTGCAGTTAGGGTGAGTGTGAACAACAAAGAGAAAAACAATAGACTTAAATTTAGTGCCTGGCATATTTCACTGTTTTGAGTGTTTCCCGACACACATTTTGCTCATTCCGTCTTCCTAAAATATACCTTGTCCTAGCCATTTATATCTTGAATCAATGTTACATCTTTTCTATAATCCGATAACCCAGGGGTCACTTATTTAGCTGTTCGATCTCTAAAAAGGTTTCGTACATTCCATGTTCCAAATCTTTAAAGTTCCAGTTTCATTATGCTTCTACATCTATCTGAAATCGAGGTTTAGGAATCTGTTTTGTGACGAAATGAAGTTTTACAAAGGTGGACGTGTCAGCCCCACGATTAGAGAAACAAACCCCGAGAACCAAGGTTCTCTCTGTGTTTCCTATCCTTTTTGCTTTTCAGCTTGGAAGTTTTTGTTGGTAGCTACGCTGTCGCCGACGTAGCTCTCAGGACCGTTGAGAAACACATGCTCATCACTGTGGCAAGATAGAGAAACCTTAGCGAAGCGATGAAAAAGAAGATATTTTACTGTATCTAATCAAGTGCATACTATAGTAACAATTGATTAAAATGAAGCAAATAGATGAATCATTCCACCTGAAACAAAACATCGACTACATTAGAAGGAACTCTTTCACGAGGGTAAACGCAAGGTGTCATTACTATTGCTGACAGCTTGTTACCACCATACGGATGCAACATTTTCACTTACCTTTATAGTCCGATAAGAATCTCTGGGTTGGCCACATCAAGTGTAATGCTGGATTATGAAACATACGGAACGAACAATCCCTTATAATCAACTGCCCTTTCTCAAATGTCCAACCAAGGCAAAAACATAACGTTATAATACCAGCACGAGACTCCAAGTAACGAATGTGACATACGTGTCCAAACTGGGGAGTCACAGACTGTCCTGAACAAACTTGCATATAAATTTATACCAGCGATCAAATTATCTAAATTCTCAAGTTTATATGAATTTCCCTATCTTTGTTTCTATGTCGCTGATATAAAATTTACATAAACATAATAAAAATAACACACCCCTGTCATTAATTGTGCGAAAGAGTATTCATTAGCAAATTTTTAGGATAAACATTGTACAAATTATCCACATTTTCGTCAGTCAGACATTATTTTTCAATTCTGTGACTACTTTTCTGGGCCAGGATAGGTCCAACTGATCCCAACCAAATCACACGGCCAGGATACGTCTAACTGATCACAACCAAATCACACGGCCAGGATAGATCTAACTGATCACAACCAAATCACACGGTCAGGATAGTTCTAACTGATTACACCCAAAACACACGGCCAGGATAGATCTAACTGATCACAACCAAATCACACGGTCAGGATAGTTCTAACTGATTACACCCAAAACACACAGCCAGGATAGTTCTAACTGATTACACCCAAATCACACGGCCAGGATAGTTCTAACTGATTACACCCAAAACACACGGCCAGGATAGTTCTAACTGATTACACCCAAAACACACGGCCAGGATAGTTCTAACTGATTACACCCAAAACACACGGCCAGGATAGTTCTAACTGATTACACCCAAAACACACGGCCAGGATAGTTTTAACTGATTACACCCAAAACACACGGCCAGGATAGTTCTAACTGATTACACCCAAAACACACGGCCAGGATAGTTTTAACTGATTACACCCAAAACACACGGCCAGGATAGTTTTAACTGATTACACCCAAAACACACGGCCAGGATAGTTTTAACTGATCACAACCAAATCACACGGCCAGGATAGTTTTAACTGATCACAACCAAATCACACGGCCAGGATAGATCTAACTGACCACAACCAAATCACACGGCCAGGATAGATCTAACTGATCACATCCAATTCACACGGCCAGGATAGATCTAACTGATCACATCCAAATCACACGGCCAGGATAGATCTAACTGATCACAACCAAATCACACGGCCAGGATAGATCTAACTGACCACAACCAAATCACACGGCCAGGATAGATCTAACTGATCACATCCAATTCACACGGCCAGGATAGATCTAACTGACCACAACCAAATCACACGGCCAGGATAGATCTAACTGATCACATCCAATTCACACGGCCAGGATAGATCTAACTGACCACAACCAAATCACATGGCCAGGATAGATCTAACTGACCACAACCAAATCACACGGCCAGGATAGATCTAACTGACCACAACCAAATCACACGGCCAGGATAGATCTAACTGATCACATCCAATTCACACGGCCAGGATAGATCTAACTGACCACACCCAAACCACACAGGAAGTGATAAAATGTTTCCTTCACACCAATGGATGAACAGTTAGTAAACACAACTCAGTACTTTCCAGTAGCCAGTGTAAACATTCCGAACAAATTAAACACCTATTTTTTTTTTTTCCTAAATACCGGGTGCAACTAAAGATCTCGTGATGTCTATGAGTTAAACTCACATATCTCGTACTTTCTATGAGTTAAACACATTTGCTGAATATTACCCCAGGCTTTTCGTTCAATGTCATCAGGGCGCTAGATTGTAGATGCGTTGACGCTCGTCTGGGTAGAGTGTGTGAGTGCGCACGCAATATCCTATACGTCATAGACGAGCCAGAAAAATGTACAATATGAGGGGAAGCAACTCCATAAATGTTTAGAACCATTGTGTTCAGTGTCAGAGGAAAATCTGACAAAACCAGAGATTTCCAAACTTCCTTGTACACATGTATCTTTCAATTCCATTGGCTACCGTCAGTGGCTGGGGACACTGCAATTGTGACGCAGGGTTCTGGAACCGCCTTAGGCATGACTGTTAAGTCCAATGCGAAAGTGACTGTCCCTGCTACACAGAAAAAAAAATAATAAACACATTCATAAAATACTATACTGAGACTACTTATTTTGTCAAACATATCATCTCTTTAGCTTGCAGCCTCTGTCGGCTGTATGTATGTATGTATGTATGTCTGTCTGTCTGTCTGTCTGTCTGTCTGTCTGTCTGTCTGTCTGTCTGTCTGTCTGTCTGTCTGTCTGTCTGTCTGTCTGTCTGTCTGTCTGTCTGTCTGTCTGTCTGTCTGTCTGTCTGTCTGTCTGTCTGTATGTCGGTCGGTCGGTCGGTCGGTCGGTCGGTCGGTCGGTCGGTCGGTCGGTCGGTCGGTCGGTCGGTCGGTCGGTCGGTCGGTCGGTCGGTCGGTCGGTCGGTCGGTCGGTCGGTCGGTCGGTCTGTTTGTCTGTCTGTCTCTGTGTGTGTGTGTGTGTGTCTGTGTATCTGTGTGTGTGTCTGTGTGGCTGGCTGGCTGGCTGGCTGGCTGGCTGGCTGGCTGGCTAGCGAAGCGTAAAGAAATACTTTAGAGATGGAAGAAGTTAGTTAGTTAGTTAGTTAGTTAGTTAGTTAGTTAGTTAGTTAGTTAGTTAGTTAGTTAGTTAGTTAGTTAGTTAGTTAGTTAGTTAGTTAGTCAGTCAGTCAGTCAGTTAGTTAGTTAGTTAGTTAGTTAGTTAGTTAGTTAGTTAGTTAGTTAGTTAGTTAGTTAGTTAGTTAGTTAGTTAGTTAGTTAGTTAGTTAGTTAGTTAGTTAGTTAGTTAGTTAGTTAGTTAGTTAGTTAGTTAACTAGTTGGTTAGTTAGTTAGCTAATTACTTACTTACTTACTTAGTTAGTTAGTTAGTTAGTTAGTTAGTTAGTTAGTTAGTTAGTTAGTTAGTTAGTTAGTTAGTTAGTTAGTTAGTTAGTTAGTTAGTTAGTTAGTTAGTTAGTTAGTTAGTTAGTTAGTGAGTTAGTTAGTTAGTTAGTGAGTGAGTCAGTCAGTCAGTCAGTCAGTCAGTCAGTCAGTCAGTCAGTCAGTCAGTCAGTCAGTCAGTCAGTCAGTCAGTCAGTCAGTCAGTCAGTCAGTCAGTCAGTCAGTCAGTCAGTCAGTCAGTCAGTTAGTTAGTTAGTTAGTTAGTTAGTTAGTTAGTTAGTTAGTTAGTTAGTTAGTTAGTTAGTTAGTTAGTTAGTTAGTTAGTTAGTTAGTTAGTTAGTTAGTTAGTTAGTTAGTTAGTTAGTTAGTTAGTTAGTTAGTTAGTTAGTTAGTGAGTTAGTTAGTTAGTTAGTTAGTTAGTGAGTTAGTGAGTTAGTGAGTTAGTTAGTTAGTTAGTTAGTTAGTTAGTTAGTTAGTTAGTGAGTTAGTTAGTTAGTGAGTGAGTTAGTTAGTTAGTTAGTTAGTTAGTTAGTTAGTTAGTTAGTTAGTTAGTTAGTTAGTTAGTTAGTTAGTTAGTTAGTTAGTTAGTTAGTTAGTTAGTTAGTTAGTTAGTTAGTTAGTTAGTTAGTCAGTCAGTTAGTTAGTTAGTTAGTTAGTTAGTTAGTTAGTTAGTTAGTTAGTTAGTTAGTTAGTTAGTTAGTTAGTTAGTTAGTTAGTTAGTTAGTTAGTTAGTTAGTTAGTTAGTTAGTTAGTTAGTTAGTTAGTTAGTTAGTTAGTTAGTTAGTTAGTTAGTGAGTTAGTGAGTTAGTTAGTTATTTAGTTAGTTAGTTAGTTAGTTAGTTAGTTAGTTAGTTAGTTAGTTAGTTAGTTAGTTAGTTAGTTAGTTAGTTAGTTAGTTAGTTAGTTAGTTAGTTAGTTAGTTAGTTAGTTAGTTAGTTAGTGAGTTAGTGAGTTAGTGAGTTAGTACGTTAGTTAGTTCGTTAGTTAGTTAGTTAGTTAGTTAGTGAGTTAGTTAGTTAGTGAGTTAGTTAGTTAGTTAGTTAGTTAGTTAGTTAGTTAGTTAGTTAGTTAGTTAGTTAGTTAGTTAGTTAGTTAGTTAGTTAGTTAGTTAGTTAGTTAGTTAGTTAGTTAGTTAGTTAGTTAGTTAGTTAGTTAGTTAGTTAGTTAGTTAGTTAGTTAGTTAGTTAGTTAGTTAGTTAGTTAGTTAGTTAGTTAGTTAGTTAGTTAGTTAGTTAGTTAGTTAGTTAGTTAGTTAGTTAGTTAGTTAGTTAGTTAGTTAGTTAGTTAGTTAGTTAGTTAGTTAGTTAGTTAGTTAGTTAGTTAGTTAGTTAGTTAGTTAGTTAGTTAGTTAGTCTTTTATCGACTTTTTATCCGCATTAAACATTAAACCATTCAGCCCATAAGTGTTCAGATCCGCTCCTATGTAAATTGTTGCGGCTGGCGATACCAGTCCTGTGTTGGTTTCTTGTCCGTCTTTGGCTTCCTTGTGTAGTCGCACGTCTTTCAACACGCTGTTCTTGCAGCCTATTCATGGTTGCACATTAGGCACTTGGTTCTGGTTCTCGCAAACGTCTCCCTTTTCGTAGTGCATTCAGTATATCAGCACGGTGCATGGCACGTCCGCCTGCCACGGAAGCTTTACCTGCAAGCCTATCAGCTTGCTCTTTGCCCTGCACTCCTGTATGTCCTAGCATGAATATGAAACGTAAGCGGCAACCAACGCTTCAGAGACGCCAACCACTGTCTTCGGACCCAGCCCGTTTCTGTTTACCTGAGCAGACTCTTTGAGTGTGTGAAGGTGTGTATCTTCATCCATCCTATTCCTGTGGTTACTACCTTGACCTGCATAGTCAGACTACTTGCAGTCAAAGTGAAAGCAGCAGAATCTAACTTCACAGTTCTATCTGGAACATGAGCCGTAAATGCCCACGAGCTTCTCACATTGCGAACCATAGACGTCGCTGTGTTAATGATAGCATTCCCCTCTTCAAAATTAAGACCTGCACTTCTGCCTCAACAGCGACCGGACTTTGTTGTCTGCATTGTCTGTCTCTGGATGCACAACATAAAAAAAAGTAAATTTGGACTTGACATATGTTTTTGATAAAACACAATTGATGTTTGAACGATGGTTGTTTGAAAAACCGAAGATAATCCAGGCCTTTGTACTCTATTAGTGACCGTTTGTTTGTCCCACTGTTAGAAAACCTTAACTAAAGGATTACTAAGAAAGGAAGACAGAACCAAAACACTACTGTGTAAACTAGAATAGTCTCACAACTAAAACCACAAGAGGGAACCTGGGTAGAACAATAAATGTCCTATTGATTTGAGTGTAACCACACAAATCCTGTCTGAGTATTTAATGACTTGGATCTTAAAAGCTAAAAGTACCCAGAACGGTTTTACAATTCCCCGAGTTTCACCGTTTCATTAAACGGCTAAACATGAATTCCATTTTGATTAACCTTCCAGAACTGCGCTAAGCTAAGATTCCAGTTTATCGTTTGAGATCTCAGAGTTACAAAATGTTTGATTCGTTTCCTTCTGAGCTATGTTTTGTCTGTTACGTTTGTTGTGATTGTTTCTTACTTGTATTCTTGCAGTACTTAGCTTTTTTTTTTTTTAGTGTGCTCATTTTTCTGTTTCGATTCTTTTCCTTCTCCGTCTCCGTTACTCCCTCGACTCCGATTACGCCTTTGCATGAGCCTGAGCTCACGCCTGTGCCCATGCCTAAGCCAATGACTGAGCCCAAGCCCATGACTGAGCCCATGAGTGAGCCCATACCTGAGCCCACGCATGTGCCCACGACTGAACCAATGACAGAGCCCATGACTGAGCCCACTACTGAGCCCATGACTGAGCCCACGACTAAACCCACGACTGAACCCACGACTGAGTCCATGACTGAGCCCATGACTGAGCCCATGACTGAGCCCGTGACTGAGCCCACGCCTGCGCCGGCTCCCAATTAATCTAATTGTCATTTTTCTCCTACTCCTATTTCTTCTTATCCTTGTTGTCGTTGTTGTTGTTGTTTTTCTTTTTCTTCTTCTTCTTCTTCTTCTTCTTCTTCTTCTTCTTCTTCTTCTTCTTCTTCTTCTTCTTCTTCTTCTTCTTCTTCTTCTTCTTCTTCTTCTTCTTCTTCTTCTTCTTCTTCTTCTTCTTCTTCTTCTTCTTCTTCTTCTTCTTCTTCTTCTTCTTCTTCTTCTTCTTCTTCTTCTTCTTCTTCTTCTTCTTCTTCTTCTTCTTCTTCTTCTCCTCCTCCTCCTCCTCCTCCTTCTCCTCCTCCTTCTCCTCCTCCTTCTTCTTCTTCTTCTTCTTCTTCTTCTTCTTCTTCTTCTTCTTCTTCTTCTTCTTCTTCTTCTTCTTCTTCTTCTTCTTCTTCTTCTTCTTCTCTTTCTTCTTTTTCTTCCTTTCTTTCCCTTCTAATCATCTTCCTCCTGTCAACAAGCACGACGATATTAGGACAAACAATTACCGTTTGTTGTGACTCTTAGTACTTGATATTTTGATTTTTGTGAAATATTTTCTATGTGTTCGTGTTAATCTTCTAGTGCACCGGCTGTAAACTGGTTGTTTGTCCACTTCTAGACTTAAGTCTTGTTCCGGAACTTGAGATTTACATGCAAACTCATTTTACAGATATGTGCAATTTTTATGCAGACTGTTAGTTCCTTGCCTCTCAAGCCGATGCACAAAGAAAATCTAGAATAAGTTTATTTTTAGGCAGGCAGCCAATCGTTTTTTTTTTTTTTTTATCCTACAATTTTTAATAGTGCTTGGGTTTTTAATTCTTGTCTTTAAAAAAAAAAAATCAAATTTGTGTTTACTTGTTTGGGGTTGATGGGTGCGAATATATTTAAGAGGGCGCCATATGAGAGTGGTTGAAAGCTATGGTACTTACCATATAATCAGTACTTTATTACAACACATTCCCGTTTGGTTTCTCTGGCATAATTATGGGAAAGCCGAAAATACATCGATACATAACAAGACTAAAATTCATAAGTTGTCGAACAAATAGAGCTTTCTCCCAGAGTTTTCAGCCGGTGAACGCAAAGAAGAAAAATGAGGTCAGATCACAGGATTAGTTTAAATTTGAGCCCAAATACTTACGTTTATAAATTGTTCATTCCCTTCTTGCAAGTAAAGAAAGTCTACAAGCCTTTTGACGCTATAGTTACATGGGCTACCTTTTGATAAACCTCTAAGGCACAGACTGACTGACCGACTTTTTTTCCCACTAGGACATCACACTTAGCGATAAACACCTGGTGACACAAAGTGCCACGTTTCGGATGAGGATCACCCGTGGAGAGGTCCCAGAAACCAAGTTCGCTAGGTTATATTAGGACCCCCGGCAACGACCAGGGTGGGGCATCGAAATAACGAAAAACTCGCCCACGTGGGGACAGAGAGTATAGGTACAGACTTATTGACCCTCTTTTGATGATGTGGTCAACTTCACAGTGGCTGTGTTTATTAAATTTGAGGTAATGTTAAATCAGAGAATGGCAAAATTATTTATCTCAAAAACAACAACAAACTAGCAGTTTGACTCAGATCCGATTGAACCTAAGGCTTTCGGACCGTTCATGCACAAATTTAGTCACGGCGCTACCACCCCTTCAGCGATTCTCTAAACTGGGTAATTATATGCAATTGTGTAAGTCCAAGGGGATATGATAAACTATTTTCATGATATACCTCGTTTATTTAGTTGTATCCCTTCTGTAGATTACAACTGCCCCCCCCCCCTCCCCATCCCCCCTTCTCTCTGCCTTTTTTAACAGTCAACACATACAGGTTTCTTCTTCTTCTTCTTCTTCTTCTTCTTCTTCTTCTTCTTCTTCTTCTTCTTCTTCTTCTTCTTTTTTTTCATTTTCTTTATTTTCTTAATCTGTCCCCTTCAACAATGTATTGAGAATGGATTCAGGACCTTCTGTGATCTTTTCTAATGCGAGGAGGGCGACCGTACAAAATAACTCTAACGTATTCATAACATGTCTATCGCTTTGAGTAATAAACAGCTTATAGCTTGTTATAGCTAATGACGGATCTCTGTCTGTACGAGTGCAGAGCAGTGCCCAAGTGTTGAATTTGAAAAGATAGATGCGCTAAAGAGATAAACATACCAAAGGACTCAAGTGTTAGAAGAAATAACATTAAAAAAATGTATATTGTTAGTCTGGACTAATGAAAAGCAGCTTGCTGCAGATGCTGTAGACGAGGCACGATGATGTAGTGGGGAAGACCTTGATTACATGAGATGCTAGCGATGACGAATTTAAAATACGTAAAGGCTGGTTAGGGAAATTGTGTCAACGGCTTTTGTGACAGCTCAAAATAGCAGTCGGTCAAACTTTTCACGCAGCCATGCCTGTCGGATTTAAAGCCTATGTAATTCCTACGCCACCAGTGAAAGAACTAGTAGTGTGGACCAAGGCCAAATATATTGTATTTACCAGTTTGAATGCCTTTATAAGGTTGCATGTGTGTGCAGAACTGATCGACGTTTAGAAAAAACTGGTGTGCTGAAAATATTCCACTATGGGTGGTAAATGCAACACACACAACATTACCATCAACGAATCATGTGACTGGTTGAAAAAAAAAATCCCTATCAACCATTTCTTGCCATATTTTTAATTCTGACCACACCGTAAACATAGAAGATGAATTTGAATTATTTACATTCCAGCCAACCAGAGATTATTGAGATTTGTGGATCGCCATAAACCGGCCTAGTCCCGAATTATGCATGCAAAAGAACATGCTCTTTACCTCACGTTTAACCTGGTGAAACAGACAGTTTTTGTATGTAGTTGATTTTGTGTTTCAGTTTAACGGATTCATGTTTTTGCTACATTTTGATCAATTGTTACTGTAGCATGCACCTGACGAGATAGGGCGAAATATGTGTGGCAATAAATTGTGCAATCTATTATTTGCGTTTCCTTTGTTTGAAAAAAACAAAGACTTAATAAAAGTAAGATTGCTGCCTTCTATCACCCCTCCTCTCATCCAGCCCATGGTCTGGCAAGCAATGTCCAACTTCAAGCAATTATTTACCTACACTGGTTTTTTTCTTCTATTTTCCTCAAGGTGAACAACGACGTGCATTTGACCTTGAGTGAGTTTTGGGACAAATCACTTCCACATCCTCTGGCGCATAAATATCATTGACAAGGCATGGAACATTGCATCTAATTGCCAGGTTTAGACTGACTGGAGGAGATTCTCACCAGGATGTGTGCCTGACAGAGACTTCAAAGGGACCTATGTGACTCTTGTAAATGAGACTGACCAATGGCAAGAGTTAGGGCTTGGAGGTCAACGAGGAGGTTGTAGTGGAAGCTGGTTGAGGTCTGCAGACATGAATTTAACACAGAATTGCTGAGTTGCAGCTAGAACAGATAAGCGTTATGCAGGAGGAGCACCAGGAGAGGAGGAGGTGGAAAGCTCTTCCAAGTGCTGAGAACAAAGAAATTTATAGCAAACAGATTAAACCGCAGGTTTTCATTGAGAAGCTTTACCCTTACAAAAATGACCAGCAGAGCTTTGCACATTTTAAATGATACATTTTTTGAAAAAAATTATCCAATAAGGAAAATAGACTAACGTCACTGGGTCGTCATCCCGTAAAAGCACCAGCCATCGAGCCAGCAATGGAACCACTTCACAAGATAACATATACATACACTGTTGCCCAACATTGTTATGGAATGGGACTCTCCTCCGAAGAAGTAGCACCCCCCCCCCCACAACCCGCTTTACCAGCTGCCTGTGCCAGCAGCTGTCAACCACAAAGGTCAAGTTATACTGTATGTTTTATATAATACGTATACATATGTATATATACATAAGCTCGTAAATCCATTAACAAGCGTTTTTTAGAATACAATTTTTTTTAAATTAACACATACGCATACACACACACACACACACACACACACACACACACACACACACACACACACACACGCACAAAACAGTATGTTTCTAGTGCTAGCAAACGGATTAACTGGATTTACATTAATTTTAGTGGGAAAATTGTATGTGTTCCTCGGTTCACCAACACAGTCATTGAACGAATAAGGTTGCTGATTTGAGGTACTACTACACACGTACACACATGAATATATACACATTCACGAGCGTACACATACCCCCACACAGACACACACAAACACCCACACACATACACACACAGATGAGGTGACAGGAAATTTGCCCCACAAGTTACTGCATGACCCTTCTGTTCTTCCTACTACCACTAGTACTCATGCTTTTGTCAAAACAGGGTCATGCGTAAAGGTTTTTACAAAAGTTAAATGAATCAAACAATTAGCATTTCAATAGACTTTACACATTCTTGGTGAGAGCAACAAGTTAAATAAAATAAAGAATAATTCAAATTTATTTCAGACTCAAAACATAATTCCCTTTCATTCTGTACAAAAATTGATAGAATGCAAAGCCCGTTGGTGGTGCGGAAGTTAAAGATTTAATTGTTGAAAATTCTGCTGACGGAGGTGCAGTTATCCGGACTAGCGGATCCGTCGTTTGACACGTTCAAAGTTCATGTTCTTTCACGGTTGTGGTTTGAGCGGAAACTAAAAAAAAAAAGACA
>CAJHNH020000031.1:246787-254287 GCA_905116865.2 Candidula unifasciata
CATAACATGTCAACAGTTTAGAACTATTAGAGATTATAGGTCATCATAACATGGCAACAGTTTAGAACTTATAGAGATTATATGTCATCATAACATGGCAACAATTTAATACTACTAGAGATTATAGGTCATCATAACATGTCAACAGTTTAGAACTATTAGAGATTATAGGTCATCATAACATGGCAACTATTTAGAACTACTAGAGATTATAGGTCAGTATAACATGGCAAAAGTTTAGAACTACATAGTCTTAACTTGGTGTGAGTAAATGCAACAGAGAGTTGTCTTCAGCCTGTACAATTCGTTGACTTTGTTAAGCATGGGTTTTCATTTTAACTTGTTTATCTCCTCGCTTGAATGTATTGCCATCATCTTTATGCATAATGTTTGTGGTCAAGCGTCCATCTGATAAACGATGGTCAGTATAATTTGATGCCGAAAATGCTATGTATGCAGTTTAGAGAGATTTGCACACAAACATGCATTGTATTCTCTATCCGCAGATAGTGAATAGCTGGTGAATGCAAGGCCGGAGGCAAAGTGATTGGCAAAAACAAAAATGAGAAACCCCCGAAACTTTTTCGTTTTTTTTTTTTTTTCAAATGACATGCTAGAGAAAATAAATAACACAAGCGATCTCCTGTAATCAAAGGATATTAACCGGTAGGTTATATCGAGAACAAATATATTTGAGTTTTTAAAAACTTATTTCGAGAAAACGAGATGTATTTAGTAAATTTAACGTAAAAAGTAATAGCGGCGTCTGTGGCTAAGGCGTTGCGAGTCAGACTCATAATCTAACGTACCGCGATCGAAACCCACTGCTGGCTGCGTGGATTTGTATCTTGGTATGGGACGTCGCAGGTCGACCCAGCCTCAAATGGGTACCAGGATGGCTGTCCTGGGGAAGTAAAGACGGCCGTCGTGCTGACCACATTACCCACCTAGTGCCGATTGGTCAGTAAAAAATATGGGTGCTCTTCATGCCCGATGCGCCTAAGGCGTAAAGGGATCTTTATTTTACTTTTAAAGCCAATAGATTGCAGTTACCGGGAAAAAAGGTGGGGTGTGGGGCGGGGGGGGGGGTAGAGAAACGATATGATAGATAAGCAGGACTGTCAGAAGAGGTAGCTCTCAGTAAAATAGGAAAGTTCAAGTTGGGAACTTGCCCCCCTACTCTGGATACTCTAACCTTTGAACTGAGGCTTATTCACAGACTGGAAATCTGTTTTCTGTGCTTCAGAGAATTGAATACCAATGCTTCTGATGCACTGACGGATAAAATTGTCAACGTATGGCTAACATCCATCACAAGAACAGAATCATGACGACCTATTGAATGAATGTGAGTATCTCACGAAGAATTGGACGAACATCCATAAGTTTCCGTCAGAGTTTACATCTGGTGACTGAGAAGAAGAGCAAGGATGAAAATTGTGAGGGTTGCCATGCACTCTAGAATATAATTTTTGACAATCTAAAATCTGTTTCCAAAATGTCGAAACTGCACTCAGATTTTTCATGTTAATGATCGTAATTAAATTCACAGGTACACGTTTTTGTTTTTTAAGACTACAATTATAAAAACACACATATGTGCTTCGTAACACAACAGGGCAGTTTCGTTTAACTCTTTGAATCCCAAGGAACGCATCATACGTTTGAAGGTTTCTTTCTAAAATCCTATTGCACGCATGATGCGCCGATTCTATGTCTCTGTTTGCTACCCCTTGGGCTTCTGATGCTAAGCCCTTTAAGATTCAGAGAATTAAACTAGCTCAATCATGTGCATGCAAAATGATATCCTAATTACCGCTGATTCAAGCCAGTAATAAAACAATTATGCGAAAATAAATGCCACAAATACTCGAGAAGTTCGTTGTAATTCCATACTGTGTCATCTAAGCCAGTGATCTTCAACCTATGAGCTACGACCCAATAATGGGTCCTCTGAGCCGACAAAGATATTTTCCTAAATCATATAACGGGGTAGAGTAGGTAGCTTAACTTCTCCATAATTGTAATCTGTATAATGAACTCAGAACTCACTCAGAATAAACGCCCCAGCGACACATATCAGATTTTTTAACATCTAAGGAGAAACTGACATCACTTGGGGTCCTGACATCACTTTACTTGAAAACTGTATTTTGTAAAAAAAAAAAAAATTTTTTTAAATATTTTTGTTTTAAATTGGTTTGACAACAAATAAACTACTCTGCAGGTTTGTTTGAGTTTATGTCTTTGCGTAGCTGTCAGAGAGGAAGAAAAACAGTTGTACCCATTTTGGTGTGCTACTAGTGTAAACAGTCGGCTCTGTGGCTAAGTCGATGCGAACGCTTAGTAATGCCGGAGTGCTGGGTTCGATCCCAGCTGCGGGCCATGCGCCTTGCGTTGGTTTCGACAGTGGTATCAGAGGCCCGACCGTCGAGTGGCAATCCCAAGCTACTGGACTTAAATTTGTCTAGAGAAACCACACACCAGCCAGGGGCTGTTAGGGTTGGTTATGCAACGTCATGTAAAGGATACGCAACTAACCTAAAAACTGGTGTAAACAGTATTTGATCTAATCTATGTTTACCTTTTACCAACAGTTTCGTTAAATTGCCAATAAAATAAATATATTTAGCACTATTGACTATTTACATTTCACTCCTGTGACTGGTAACAATTGGGGTCCTAGAACAATGCTTAGCCTGGGGGCCCAGAATGCTGTTAAGTATGTTGTGGCAGTCCTAGCAGTAGCTGTAGTAGTAGCCGCAGCAGCGGAAACAGGAGTAGTAGTTGTAGTAGTAGCAGTAGTAGTAGCTGTAGAGGTAGTAGTGGTAACAACAGTAGCTGCAGTTGCAGCAGTACCGGTAGCTGGGTGTTGGTAGTAATGATAGTAGTAGCAGCAGCACCAGTAGTAGTGTGGTTGTGTTAGTAATAGTAGTAGCAGCAGCACCAGTAGTAGTGTGGTAGTGTTAGTGATAGTAGTAGCAGGAGCACCAGTAGTAGTGTAGTAGTGTTAGTAATAGTAGTAGCAGCAGCACCAGTAGCTGTAGCTGGGTGTTGGTAGTAATGATAGTAGTAGCAGCAGCACCAGTAGTAGTGTGGTAGTGTTAGTAATAGTAGTAGCAGCAGCACCAGTAGCTGTAGCTGGGTGTTGGTAGTAATGATAGTAGTAGCAGCAGCACCAGTAGTAGTGTGGTAGTGTTAGTAATAGTAGTAGCAGCAGCACCAGTAGCTGTAGCTGGGTGTTGGTAGTAATGATAGTAGTAGCAGCAGCACCAGTAGTAGTGTGGTAGTGTTAGTAATAGTAGTAGCAGCAGCACCAGTAGTAGTGTGGTAGTGTTAGTGATAGTAGTAGCAGCAGCACCAGTAGTAGTGTAGTAGTGTTAGTAATAGTAGTAGCAGCAGCACCAGTAGTAGTGTGGTAGTGTTAGTAATAGTAGTAGCAGCAGCACCAGTAGTAGTGTAGTAGTGTTAGTGATAGTAGTAGCAGCAGCACCAGTAGTAGTGTTGTAGTGTTAGTGATAGTAGTAGCAGCAGCACCAGTAGTAGTGTTGTAGTGTTAGTGATAGTAGTAGCAGCAGCACCAGTAGTAGTGTAGTAGTGTTAGTAATAGTAGTAGCAGCAGCACCAGTAGCAGTAGCTGGGTGTTGGTAGTAATGATAGTAGTAGCAGCAGCACCAGTAGTAGTGTTGTAGTGTTAGTGATAGTAGTAGCAGCAGCACCAGTAGTAGTGTAGTAGTGTTAGTAATAGTAGTAGCAGCAGCACCAGTAGCAGTAGCTGGGTGTTGGTAGTAATGATAGTAGTAGCAGCAGCACCAGTAGTAGTGTAGTAGTGTTAGTAATAGTAGTAGCAGCAGCACCAGTAGCAGTAGCTGGGTGTTGGTAGTAATGATAGTAGTAGCAGCAGCACCAGTAGTAGTGTAGTAGTGTTAGTGATAGTAGTAGCAGCAGCACCAGTACCGGTAGCTGGGTGTTGGTAGTAATGATAGTAGTAGCAGCAGCACCAGTAGTAGTGTAGTAGTGTTAGTAATAGTAGTAGCAGCAGCACCAGTAGTAGTGTAGTAGTGTTAGTAATAGTAGTAGCAGCAGCACCAGTAGTAGTGTAGTAGTGTTAGTAATAGTAGTAGCAGCAGCACCAGTAGTAGTGTAGTAGTGTTAGTAATAGTAGTAGCAGCAGCACCAGTAGTAGTGTAGTAGTGTTAGTAATAGTAGTAGCAGCAGCACCAGTAGTAGTGTAGTAGTGTTAGTGATAGTAGTAGCAGCAGCACCAGTAGTAGTGTAGTAGTGTTAGTAATAGTAGTAGCAGCAGCACCAGTACCGGTAGCTGGGTGTTGGTAGTAATGATAGTAGTAGCAGCAGCACCAGTAGTAGTGTAGTAGTGTTAGTAATAGTAGTAGCAGCAGCACCAGTAGTAGTGTAGTAGTGTTAGTAATAGTAGTAGCAGCAGCACCAGTAGTAGTGTAGTAGTGTTAGTAATAGTAGTAGCAGCAGCACCAGTAGTAGTGTAGTAGTGTTAGTAATAGTAGTAGCAGCAGCACCAGTAGTAGTGTAGTAGTGTTAGTAATAGTAGTAGCAGCAGCACCAGTAGTAGTGTAGTAGTGTTAGTAATAGTAGTAGCAGCAGCACCAGTAGCAGTAGCTGGGTGTTGGTAGTAATGATAGTAGTAGCAGCAGCACCAGTAGTGGTGTGGTAGTGTTAGTAATAGTAGTAGCAGCAGCACCAGTAGTAGTGTGGTAGTGTTAGCAATAGTAGTAGCAGCAGCACCAGTAGCAGTAGCTGGGTGTTGGTAGTAATGATAGTAGTAGCAGCAGCACCAGTAGTAGTGTGGTAGTGTTAGTAATAGTAGTAGCAGTAGCACCAGTAGCGGTAGTGTGGTAGTGTTAGTGATAGTAGTAGTAGCAGCACCAGTAGCGTTAGTGTTGTAGTGTTAGTGATAGTAGTAGCAGAAGCACCAGTAGTAGTGTGGTAGTGTTGGTAATAGTAGTAGCAGCAGCACCAGTACCGGTAGCTGGGTGTTGGTAGTAATGATAGTAGTAGCAGCAGCACCAGTAGTAGTGTGGTAGTGTTAGTGATAGTAGTAGCAGCAGCACCAGTAGTAGTGTGGTAGCGTTAGTGATAGTAGTAGCAGCAGCACCAGTAGTAGTGTGGTAGTGTTAGTGATAGTAGTAGCAGCAGCACCAGTACCGGTAGCTGGGTGTTGGTAGTAATGATAGTAGTAGCAGCAGCACCAGTAGTAGTGTGGTAGTGTTAGTGATAGTAGTAGCAGCAGCACCAGTAGTAGTGTGGTAGTGTTAGTAATAGTAGTAGCAGCAGCACCAGTAGTAGTGTGGTAGTGTTAGTAATAGTAGTAGCAGCAGCACCAGTAGTAGTGTGGTAGTGTTGGTAATAGTAGTAGCAGCAGCACCAGTACCGGTAGCTGGGTGTTGGTAGTAATGATAGTAGTAGCAGCAGCACCAGTACCGGTAGCTGGGTGTTGGTAGTAATGATAGTAGAAGCAGCAGCACCAGTAGTAGTGTGGTAGTGTTAGTAATAGTAGTAGCAGCAGCACCAGTAGCGGTAGTGTTAGTGATTGTAGTAGCAGCAGCACCAGTAGTAGTGTGGTAGTGTTAGTGATAGTAGTAGCAGCAGCACCAGTAGTAGTGTGGTAGTGTTAGTGATAGTAGTAGCAGCAGCACCAGTAGTGGTGTGGTAGTGTTAGTGGTATTAGTAGCAGCAGCACCAGTAGCGGTAGTGTGGTGTTGGTAGTAATGATAGTAGTAGCAGCAGCACCAGTAGCGGTAGTGTGGTGTTGATAGTAATGATAGTAGTAGTAGCAGCACCAGTAGCGGTGGTGTGGTGTTGGTAGTAATGATAGTGGTAGTAGCAGCTGTTATAAGAATAAACTACTGTTTAGTTACAGTTCAAAGCATAAAGAGGGGCGTACGACAAGGATGTGTACTGTGGCCTGATTTGTTTTCAATATACAGTGAATTTTTAATGAGATATTTAATTGGTATGCCCGGAAATGTGGTTGGTGGGCACAACATAAACAATTTACGTTATGCTGATGACACAGTCTTGATAGCAAAAAGTCAGAAAGAACTACAGGAAATGATAGACATTGTGGTGTTAGAAAGTGGAAGAATGGGCCTCAGTTTGAATAATGAAAAGACAGAAGTAATGGTGGTATCAATGAAACGAATTATTCCTAAGTGTGTAAAAAAAAGTTGATGGTGTAATTTTAGGGCAAGTACAGAAATTTAAGTATCTGGGCACACGGATAACGTCAGATGGAAGATGCATAACTAAGATAAGAAACAGAATAGGACAGGCAAAAACTGCATTTTATTAAATGAAAAACATCTTGTGCAATATATCCTTGTCATGAGAGTTAGAAAAAGAATTCTTGCTTGCTATATACATCCAGTTTTAACATATGGCTGTGAATCCTGGACAATCGGTAGGCAGGCCAAACAATTTCTTGAGGCCTCAGAGATGTGGTTTTACAGAAGAATGCTCAGAATACCTTGGACAGCCAAAAAGATCAACCAAGAGGTTTTGAAAGAGGCGGGAGACGGAAGACAAATAATAACTGACATCAGAAGGAGACATTCATCATTTTTCGGCCATGTTATGAGAAGAGGGAAAATAGAACATGTTGTGACCACTGGAAAGATCTGTGGAAGGAGAGAAAGCGGAAGACAGCGAGAGAAGATGCTTGACAGTCTTGTTGCATGGCAGGAAGGTGTGTTGGCACACGAACTGATACATGCTGCAGGAGATCGCAGTTTATGAATATGATAGATCGCCCACGACAGTCGGCAAGGCACCTGATGATGATGATAAGCAGCAGCACCAGTAGCGGTAGTGTGGTAGTGTTAGTGATAATAGTAACAGCAGCACCAGTAGCGGTAGTGTGGTAGTGTTAGTGATATTAGTAACAGCAGCACCAGTAGTAGTGTAGTAGTGTTAGTGATAGTAGTAACAGCAGCACCAGTAGCGGTAGTGTGGTAGTGTTAGTGATAGTAGTAACAGCAGCACCAGTAGCGGTAGTGTGGTAGTGTTAGTGATAGTAGTAACAGCAGCACCAGTAGTAGTGTAGTAGTGTTAGTGATAGTAGTAACAGCAGCACCAGTAGCAGTAGCTGGGTGTTGGTAGTAATGATAGTAGTAGCAGCAGCACCAGTAGTAGTGTGGTAGTGTTAGTGATAGTAGTAACAGCAGCACTAGTAGTAGTGTGGTAGTGTTAGTGATAGTAGTAACAGCAGCACCAATAGCGGTAGTGTGGTAGTGTTAGTGATAGTAGTAGCAGCAGCAACAGTAGTAGTGTGGTATTGTTAGTGATAGTAGTAGCAGCAGCACCAGTAGTAGTGTGGTAGTGTTAGTGATAATAGTAACAGCAGCACCAGTAGTAGTGTGGTAGTGTTAGTGATAGTAGTAACAGCAGCACCAGTAGTAGTGTAGTAGTGTTAGTGATAGTAGTAACAGCAGCACCAGTAGTAGTGTGGTAGTGTTAGTGATAGTA
>CAJHNH020000031.1:259287-281787 GCA_905116865.2 Candidula unifasciata
CAGGAGTGCTATGTCGTCAGCGAAGTCTAGGTCTTCCAGAATTTTGTCAACCCATGTAATGCCTAAATTTGCGTTATTTATGCACTTGCGCATGACCCAGTCGATTGCTATACCAAAAAGCATCGGCGATAGGACACAGCCTTGCTTCACTCCTGTTTCCACCGGGAACCAGTCAGAATTGCCGGAATCAGTTCTTACACAGCATCGTGTTTCATTATAAAAAGATTTTATGATGTTGATATATTTGATGGGGAAACCATAGATGTTAAGCAATTTCCAGAGTGTTGGACGATGGATACTGTCGAAGGCTTTTTGAAAGTCGACAAAGTTGATCAATAATTTCGACTGGAATTCTGTAGAATCTTCAACAATTATTCTAAGAGTAAAGATGTGGTCTATGCATGACCGCTTGGATCTAAAACCGGCTTGTTCTTCCCTTAATCTTTCATCTATGGATTTTTTCAATCTTTCTAGTAGCATACTACAAAATAGTTTCCCTGGTATCGAAAGCAGGGTGATGCCTCTCCAGTTGTTACAATCGGATAAATCACCTTTTTTAGGTAATTTGAAGATTACACCATCTTTCCATTGTTGTGGTGGGTATTCGTTTTGCCAGACTTCATCCATCAGCTGGAGCAAATGTTGCAGGGTGTTTTCATCAGCTGCTTTGAGCATTTCCCCTGAGATGTTGTCCTCTCCGGTAGCTTTGTTTATTCTTAATTTTTTAATAGCTGTTTTAATCTCCTCTATTGTGAATGACTCGCTGGAGGCAACTAGTGTCGGTGTAATAATTTCTTCTTCTAGATTGGGAATGATGTCAGGATTTGGCCTATTTAATATTTCCTTGAAATGTTCTGCCCATCGCTTTGTTTGTTGGTCGTCGGATAGCAGTAGTTTACCCTGCTTGTCTTTAATGGGTGTATTTAGTGTAGGTGAGTGATTGCACAGTTGTTTCATAATATGGAATACGGCTTTGTTGTTTCCCATCGTGCAGTTAGAGTCAGAAATCTGATTCTATAACAATTGGTGGTTTTGCGATGACAGCTTGTCCTTACATATATATCTGCAATTTGTTCGGTAGAAGTGTCTATTCTATTATGTTGTGTGTGAAGTGTGTCTTGTGTTGTGTGACACGTGCAAAATAAATGATCTTCAGTCTCATGTATGTTTTGTCTACACAGTTGCTTTGGTACTAGAGATGCCATCTTGTGTTTTATGGTTGTCATATTAAATAATAGTCTGTAGGTTACTTCTTTGGCTGCTGGTGTTACATGTGGCTTATGTAAGTTCCCAAAGGGTTCTGATAAGTCTTTTATATTGCATGTAAAACTTAATTTAATTCTTGTTCCTAATGCCGGTGCTAGCTTTATTACCAAGTGTTTAAATATCTGTTCTGTTGTCCGGCTTCAGGTATGTTTTTACTGCCGTTTGTGTTTTATCATTGCTGAAATGTTCGATCTGGAGTTGCTGAAAGTTCGTAGTTCTTTTGTTGATTATGTTGTTGTTATCTGAGGCTTGTTCAAGTGTGAGATGTTGAAGGTTGGCATCTTCATTGTGTTGTTTTCTTTATCTTGTTTTCTGTTTGTGTTTACTTTTGCTTCTTGTTGTATAATTTTTTTATTGTTCTATTTCTTTTCCAGGCTCTGTTGGTTCAATTGTTGTTTTAGTTTTTTTCTGTTTATCTGTTGGTTAGTTTTCTTTGGAGTAAGTCTTATCTCTCGGTCGTCTTGCTCCTCTTCTGATGTTGCTTTGAAATCCTTCTGTATCTACTATTTTACTTGGACCTCTTCTTGTATCCTCTCTCTCCCATTTTCTTGGCTCTCCTTTTTAGGACTCATTGGTGTCTCCAGTAATGTTTGTCCGTGCCAGAGGTCTTCCATGGTTCCTTGAGTTGGAGTATTTGAAATCAATTACGACCATCATGGGTGACTTGTTGATGGCATCTCTCGTGTGAGTGCAGGAAAGCCTTCAACATCCCTAGAGGGTCTTCTTTGCTAGTTTAGAGGACATACTTTGTCCAGTGGTAGTCCTTGTCACATTTGATGCATTGCGTGCGTCTGCCTGGTTCTCAAACGTGTACTCGATGTCTTGAGTTGGTGATCCCTGGGGTATTCCACAGTAAGTAGTGTGGGATTTATTTGACGGGTCGGCAAAGAACGACCCAACTCCTATTTCCTTCTTACAAGGGATGGAAATCTATGGTCTGGGCTTCTGTCATCTCTTTTACCACTCAATATACCCCTTCCTTCTTTATTTGGCTTGAAACGTAGTCTAGAAAGAACTTTATCTTTTTTTTTGGGGGGGGGGGGGGGTCAAGATACTCTTTTCTCACTGTCAAACCATCTTTCTTTTGTTGAATCTTTCCATGTATATTCTCATAAATCTTTGCTTTGGCGTGACTCTGCAAGCGGAAATATCAAGTATTTGACTTCTCATATCTGTATAGTTCTTTTATGTTTGTTTGCAGTATCCAGAAAAAACCTTTGAGTATGGATACTATGTAATCTGCTCTATTATGTGCAGTTGCACCTTCTAGAGTTATAGAACAGACCAAAGTGTCTGGACCATGTAATTTAGGACAGCGGCAATAGCCCCATGTCGAATAAATCATCATCATCATGTAGCAGGTTCTTTGCAGAGCGTCGCTCTCATCACAGTCTGCTAAAAAAAACTCGGTCTCTCGTCAGCCCCCCCCCCCACCCCCCCCCCCCCCCCGCCTCATGTGCTTTCATACTCAAGGAGTCACTTATATCCTGTGCCCATCTTCGTGTCGGTCGGCCCCTACCCGTCCTTCCTGGTGCCATGCTCTCTGCTGTAATTTTCTCCAATCCGTTGTGGCTCTTGATATGACCAAAATATTTCAGCTACCGAGACAGTATGCTGTTTTTTAGCCAATCTTTCTTGTTTCCTAGATCATTCAAGATGTCAATATTTCTCTTCTTCTTTGTCCAAGATATTCTGAGAATCTTTCTTTAGCTCAAAAGCACTTATTCTCTTTCCTAAGGACTGGGAGATAGTTCACGATTCACATCCGTTTGTTGAGTACATTGTACTTAAATGCAACTTACAGTAAATCAATGAAACACAGTTTACATTTTAATCCATAGATTGAAAAGTCACAAATGTTGAAGTAGAAAATTCAATACAAAAATGTTTGCATAAAAAAAAGGTTATTGAAACAATCTCAGTGCGAAAATCACATTCTTCCAATTAAAAAAAACAACACCGAATGTTTTATCTAATCCTGTTTGGAAAATGTGCAGAATGTAAATCGATATCGCCGTTTACTTTATTTCGCACATTAACACATTTTTTATCAATAGAAGGGCGCACGCTCTGATATAGAAAGCGGCCGCATCAGGCGCCACCGGAAGGGGCGACATAAGCAATGAAATCAAAATAGTTAAGACATTAAAGTGGTGACATTTCGAAGATTTAGATCATACTGAGAAAGACTACAGCACAGCCCTGAGCACATAACCTGTAATCTCGCTTTATTGTAATGGGAAACATTGTTCTTCTTCTTTTTCTTCTTTTTCTTCTTCTTCTTCTTCTTCTTCTCCTTCTTCTTCTGCTTCTTCTCCTTCTTTTGTTCACATGTTGTCAACTCCAGTGAACAGTTCTGGTTGTTTATCCACTCCTATAGTCTGTAATCTTGATCCAAAACCTTAGTGTCTGCACTTCAGTATAGCATTTCCGACATATCTGTGTGCAGACTTGGGGCGGATTGTTATTATACACATAAGACACCCATTTCAGTCTAGCTCAAATAAATAGCTGGATATCATGTCTGAAGTACATCCTCCATTAAAAAAAAAAAAAAATTTAAACGCATCACACAAGCGACGCTCCAGTGGAGCGAGAAGAGTAATCTTTCTTGCAATTTTTAAACACCCCGCCCAATGCAGACTTAGCTTCATAACCGACCGGGACAGCAATATCAGCTTTCGGTTGCTCGGCGTTTACAGGTGTTTGTGCATGAAAGATCCCATTCTCTGTGGTATTCAGTTTACACTGCAAACTGCAATCCTGAAGGGAACACACTATAAGCTTGCAACAATAAGAAGAAACTTCACGCGGGAGACCAGGGTTCAGGGCCGCATTAAGACTTGATGAGGCCTCAAATTATACACAGTCCTGAGGTCCCTATCGTTATATTGGCTGTCTCATCAAGCTAGACTGAATAAAATACTGAGATAATGTACACAAAATAATATTAATAATAGTAGAAAATGTGTGGGAATTTTTGTTTTTAATATACTGAAAACTGAATTGAAAATATAATACAAGAAAACTGCATTCGTGGGGTGGAGGGTGGGGGGGGGGCGGGTGCGTTGGGGGGGGGGGGGAGATATGCGAGGCTTTTGTAGACTGTAAGGGGCGCTAAACTGTAGCTCAGTTAGCGTGTGCTTAAATGCGGCATTGCCTGAGACAGATCTTAACCTCTACAATTTGTGGCCACTGCACTAGCCACGCAGCCTTAAATCTCCAACCTGACGAACCTACTCCCCCCCCCCCCCCTTTCCTTTTGTCTCCAGCCCAACCCCACTGCTTTTTTCCCGCTTTTTTTTTTTTTTTTAAAGATTTCCTCTTCCGGCAACGTTAAGTGGTAAATATCAGAACTAAAGACAGTTTTACTTACAATTTCTAGTTGAATAATTCATGAGCACTACTCATATAAAAAGACAGAAGACACGAGATGTAATAAATGTCCCACTGTACGCGTATCCCTCCAATGATAACATGAGCTTGCCTAATCGACCGGCAATACATTTGCAGTATTTACACACAACATCTGATTGATTATTTCATAACTGTTCATAAAGGTGAAGAGTGGCTTGTCAGATAGGTTAGGAACACTCGGTTCTCAAGCGGGCAGACCCAGGTTCGAATCCTCGATAAGGTTGAGGCAACTTTGTTCTTCTATCGGGGCAAATATAATATCATATCCTAACATGCACAGTCTGTGGCGACAACACTAGCTATGCGACCTTATATCCTCTGAATTCCATTCTTGGTGTTAGCTGTTGCTGTCTTTAAAATCCAAAAAATTGGCAGTTAAAATAGAAGAGGCAACAAAATACCCTCTTGTTCTGCCTCGCCAGCACATTACACAAGCGATAAACACCGGGTGACACAAGGTGCCACTATTCAAAAGAGGATCACCCCTGGAAAGGTGCCAAAAACCCCTTTAAGCCGTTATGTTATATTTATGGCCTGACTATTTTCAGGGCCCCTGGCAAAAGCCAGGATGCGGCTTTATATAACGAAAAATTGCATCCTACATATGAGCTACATAAAGCACAAGCGGGTTTCAGACAGGGTAGAGGAACTAGGGATCACATTTTTAATATGAAAATAATTTTTGAAAAATGTAGAAAATACAACGTAGTTCTTCATGCTTGTTTCATTGATTATAGCAAGGCATTTGATTGAGTCCAACATCAAAGACTGTGGACTATTATGAGAAGTATGGGGCTTCCATCGTATTTAGTGGATTCAATTGAACATCTTTATCATGAACAACAAGCAGCCATCAGATCAGCTGGTGAAACATCGGACTGGTTCGAGGTGCAAAAAAGAGTGAGGCAGGGGTGCATTCTCTCACCATACCTCTTCTATATATACGCAGAAAATGTAATGAGATGTGTCAAAAATGACCAGATTTGTGACAGTTTATATCTGCTCAAAATTGGTGGCAACCCTGTTCCGGAACTTCGCTAAGCAGATGACACAGTCCTGCTTTCAAAAAGCTCAAAGGGAATATAAAATGTAATATTGTCTGTCCAAAAGCACAGTGAAGATCAAGATTTGTTCTTGAATTTAAAGGAAGCGAAAATAATATCCACATTTAAAACTAGCTGTCAGAAATTGAAAATGTCACAAACTTTGAATATCTAGGCTCTATCAATAACAAATAGCAATGAAGACTGTTTGGCAGAAATTAAAAGCAGGATGGCCATAGCAATGCAAAGATTAAACAGCCAGAATTTCTTTCAGGCAGACCGTGATGAGAGCGACGTTCTGCAAAGGACATGCAACATGATGATGATAACATGGGGACGACACAAAACGTACGCGACAAAAGATATCGCAATTTCTTACTCCATTCTTCTCTGAATGACACACACTTTCCAGATTGCAAAGAATTTCTGTCGGTGATAATATCTCTAAGTATACCACATACCGTGACACACACTCCCTATTACTCTACTCTCTGTACAATTTTAACTCACTTTCTCTCTCTCTCTCTCTCTCTCTCTCTCTCTCTCTCTCTCTCTCTCTCTCTCTCTCTCATTGTGACACGTTGTAACAAAAACGTTAGCTCGTTGGTCCATACTCTCCACCCCAGATTTGCAATCATCACATAGCTATTTTTCATAAATACTTATTTCTAATTATTTTCGTGCTAGATTTTATTACTATCTAGCATGTAAAAATCAACACTTGAGATTTGGATCTATCAGTTCTGAGTAAATCTTGATGATTTCCTCCGGCGTATATCCGTGGCCAGTTGCCATAGTTCTGAATGAACAGCCCGAGGACACAAGCTTGCCGCTATTAAACAATTTACTGTCATAGACTTTAACCTGCGCCTTCCTAGCACACAGCCCAGTAATGAAGACATCTTCCAGCCAAAACATTGGAATCCTCAGAGATGCTTCGTAAGAAAGTACTGCAGCGTCGCCTGTCATAACGTACGCTGTACCAGAAACGAAGTTCGGAAAATTCTCTTCTCGATATGCGGTGTGAGGCGTGTACCATTTAGAACGCACATCTCTTTGTGGGCGAGTATCTGGTATCACATGTCCAACAATAAATGCACCTGGAGACGATAAGTTAGCGACAAATTCTTGCAATGATTTCATCAAAAAAGGAATATTCACATACATATCATCGTCCACTTTTAGAATATATTTAGTATTGAGACAGAATTTATTTACCCATTTTAAAATGGACATAGACTTTAAACTCAGGTTTCTGTAACTGTCTATGTAGTTTTCTTGCACGATATCACCAAATGTTGATGCTTCTTCCTGTAGTCTAGACTCTGTTGCCGATGGATTTCCCGTTCCAGTTTTATTGTTCTCAGATCCAACAAAAAACAGCAGGACAGCTTTGTTGTTTGTATCGTTGGCATAGCTGCCCCAAGTCCTTCTTATGATAGATCTACCCGCGTGGTTATCTCGTGAAGTGACAACACAGACTGAAAGTTCGACCTTCTGGTTAGCACATGCCACTGTCGGACGAATGATGTACTCAAAATTGTGGGGATTGATCACTTTTTCCATAAGAAAAAAATGCTTTGATGATAGTTTTGCAGGAAACCGTGTTGTGTTGGGTGTTACGTTATGTTGACTGTGGTCGCGGATTTTGATGCGAGTATAGCTGGTCTGAGCAAAATAGCTGCTGCTGAATGTAAAGAGCATTGTGTAAATGCTGACGATATGGGTTGATGTTACATGCAGAGCCACAATGAGTAATACAAACAACACAATGACGACCAGTTTTTTGACTGTCACTTTGAAAGAACTGAGCCAGGCCATGACGGTATACCTGGAAACAAGAACATAAAATACAGATTGGGTGCAACAAAAATAGAATTTGAAGGAGAAATAAGTAAGTAAAAAAGTAAAAGACCCTTTTCCCCGCCTTTAGGCGTATATGGCATATAGGGCTAGACCTATATTTTATAAACCATTCGGCACAAGATGGGTGATGTGGTCAGCATCACGCCGACTTCCTTTACTTCAGGAGAAATAAGAGTCACGTGCAAATAAAAAGCTACGACCAAAATTTTTGTTTTGTTTTTTTTGGTGTGGGAATAGAAGTAAAAGAAGAAGAAGAAACCCTCAGGCATCAGCATTATTAGTAGCATCCGCATCAACCTATGCGTGCTGTCTCCATGAAAGACATTCCTACTATAAAAAAGGGTGTTTTTATTCTTTTGCAGTTTTTGTATTCTTCAGCATCAATACACAGAAGCCAATAAGGAAGTTAGGAGGCGTATACGGGCAGATAAAGTGAAATATAAATGATCTAGCACAAAAAGCGTAGACAGCAGCAGCAAAAGGAAACCTCAGAGAACATTTATATTAACACAAGAAAATTAGTAGGTAAATATAGTCAGCCAACTGGATCAATCAAAACCAGTCAAAGAAAGTTACTAACACTAAAGATCAAATGGACAGATGATTTGAATATTTTGAAATGCTTCTAAATAGACCAGGCCCAGAGGTTCCCCCAGATATCCAGCCTTTAGAAATGGAACTGGATATCAACTGTGAGATATCATCTAAAAAGGAAATTATAAAAGCTATCAATCTTGCCAAGGAAAGAAGCGAGGCAGGTCCAGGTGGTATCACATCTGAAGCCATAAGGGCCAACATAAACACATCAACAGAATATCTACATAGATTATTTAGTAAAGTCTGGGAGATAGAAGAAATACCAGCAGACTGGAAAGAAAGATATCTTGTGAAACTGCCCATAAAGGTGATCTACAGGAGTGTGCAAACTATAGAAGAATTATGTTGCTGTCAGTTACTGGAAAAATATTCAGTAGAATTAGTTTGAAAAGATTAAAAGATGCTATTGACAAAAATCTAAGAGATGAACAGGCAGGTTTTCGGTCAAACAGATCCTGCACTGACCAGATAGCCATAATACGTATTATAAAAGAGCAAAGTATTGAACTGAACTCACCACTTTACATTGGATTTATAGACTATGAAAAAAGCATTTGACAGCATTGATAGGGAATCTCTCTGGAAATTAATGGGGCCCTAATGAATCCCATAGAAAATTATTAACTTAGTAAAGGCAACATATAAAGACCTGAAATGTCGAGTTCTTCATGAGGGAAAGCTAACAGATTCATTTAAAATAAAAACAGGTGTGCGACAGAGTTGTCTTTTGTCGCCTCTCTTATTTTTACTGGCTATAGGCTGGATTATGAAAATAGTAACTGCTAACACCAAGAATGGAATTCAATGGACCCCGGACAGCTTGATGATCTGGACTTCTCTAAAGATATTTCTATTCCGTCCCATTCATGGAATCAGATGCAAGATAAATTAAATATACTTGATGCGAGATCACAGCAGCTTGGTCTGAAAATCCATGAAGGAAAGACAAAGATAATGAGAACAAATCAGGCAAATAGTAATGTGGTTTCTCTTAATGGCACCCCACTCCAAGACGTGGAGCCGTACACCTATTTTGGCAGTAGTATAGATATAGATAGAGGAACTGATAGAGATATAAAAATAGGAATACAAAAGGCAAGAGGAGCTTTCATAGCACTAGGGAATTTGTGGAGGTCAAAAGAAATTAAAAGAAATACTAAACTAAAAATTTGTAATTCTTATGTCAAACCAGTACTTTTGTATGGGGCGGAAACATGGAGAACAACCAAGGCAATAAATTAATAACAACTTATAAATTACATTCATTAACTGGCGCCTGCGCAGACTAGAGGAAATTAAATGGTAGGATAGAATAACTAATGTGGAGCTTTGGATGAGAGCTAAATAGGCTTCAGTAGACCAAGAGGTGAGGAAAAGACGCTGACGTTGGATAGGACACACACTGAGAGAACAGGAGAACAGCATAACTAGAATGTCTTGCATTGGAACCCACAGGGGCATAGGAATAAAGGAAGGCCAAAAAACACATGAAGGAGAGAGCTGGAGAAGGAAGTTAGAAGGATGGGGAGGACACGGGAAGAGCTCCATGCTATGGCGAGGGATAGAACGACTTGGTGTTAGCTGGTTGAGGGCCTATGCGCCATTGGGGAAAAGAAAGGCAGAAGAAGAAGATATATATATATGTGTGTGTGTGTGTGTGTGTGTGTGTGTGTGTGAAGATGCTTTAAAAAAGTTCAAGTAGTTTTAAAGTTGAGTTGAGCTTCGTAATGCCGGGATGCCGGGTTCGATGCTAGCTGTGGGCAATGCGCCTTGCGTCTTAAAAGTGGTATCAAGAAAACTGACCGTCCAGAAAGCGATGGCAAACTACTGGACGTAAATTTGCCTAGAAAAACCACACAACAGCCAGGGGCTATTGAGGTTGGTTTTGCAACATCCTGTAAAGGATACCCAGCTAACATTTGAGCTTCATACAGAGGGTGTTCTTTGTCTGCAGCTACTCTAAGGTATGACTTAGTCTGCAGCACCTTTAGCCTGTCTGCAATAGTCGTCAATACAAGGATGTATCACATGCACACAATCGGAGTGTCTCTTGTTCATCCCAGGATCAGTCGCATAGCTTCATTCTGTATGCGCTCCAGTTTCTCTAGCTGACTCTTTGAGACAGTGAGTAACCCTAATCCATAATCAACCACTTAGATGATTAAGTGCTGGTAAAGTGTGAATATTATTCTCTGCTCCATGTCCATCGCTGCTACAATTGTTAGTTCATTAAAAACCTTTTTCAGCCTTTGTCACAACCCCCTCTATGCGTAGTTTTATGAGTTGGTAGTGACCTTGACATTCATTAACTGGTGCCTGCGCAAAATAGAGGGAATTAAATGGTAGGATAGAATAACTAATGTAGAGCTTTGGGAGAGAACTAAACAGGCTCCAGTGGACCAATAGGTGAGGAAAAGACGCTGGCGTTGGATAGGACACACACTGAGAAAACCTGAGAACAGTATAACTAGAATGTCTTTGCATTGGAACCCACAGGGGCATAGAAATAAAGGAAGGCCAAAAAACCACATGGAGAAGAGAGCTGGAGAATAAAGTTAGAAAGATGGGGAGGAGATGGGGGAGAGCTCCATGCAATGGCGAAGGATAGAACTACTTGACTTTAGTCTGTTGAGGGCCTATGCTCCATTTGGGGATAGAAAGGCAGAAGAAGAAGCGACTTTGACGATATGACATAGCAGACGTGATCTTCAAATTTATTCTTGAACATAAGTAAAGGACGTTTCTTCACGTCTTGTGCATATATCAACAAGGAGTTGACAATGTCCTTGGTTGAGCAATTCACAAATGTTAAATTCTGTGTTTTATTTCAGAGATCAACCGCAGAGACAGACAGTTTGCTTAGTGAAGCATATGACGATAGGCAAGAAAGACCGTGTTATTTTTTATGGTGATAACATGTTGGACGACCACCTACCTCGATAAATAGTGAAAACCTTGAGCCTACTCCGTACTGATGAAAGCCTTAGACCTTGTAAGTCACGTTACTACGGTGAACTTTCGCCCGCCAAAACACAGTACGATGTGTCGAAAGAAACTATTCGCATTTGAGCTGGATTTATTCAGTTGTTTGTGCTTCATTTTATGTCGATGTAACTCTGTATTAATAATAATAAATTGTGCAATGTATTGTTTCTGTCAGCAATTATTTAAAAATCCTTAGTGTCCATAAAATATACGCAGAAGCCGGAATATTAGTTGCAAGTTGCCATCGTATTCTCATACACATGTTTTGTCAGCATATGGTTCCCAAAATGTTATCTCCTGAAAAGAAAGATACCAGAATGACACTGCCAGGAAACCTAATCACTATGGATGATAAAGAAAGCTGTTTTGTCAAAAACAATCATCAACGGAGACGAGAAGGGCTGTTTACTTAACAAAACTTCAGTCTTCTGAATGGAACACAGCCACATTTTCCGAGAAACATATCTTTTCGTTTGGAAACAAGCAAAGGAAAAATGGGATAATGAACGTGTTTTGTTGTTAAATCCCATGGAATTACAGCGATGTCATACCTGAAGCCAAATGCCTTGTCAGCTAAGAGATGCTTTTAGAAGGAAATACACTGAAAATGGAGAACACACAGTGGCTTTCTGCTGCACCACAGTGCAAATCGATCCCTACAGGTAAAATAGTACCTCACACGTATGATATGACTGCCCTGGAACATACTACAGATTTTCCCGAGCTGAAACCTACCGGCTACCTTTACTCGTTCCCACGCCTAGGTTTAGCATGGACAAAGGCAGCTAGCTCTTCAAGGATGCCGGGGACGTTACCGCCAAGGCGATAAAACATCTGAAAAAGGGTCACAAACACTGGGTTCCTGGAATGTTCCCAACAACCCTACAAACACAGATGAAAGTCTAAAGTTACCGAAGATAACTATTTTAAAGAAAATTTAGTGTAAATAACATTTTTACTCATATACACACTTAGGAACTTTTTGATACTACTTTTTACACACACGTGTACACACACACACACACACACACACACACACATGCACGTACACACACGCACACACACACATTTATATATATATATATAGTTCTCAGATATTTTCGTTTTAGTTTTCTTTAGATCTTGTTTAAGTTATTCTGTTCCGAAAAAAATATAATCTCATCCCAAAAGTCTACTTATATTACATTATTCATTTATGTTGTGGTTCCTCTGTGCCAATAGCAAAGTTTTGGTGCGAGGGGAGGGAGGAGGTGGACTTGTTAAGTGATGAGGGTGTCAAGATTCAAACAAGGCAGCAGAGAAAGAGCATGGACGTTATACGAGATCTGTTATCCTCATCCAAGGGGTGATGTCTGCTGGTTTTATTTGAAGTATCCGGGCTCATCTCTGATGGAAGAAACAACTGTTATCGAAAACTGTCACCCTCTACGGCTGGTGCTAGCCTGTTCTCGGTTCTTTATTAATATCTTACCCCAGATGACGCTGCAGGACAGTCGAACATTTTGGAGTGCAGTAAGAGTGGGTTTCCCAGCTTTTTGATGCTTTTAACTACCCCAAAACATCTATAACTAACCCTAACCCCAACCTACCTACGTCCCACGAAAGAGTGCAGCCTAGGTCCCACGACTGCATGCAGCCTTGGTCCCACAACTGCATGCAGCCTATCTACCACCCCCTGAAATATTAGACTGTCCCGTGACCTGGAGATTTCCCCTATTTGGGGTAAGATATTAATAAAGCACCCTGTTCTCTAAACAACACGGGTAATTACCTCATTACTACCAAAAGACGAGTAATATGACAACAGTAATCACGTGGCTCTAACAGTTTTCGTTTTATTTCGTGTACATGTTCTTGCTTGAGTTCACTACTGTTAAACTCTTGCGGAAAGTTCTGGGTCTTCGTCTGCCTGCGGGCTTTAGTCTTTTTGCAGAATCTGAGTGTTGCGTGTACATCCTTTCAAATATTTTATCTGTATGCGGACTCTTGGTTTCTTGCCTCTCTGGGGGACGCACATCCACTTCGAAGGATGCCACAAATTTGTCGACTCCAACAACAGGCTTGGTGGGGAGACAGTTGGTCTATTCTTGTTTTCCCCACAATATGACCCCGAAACGCACACGGGAAATTTCATATACTACTAGCATAGCACATGTTTAGTAATACAACACACAGCTTGTCAGAGCACCCTAACTTACAGCACAGAAACTTTCTAACTTAGCGTGGATAGTTATAACTGACATAAAACGCAGATTCAACCAAGCCTAAATGTTTAACAGGATATCTCACGTGAAATATTAGCTCCAGGTATAATCTTTATAGCTTCATTTGAAAATGATGGTGAATGTAACAATGTAGCGACACGCTGTGTGCGTCACGCTCCATTGGAGCGAAAAAAGCCCTATTTTAGATTTTCTAAAGCGTCGCATTTTTCTGGTCCAGGCTTTATCATCATCATCATCATCATGTACGGAGCTGGTAAGCGTATGCTGTTATGTTGGTTATTTATACGATGGTCTCCCCATTTACACACCACCGGTTGTAGGTCAACTCCATTGATAAGTTGGTTGGACTACTCTACCGAGGTAGAGGTTATGGGTGTCGCAGTCCGTTGTTGTCTGGCATTTACTTTTTCATTTCCAGAGAAAAAGCCGGCCTGTGACATAAGTTTTGTCATTCTCTAGGGGGTTGTGTGTTAGACCCAGTATCTGAATGTTCTGAAGTGTTAAAAATTTGCAACACTCGGTATGAGCGCGAGTGCGGAATATCCCTGTGACCTTGTATGAAAATCGGATCGCTCGAGGCTAACCTATCAGGAGTGAGATGGTCAGTAGGTCGTCTAATCAGAAGCGAGCTAGCGTGTTGTGTGTCCTTTACAGGACGTTGCAGAACCAACCCCAACAGCCCCTGGCTGTTGTATGGTTTTTCTAGGCAAATTTACATCCAGTAGTTTGCCATTGTTTCCTGTACGGTCGGCTTTCTTGACACCACTGTCGAAACCAATGCAAGGCGCATGGCTTAAAGCTAGGATCGAACGCGGCATCCCGGCATTACAAAGCGTTCGCATCGACTTAGCCACAGAGCCGACGAAAACTAGTGTGTACCGGTGAGTAAATGGGAAAACCCGCGTAAAATGTACCACTATGTTTCGCCAACTCACACAGTCACAGAACCACAGATCAGTATTTGTCTCATCCGATCTATCTGGCCAGGCCATCCCGGTATTTATCTCTTTGCCTTCCCTTTGCTCTCTTTCCGTCAGTTGTGCCAGTTTTTACCAAATTCTCAAGTCCATTCGTTCTCTTAATGGGTTCATAAAACATCGACTGTTTACGTACAATTGTTCTAATAAGTTTCCGACTTTCATCTGTCTTGATGATGACTGCGTACTATGTTTTTTCACCTACGCTTCCATGACATTCATTGTTTACTTCTCAGAAACCAAATCTCTGCAGCGATTACATTTTTTCAGCTTGTTTGCTTATTGTCTATGTTTCACATGCATATAACAGCGCAGGTTATCTATAGCAGTTCAACACTATTTTTTCTTAGTGCAGCTGACATCTTCTTCCCGACTTCAGATTATTTCATGACTGTCAAATGCCTTATTAGAACTTTTCGGCAAAGTACAAGTGACATCTTCTTCCAGACATCAAATTATTTTAAAACTGCCAAGTGCCTTTTTATTAGGGCTGTACCGAATAGTGATTTTCACTATTCGGCCGAATACGAATAGCTGGACCCACTATTCGGCCGAATACGAATACGAATAGTGAATTATCATCATCATGTACTTTGCCGGCTGGCATGTGCGATTATGCCTCGCCACAATCTGCGATCTCCTGCAGCACGTATTAGTTCATGTGCTGACACACCTCCATGAAAAAACTTAGTTCCATGTTGTCAGCATTTTTGTCTCACTGAAGGTATTTCCAGCTGTACTAAACAGGAAAGTACGACAAATACAGAGAGTCAAGATGAAAACCCGCAAGGCGAAACATCAAAAACAAAAATAACGCCGACGAAGAAAACAATGCCGTCCTCACAAGTCGCCCGCCCCCGCGAGCTCAATATATGTGTGTGTGTGTGTAATTGTACGTGTATGTCTATATATGTGTGTGTGTGTAATTGTACATATATGTCTATATATATATATATATATATATATATATATATATAGTGTGTGTGTGTGTGTGTGTGTGTGTGTGTGTGTGTAAATTGCATACCAGCCCCCTCCCCAACAACCCTCACTAGATACTTGGCTATCAAAAAATAAAGTGGTAAGTACACCTAACAAGAATGCCCTGGTACTATCTACCACTGTGAGCAACACAGATACTTAACAAGGCTAAATAGCGAGGGGAAGATCTCGTAAAATAGGGAATGATGGTGTTAAGAACAGCCTTACAGAAATAAACATCAATCTTTATAGTGCTCATCAATCACCGTAGCATTTCCCCCTCCCCCCTCCCAGTTTTCTAACTCTCCTGAAACTTCACTGAGTTACATGGTGGAAGAGAAGAAGAAATTGAATCAACACAGCTGGCAAAAAGAAACAGACCACAATTATAACGGATACTGCTCGCAGTAGGTTAAACGTGGTCAATTTTTTTTTTTTTTCATAAATGAACAGATGTATGAGTGGTTTTTCGTACAATTTCTAGTTATTTAATTCACGTATTAAAACGCAAGACAGGCACAGTGTTGCACTCAACTTTCATCAGAGGAGTCGCGCGGTACTGCGGCGAGAGGCCTGCCTTTGGGTCCAAGTGTTTGTGTTTAATTAGGAACGAAGCCTATTTTGTTTTCTTATGAAATTACTTTGTATTCAGGGTCGACATAGCCTTAAATGGGTACCACGTTAATCTCTGGGAAGTAAATGCGACCGTGGTCATGTGACCATATTATTAGCAAGGCGCCAATTGGTCTGTGGTATATATATATATAGGTCAAACCCTGTATCACCAATACGCCTCAAGATGTGGAAACTTGTCTCCAAGCAGCCTCATTGTATTGCGGCCAGACTCTCAGATGGGTATCCGAATGTCGTGGGTTCAAATCGTAACGGAGCCGCACTATTTATTTTTGGCCAGAAATGACCTTGAATTCCAAGTCGACCTAGCCTTAAATGAGCACCATGTATCTATCTGGGAAGTAAAGGCATCGAACGCCGATTGGTCTATATGCCCAACATCCTGAAAGCACGGAAAACGGTCCGTTACCTTACTTGTATCCGTGTTACGACTGTATTGATTCTCCCGACAAGCGGCAGTAAATTTGCAACATTTACAGAAAACATATGGCTTATTATTTCATAATCGATTATAAAGATTGTCGTGCGCTAAAAACAATATACGCTAATAAATTTCAAGAAAGTCTTCTTTTGTGTGTGTGTGTGTGTGTGTCTTAGTCGTCTTACTGACACCAAGTTGTAGTCCAGTGTCCTAGTTACTGATACCAGGTTGTAGCCCAGTGTGTGTTGCTTCGTCTCATATTTTTGTCCTGTGCGTTCTCGAGTGGCTTTGGTTTTGCTGGATTTGTTCCCAGTGTGGTGGTTTTGTTTCCACTGATACAGGTTTGTTGCAACTGCACTATTTTGGTCTTTTTTCATCTTTTTTTGGTATTCCCCTTCCCCCCCCCCCCCCCCCCCCCCCCCCCCCCCTTTTTTTTCGCCTTCCAATTTTTCTGCTGTAAACATAATCGCACATGTAGTTTTGGTCTGGTTGTATTCTTACTAGAAGGTCGAATCATGTCATTCTTTGTCTGTCAATATAGATCATAAACGGTCTTATTCCAACTTTCTCTCTAATACTGGTATTCGCTACCCTGTCTCCTTAAATGGTCTTTGTAACCTAACTTTAAAAGTAAGAATAAGAATACATCACAATAATGATAGCTATTAGACGCACCCACTTTAAAGTTATAAATTATGAGTGGAAAGCTTTCACAGCACTTCGGACACATCAACAGGTGCTCAGAGTCACTTTAAACATGTTCCTCAGCTTCGTGCGGTTAAAAGAGCCAGTTCCATGCTGCTTAACAAGCAGCCACTCTTGTTTTTCTGTGTCGATCTTTCCTCCCAATTCTCCTATTCTTAGAAGTTATGTGGACAGGTTGCTTCCGAAACCATCGGAATGTCCAACTTTTCTAAGGGCATTAGGAATTTCGGCGCGATCCACAGGCAAGCAATCTGCGACTAATGCAAGACCTGTCAATGTAACAGCTCTTTAATAGTCAACAACATCTGCATTCCCTGAGATCAATTTAAATTTAACTGCACGCAAAGACGAGCACAAACTTGCCTCTGTTGGACTGCTGCAAACATTATGTGTCTATTGCCCTTAGGACAAACTCATTAGAAAATGATTTTGATTTGATATGATTAAAGAACCGACATCACAGCACTCGGGGCATTCCCATAAGCGCTCTGTCCCAATCTTCAGCAGCCAGCGAAGAGTTCTGATACTAATGGTGCGAGTAGCATTCTGATTAAAAGTCCGTCTTGCCTTTCCTTTGAGCCTCGAGCATCTGCCAGACCCTCTCGTCACTGTCCCATGCATCAGTCTCACCAGACTGTGGTGATTCATCTGCTCCTCTTAAATGTACACTCTCTCCGCCAAGGCACTAACCACACCTGCCTTATCATGCATCGGTATTCCACCAAGCTGTGCAGAGCCAGCCAGTCTGTCCGCCTGTTCATTTTCCAACATACCGGCGTACCCTGGTGAAAACTCCAGACAATAAGCCTCAGCGAGGCATGCCATTCTGCACGAAGCATGCCTGTCTTGATCTTCCTCAGCATGCTTTCTCTGTCAGTTAAAAACACGGTATGTGTGTGTCGTGTTCTCTAGCCAGCGGGGAGCTGCAGTGACCGCCTCCACCTCCATTCATAAGCTGGGTGTTGTGATATCATATGCTAGGCTCTCCTACGCCAAACGGATTAAGTGAGGTACTTTTCTTCAGACAGTATTGCAACAACTATGTGGTGTTTCATTCCTGTCCGAGTGTAGGATGCAATTTATCTTTGCTTTAAAGCGCCATCCCTGCTGCAGTCAAGGGAGCTAATATAACCTAACGGTTGAACAGGGTTTATGGGACTTGTACCCGGGTGATACTCATCTAAATGGTGGCATTTTGTGTCACCAGGTGTGGGTCGTTTGTTGTATGGTTCTGTTGGGGTTGAACGGCACACAGCTGTATGGTGGCCCATTTCTTGTGAAGTTGGAAATGTGATTAATTTATTGATTAATTAATATCAGTATGTGGTATTGTAAAGAACTTTATAGATTATAAATATCGGCTAGAACAATGATTTGCAATTGTTGTAGGGGAAATAAGAATCCTTCACAGCTAGGAATTAGTAGGAAAATAAGAATCCCTCAAAGCTAAGGATTAAGGGGAAAATAAGAATCCCTCACGGCTAAGGATTGGGGTGGGGGGGGGGGGGGGGAATTCCTCAAGTTAAGGATTAGGGGAAAAAAGAATACCTCACAGTTAAGAGTTAAGGGGGGGGGGGAAACAATCTTTACAGCTGAGGATTAAACAGAATATAAGAATCCCTTACAGTTAAGGATTATGGAAAAATAAGAATCACTCACGGCTAAGGGTTAGAAGAAAAAAAGATTCCCTTATAGCAAAGGATTAACGAGAAAATAGTAACCCCCTACATCTAAGGATTAAGGGGAAAATAAAAATCCATCACAGCTAATTATTAAGGGGAAAATACAATCCCTCACAGCTAAGGATTTAGGGAAAAAAAAAGAATCCCCCACAGCTAAGGATTAAGTGGGAAAAAAGGATTCCTTACAGCTATGGAAAAAATAAGAATCCTTCACTGCTAAGGATTAAGGGGAAATTAAGAATCCCTCACAGCTAAGGATCAAGGGGAAAAAATAATCCCTCACAGTAAAATAGCAATTAGGAAACTATTGACGTATCGACACAGATATTTACACTTCAACGGCCTATTGGCTCGCCTGTAGACGACTTCGTCTCTGGTCGGGACTGTATTTGGGTCTGTCTCCCTCCTCACATCCACACTGCAGGATTCCTTTTCAGGGCCCTTGGTGACGTGCAATGACAAAAAATTTTAGTTGGCGCACATAAATTAGTCACAATTATAACCTTAATACCCCCCTTCAGGCATGCAGGTTGTACATGACGAATTTTTTATCCAGCAAAGCAGACCACCATATGTTTACAGACCAATCGATACTCACTGAATTATGCTGGCAACAATATTCCGGACGCCTTTAGTTCCGAAGACATTTGTGGATACTTACTAAAGAATAAGAAATCGTGAAGCTAAGCTAAAAACAAAAATTATTTTACTGAGATTGGAACCGAAGATCTTCACAGCGGTGAGTAATCGTCTAACCACATCATTAATAAAACCCTCTACATCCCCTAAACATTAAAAAGTACTCACTATTTCACATCGAATCCCTTGCCATTTTTTTCAAAAAGCACAAGAAACTGGCATACCTGGTGTGCAGCAAATGATTCACAAACATTTAATTAAGACAACACTGGGGAAAAAAAGTACCCACCTCAGAAACACCAGTCACAAAATGAGCTGAATTATCCAGCAGCTTTCTTTGTCACTCTCTCACCAAATACAATATATATATAGATGCAAAGACGAAATCTAGATGTGAATTTAATTGGAGAATGTAGAGTCCGCCCTCGTAAACGCAGTCGAGGGTTACACACCAGACACATTCTGGATAGAAAGAGTTATAGACAAACCTCATTATGCCTGTCATATAGCAGAATTCGCGCATGGATACCCTCATCGTAACACTCCAGTGATCCTGTGAAAAATATAGTCATTGTTAAAGGCTATCAGTAACATCAGTATCATCTATGTCATGTCACTATTATCCTCATCATCACCAACTTGCTATCAGGATTAACATTTGTAATATTAATGGTGTGCAAAGAGGGAGCAATCGTGGCGTAGTGGCTAGACGCTTGCCTGCGGACCAGAAGGTTATGGGTTCAAATCCCCATGACGCTGGATATTTTCAAACATGACCTTGGCTCACAATTTGACCCAGCCTTAAATGGGTTTCAGGTGAAGTCCTGGGAAGTAAAAGCGGCCTGCGAGATGTTGACCACATCTCATGTCTAGCTCTATATTGATCTAAAAAAATATGAGTTCAGCCTTGTGTGCATAATGTGCCAAAGGCGTGTACAAGACTCTTTAATTTGTTAATAGTGTGCAAAGTGTGTAGAATGTAATGAATATTTTTAATCATGCTGTAAGTGTACAACACGAATAAACTCAGTATCCATAACACGAACAGACGGCAACATATTTATTCAACACAAACAGTATAAAGTGCACTTTGCAAGAAATGTAAAAAGACAAACTTAACTCTTAACAACTGTTTTTACAATAACAACAACAACAACAAAAAACAGCTACTACTACTTCTACTTCCGGCCAAAATGGAGGATTAGCTTGGCAAAATTGTAAGCTTCGAACATATGTTTGCTTCCGACAGCGCTTTGCTAATGCAGTTTCCACATAAGGACGGTAGTCTACGGTTGCGCTGCTTAAACTACCGAGTTTAGTGCATGGTTGCAGCACTGTGAACTGCATTTTACCTATGGAATGCCTTTCATTTGCGCGGGTGTTTTTTCATTTTGTTGAAATGGCCCGTGACCGGTGTACGTGTGAGCTGGTAAAATACCTTATGTAAAAATTCTACGTGTCTATAGTAACCATCTTATCGTGCCCGACTACTTCCATCAAAGACAAATTGCATTTCTGGTGGCGGTTGTTGGCTTTGACGCCTCTAGCAACTAAAATACGCATTTACTGCGTGCACATATTTCTGGATTGCTCCGGAAATTGTTTTATTCAACAGTTTTTCATATGCTACAGTGGGGTACATTTCACTTGACTCGCACTAACACAGGAGCGGAGCAAGTGTGGGAACACTCGATTACGGTGATGTTAAAATCTGACTAAATAACTCACTAGCTATTTAAAGTAATACTACTGCTACTACTACTACTACTACTACTACTACTACTACTACTACTACTACTACTACTACTACTACTACTACTACTACTACTACTACTACTACTACTACTACTACTACTACTACCACTACTACTACTAATACTACTGCTGCTGCTAGTACTACAACCACTACTACTACGACTGCTGCTGCTGCTACTACTACTACTACTACCGCTGCCGCTGCTACTACTACTACTACGACCACTACTACTACTGCTGCTGCTGCTACTAATGCTGCTGCCGCTGCTACTACTGCTACTGCTGCTGCTGCTAATGCTACTACTACTGCTGCTGCTGCGTCTATAACTTCTACTACTACTACTACTACTACTACTACTACTACTACTGCTGCTGCTGCTGCTACTACCACGACCACTACTACTACTTCTACTACTACTACTACTACTACCACTACTACTACTAGCACTACTACTACTACTACTACTACTACCACTACTTCTACTACTACTACTACTACTACTACTACTACTACTACTACTACTACTGCTACTACTACTACTACCACCACTACTACAACTACTACTATTGCTGCCACTACTACTACTACTACTACTACTACTACAACTACTACTATTGCTGCCACTACTACTACTACTACTACTACTACTACTACTACTACTACTACTACTACTACTACTACTACTGCTGCTGCTGCTACTGCTCCTCTTCCTCCTAGTACTACTAGTACTTTTTTTGCTGCTGCTGCTGTAGCTGCTACTGTTGCTGCTGCTACTACTACTATTATACCACCACCACTACTACTACTACAGAGATCACCTTCGGTGCGGTTAAAGGAAAGTAACAAACTTTTTGTCCCGGTTGGGTGGAAACAGGTCAAAGCCTGCCTCTTATTTTAGTCTGTTGAAGAGATGGTAGCGTTTCCCGTATTGTACCCGAGGTCCTATTGTTATTGTAAAACCCCACTACCCCGTCACAATCCTCTTATAAAAGGCGAATAATTAGGGATGTTTCCTTCAAAGTCTGAATACATCTGCCTGAGAAGCGAAGAGTGAAGTCCATTCCATAACCGACATCACAGAATTCCAGGCATCTCATAACCTCCTTGTCCATATCATCAGCAGCAAGTTCAGAATTCCAATACCAATGGTTCCAGTAGCAGTCTCATTGTATGTGGTATGTATGTATGTATGTATGTATGTATGTATGTATGTATGTATGTATGTATGTATGTATGTATGTATGTATGTATGTATGTATGTATGTATGTATGTATGTATGTATGTATGTATGTATGTATGTATGTATGTA
>CAJHNH020000031.1:286787-309287 GCA_905116865.2 Candidula unifasciata
AAGTCTTTTTCTAACTCTCAGTGACAAGGATATATTGCACAAGATGTTTTTCATTTTATAAAATGGAGTTTTTGTCTTTTCAAGGTATTCTAAGCATTCTTCTGTAAAACCACATCTCTGAGGCCTCCAGAAATTGTTTGGCCTGCCTACCGAACTACATATATATATATATATATATATATATATATATATATATATATATATATATATATATATATATATATATATATATAGTTAAAAAGTAAAGGGTCATTTTCTACCCCTTTCAGGCGTATTGGGTATATTGGGCTAGACCTAGATGTTTCAAACCAAAAGGCACTCGGTGGGTAATGTGGTCAGCATTACGTCGGCCACCTTTACTTCCCAGGACGTTATCTGGTACCCGCTCAAGGTTGGGTCGACCTGGGAGGTCAAGTAATTTTTGAAAAAGAAAATTTTTGCTCTCGTCAGGAATCGAACAGATGACCTTCCGATCCGCAAGCGAGCATCTAGCCGCTAGACCACGACGGCTGCTATATTTATATATACATGAGAGCCGGCGCGATACTGACATTCCCCACTAAGATGGGTCTATAAAACATAGGTCTAGCCATATACAGATAAAGGACTGCACAGGGTGCTTTACTTTTTTACTTTGTAGTCATGAGAGAGATTCTTGCTAGATATACAAGGTCCGACCATTAGGTAATGAGACTGATTTTATTATGGCCAAGACAAAAAATGCCATCTATGAAGCAAAAATGGAATCTAAAGAGGCAACATCCATCTTTGATCTGGCAATTTTTCATTGCCGCTCAATAAGCAAACAACAAATAAACCGCCATTTTGTTGACCTTATCAGAGGTGCACTGTTATGTAATCAGCACAAAGCAAAAAGCTAACATTAAATGTCTTTTGAAAACTGAAAAAAAAAATCAAACAGTTAATTTAATTAAACAAGTTAATGGGGACAATTGTTTATCAAGTGCATATACATTTTAGGTGGTATTTACGATTCAAAATTGGTGTGGACATGATTACTAATGCACCTAGACCTGGACGCCTAATTTATGTTCGTAATTATGAACTCATTGCAAACGCCAGAGAATGGATACAAGAAGATCTTTGTTTTACGGTGAGGATGATGGCAGATAAATCTGGTGTTATTAGAGAGACCATTCATAACATTTTAGTGTAAGGTTTTTGCCAGAAAAAAGTTGCTTGCCTGTTTGTACCACATTCTTTGTCTGATGACCAAAAACATCAGCGGGTTGAGTACCCAAGAGACATCATCAAAACAAAAATTGTTGGCCCAAAAACCAATGTATGTTCTCAGCCTTCTATCCTATTCCCCAGATTTATCTCCCTGTGATTATTTTCTACTCCTGAACTGAACGTTACGATTGAAAGGGCGCTTCTTTTTAACGATATTGATGGCATCCAAAGGTCCGTAACATGGACTTTAAGGGCCGTAACAACAGAAGAGCTACAGAGGTCGTTCCAGTGTTTGTTAGATCGTGCCACTTGCTGTATCTGTGGCGTCCGTGGCTAAGGCGTTGCGAGTCCGACTCGTAATCCAACGTACCGCGATCGAAAACCACTGCTGGCTGGGTGGATTTTTGTCATGGTATGGGGTGTTGCAGGTCGACCCAGCCTAAAATGGGTACCAGGATGGCTGTCCTGGGAAAGTAAAGACGGCCGGTGTAATGCTGACGAAATTAACAATCCAGTGCTGATTGGTCTGTAAAAATATGGGACGCTCTTCACATATGTCCGATGCGTCTAAGGCGTGACAAGAGATCTTTACTTTCTGTATCTATGCACACAGGCCTTACTTTGAATAAAATACAGGTTATATCTTCAACTGTTGCATTTTTAGTTATAGAATAAGTCTCATTACTTAAGTGGCGGGCCTTGTACAAACCAACGAGCAAAGAAACAATTATAACTTAATTATTAGTTAGCGAAATGCATCTGGCTCATGAACAAAGGCTGCCTGGCCGAAACGTTACGTTATTTTTGTTGTTTTGTGCACTTTTTCTGCTTCCCCGTTTTGTTGAGCTTTTTAGTCAAATTTCTCTGGAATTCTTCATGAATTAGCTTGACGGCAGTCATCCGCATATTTTCACCACTTATGAGGAATGATTAATAGATTTCTCAGAACTAGTACACCTGTTATTTGCGAGTCGTTGATTTTTGTTTTTTGTTTTTACAGTGTCTTTTTAAAGGCTACTTCCCATCAGCTGGTACGAATGCCAAAGTGTATCCCGTTAAAATCAAGTTTCAGGGAGAATGGTCTTTCAGATAACTATAGCTCAATTTCCCTATTGTTATCACTATTGAAACAACAAGAAAACACATTTACAAAATACTATTCTAGCATTCAGATCTCAACACAATTATAATAATTAACCAAACTGGGTTTCGTCCAAAGTATTTTTGTTCTACCGCAAAATCAAACAAAACAGAAAACTGGCTCCAGAGTATTAGCGAAGAGACAATGCGTCGACGAATGTTTATAGACTTTATGAGAGCTTTTGAGATAATAGACTGTAGTATTCTTATCAGAAAATTAGAATCACTGACAGTTAGCTCCAGGCTACTCCAGATAAAGAAAAAATATTTGTGGGTGGGTTAAAAAGAAAACAAGTAATCACATACAGTAGATGCCTATCACAGACCATTACCTTCAATACAGGGATACACCTAACCTCGATCTGGGTCCTGTGTTAATCAGTATGTACATAAATTATTGTCACTTGTATTTGTAGTCGTTCCGTGATTTATTCACAGATGACTGTACAGTTTATACAAATGCTTCAACTTGTAATGTACTAGCGTGGTCTTTACAACACTAATTCAATAATATAATCAGATGCAGCTCTGCGAACCGTAAGCACACCCCCAAAAATAAAAATTAATAAAACAAAATCGAAGTTAATAACAGCTGGCCAAAAAACGATATAGTTTAAATTTACAGAGAACACTTCAATTCTACATCGGCAACACTCCAGTTGAAAGTGTAAATGAGCACAAAGCAGACAATGATCATTGACACAAATCCAAGCTTTAGCTTTCATATACAAAAATTTGTGGGAAAAAAAATTACAACAAATTTACAATCTTGCAAAAATCACAAACTCTCTTGAAGAAAACAGGAGAAAGATTGTCCATGCTTCTCACATCAAGACATGTATGTAACAAGGTAAAGGTAAAGTCGGGAGATGCGAACCAGTGTCATTGCACGCGGTTATAAACCATTAGTGCTCTGCCACCAGTACGAACAGCTGATAAGAAACTTCCCGCCTGCGTTGCCGTCCGCATGCAACTCCGTAGCTATAGCGACGTTCCTCCATTTACCCCAGAGTGTTAACTCTGGTACCCATTACCTAGAGGCTGGGTAAACTCCGGGAACCGTGAGGTTTAGAACACCGACCGTGGGCTGCAGCGAGTCGCAGCTGGATGTGAAAGCCAGCCTCCTATCGACTGCGCTAACGCGGCCCATGTATGTATATTTATATGCATATGTGTATATATAAATATACGTGATGTGTGTGTGAATTAGGGTCTTCTACTACAGTCTATATTATAAACCTCACCCTCGCTTTGGTACACTAAAAAGGGATGTAAGCTGGTGCAATCTAAGCTAAAGGTTGGCAGCTCCTGAAAGAGACATTGCCCAAGTGGGTAAGTCATAGTGACGATGAGATACAGGCATGGCCAGACACAGAAATAAACATTTCCTGTGGCGCGAGAGAGCGAGTTCTTGTCAGTCGAGAGCGATGATTCTACGTCGAGGCTATGTTCTGAGCCATGAGTTTCACGAGAGCTCTAGACAAAGAGGGATATTTTCATTACATCAGATGCATATTTTCAATATTTAAGTATTTCAAGAAAAGGCTTATTCAATGATCGAGCAGAAAAGTAATTACTTAACGATGAATTATTTAATGATGTTTACAATCGAAACACGTGCCTGTTTTAGTATATGCAACACACTAGCGTGTGGTCTATCTCTATTTTACACGGATTGATAAGTAGATAAATTAGCTTACTGGACCTCGTGGGGTGGTCATGCATTATTTAGATAATTTATGTTATGTGTCAATTTCCATACTTATCCAAGCGCGCAGGTTTCAATGACACGACTAACTGACTGACTTTCTACCCCACCAGGACATCACACAAGTGATAAACACCAGATGACACAAAGTGCCACCATGTGGGTGAGGATCACCGTGGAGAGGTCCCAGAAACATATATTTATGGCCAGGCTATATTGCGGCCTCTGGCAAGAGCCAGAGTAGGGCTTCAAATAACGAAAAATCTCGTCCTAAAAAGGACGGGAGATAATGAAAATGTTAATGACAGGTCGTTCTCCTTATTATATAAGTAAGAAGGGAACTCTCTAGAGTGAATACCTCATCTTCTGTTTTAATCTATTATTATATGCGAGCACGGTAGTGTTGTGTTCGGGAAAATAAACAGATTTTAAGAGTGATTATTATATTCCCTTTCTTTGATTCAGAATAGGACTTGTAGTTCTTCCATGTAGTCTTACTTGGCATTGCCTGTGTAGCTATGTGCTGTATTGGTTTTGTGTAACTCATTATTCGCATAGTCATCACATGAGTCATGCAATATGTTAAGGCTACTGCACCAGCAAAATCCTTCTCCTTTCTTTTTTTCCCCCTGTTTTTGCAGTTTAGCGGTGAACTATTTATTGTCCTAACCGCATTTGTTTCCTCGTATTTTCTTGTGCCGTCTCTCCTGGCACAAACAAGCTGACCTAGTTTCAATGCCATAAAACAGAGTGTTGAGAACACAAGCCTGATAGATATCTTTATGTTAGCTGCGTATTCTTTACAGGACGTTGCAGAACCAACCCCAGCAGCCCCTGGCTGTTGTGTGGTTTTTCTAGGCAAATTTACGTCTAGAAGTTTGCCATCTCTTAATTGATAGATATGAGTTTTTGTTTTAATGTTGAGCTTTCTGTTCTCCCACAATCTTTTTGTTAATCTGTTTATTGTTGCTGCTGCCTTTCCTATCCTGATGTTGGTTTCTTGGTCCAGCGATAGTTTGTTATCCACAATGAATCCCAGATAGGTAAAAAAGGTCAACTGTCCCCAGCTCTTCGCCGTCAAGGTAGACTGCAGGTCTAACATTAACACCTCGCATCATAACCTGTGTCTTCTTTTTGCTGATTGGTAGTCTAAATTCACAGCATGTATCAGCAAATGCAGACAGTAAACATTCCAGTTGCTCCTACGAGTGGGTGATTACTGGTTCATCATCTGCAAACAGAAGCTCGCTGATAAGTACCTCTTATCTTGGTTTTGGCCTTCAGCCTACGAGAAATGTCAGAGGTAGCCCTCAGATCAAGAATGGATGAATATACCACCATCCTGATCTCGAAAAGTATGTATCAAAAGAAGTGTGAAGTATATTCCAAAGATAGAACCAGCAAGTGCACATCCTTGCTTCATTCCATTGTTGATTACGAACTCCTCCAATGTTACACTATCATAGTTGATTGTACCTATCATACCTGAATGGAGCGACTCACTAATGCTCAGTAAGGTAGGTTAACATCCATTCTTTTTTAGTGTGTTGAACGGAGCTTTTAGAAAAAATCAATCAAATACTCTGGTAAGATCAATAGAAACACCAAAGCATATAAAAGTGTTACTATACTACTGTATTGCGAAAGTTTACTTTTTATAAAGAATAAACTTATTCATGAAATGGTATCCAAACATGACTTTGGCTGCCAGTCGACCCAGCCTTTAAATGGGTACTAGGTAAAGTCCTGTGAAGCAAAGGCGACTGGCAAGATGTTGAAGAATCCCCACCCAAAGCCAATTGGTCTTAGCTCTACTTAGTGCTTCACATAGGAAGTGCTTTTTGTCTGCAGGTGCTCTGAGAATTGTCTCCGCTTGTAGAGCTTTGAGCCTACCTGCATAAGGCGTATGGTTAATCAACACAGATGAAGTGATGTATGAAAGCAGGCTAATTAAAAGAATGTAAGATGGGTCTGCCTACCTTATTCCTAACACATTTTTGTTTCCAAATTTCGTTTCTTTTGTCAGCTTTCTTTATCATTTTTTTTTCTCTCTTTCTTTCATTCCTTCTGTTTTCTGTCTTTCTTTCTCTCTAACCCAGTATTTGCTTCCCTTACATAATCACTATCGGCTCTGTGGCTAAGTCGATGCGAACGCTTCGTAATGCCGGGATGCCGGGTTCGATCCTAGCTGCAGGCGATGCTCCTTGCGTTTGTTTTGACAGTGGTATCAAGAAAGCCGACCGTGCAGAAGCAATGGCAAACTACTGGACGTAAATTTGCCTAGAAAAACCACACAACAGCCAGGGGCTGTTGAGGTTTGTTCTGCGAGGTCCTGTAAAGGATAGGCAACTAAACTTTTAACATAATCACTAACTGCCAAATTACTCTCTTGCAAAAACTATAATCTTCATGTACCAATCAGCACTTTAGATTTGGGTCCGACAGCTCCGAGTGAATCTTGACTATTTCCTCAGGTGTATATCCGTGGCCAGATGCCATAGTTCTGAAAGTACAACCTGTGGCCGCAAGTTTTACATTGTAAAATAAATTGCTGCCATAGACTGGAACCTGCGCCTTCCTAGCACACAGTCCAGTAATGTAGACATCCTCCAACCAAAACAGAGGAATTCTCAGAGATGCTTCGTAAGAAAGGACTGCAGCTTCGCCTGTCATAACGTATGCAGTTCCAGAAACGAAGTTCGGGTATTTCTCTTCTCGATATACCGTGTAAGGCGTGTGCCACTTAGAAGTCGGATCTCTATGTGGACTATCGTCCGCTATTAAATATCCAAAGAAAAAAGGACCTGGGGGTGATAACTGGGCGGCGAAGTCGTGTAATGATTTCATCAAAAGTGGAATATTCACATACACATCATCGTCCAACTTGAGAATATATTTAGCGTTGGGGCAGAATGAATTCACCCATCTTAGAACTGACACAGTCTTTAAACTAAGGTTTCTATAACTGTCTATGTAGTTTTCTTGCACAATGTCGCCAAAGGTTAATGCCTCTTTCTGTAGTCTAGATTGTCTAGCCGACAGTTTGTCTGTTTCAGTTTTGTCAGAACCAATAAAGAACAGCAAGACAGCTTTATTGTTTGGATCCTTGGCATAGCTGCCCCAGGTCCTTCTAATGACGGATCTTCCAGCGTGATTGTCACTGGTGATGGCGACACAGATTGCCAGTTCAATCTGTAGACCGAAACATGTCACATTTGGACGTATGACGAACTCAAAGTTATGTGGATTGATAACTTTTTCCGTACGAAAAGTATCCTTAGTTACTAACTTCGTTGAAAAATGAGTTGTTTGGAGCGTTTCATTATGTGGGCTGTAGTTGACGTTTTGTCCATAAGTGTTGCTTGTTTTAGCAGAGTAGGTACTGTTGACTTTGTTGAAAACTGCGTAAATGCTGACGAGGTGGTTATAGGTTTCATGTAGAACCACAAAGAGAAACACAAACAACGAAATGACAACCAGTTTCGTTAGTGTCACTTTGAAGGAAATGCAGCCAGCCATCCAGATATTCCTGTGAAAGAGAAAATAGGATGTAGTTTGGGTGGGAAGAAACGCATTTGTTGGAGAAACAAATAGGAACGATTTAAACTATTAAAATAAAGAAGCAGCTGAAGCAGCAGCAGCAACAACAGTGGTGGTAGTAGCAACAGCAGTAGTAGTTGTATTAGTAGTGGTAGCAGAAGTTGTAAGTAACAGTAGTAGAAGTTGTTACTGAGGTAATGCCAGTAGAGGCAGCACCAGTAGCAGTAAGGTTTTGATGGTGCTGGCGATGCTAGTAATAGCAGAAGAAAATGTCAGTATACATCATGAACTATGTGTTGAAATCTGGAGCGAACAGTGGGACAAACAAAAAGCTGAACAGAAAGCATACATTCCTCCACATAAAAAAGGGAATCTCGGATTATGTAGCAGTTACACTAGACAACAAGATTTAGTGACATGCGTTGCATGGAGTTAAAAATAACCATTTCTTACAGATTTCAAGCCACTGTGAACGAATAATATAATGCAAACTTGAAATTGGTTACAGTTTATGTGAGATCTGAAGATCAATATTTGTATAAAAATATAATAAGATATTTAATAACGTAATGTGTTTTGTAGTATAGACATCCTATACACTCCCTCTCCCAACCAAACGTTACAGAACAGCAGTAAATGAGTTATCTGATTCTAAGAAAATATGCCATATGTAGTGTTCGTCACTAAATGCTTTTATAGTCACTGAGAAGGTTACACTCTGACGAGTGTCCAACAGCAAGCAGCCAAAACGAAGTGGTCCAGATTGCTTGCTATCAATTTTCTATTATATCAATATCCTGATTAAACCACTCGCCAGGCTCTTCAATAACCATTTGGAGGAAATCCAAGTGGAAATGGAGATAGACATATTGCCGCCAATCATCTGAATCTAAAACAACCTGTTCTCAACTAGGTCCTTATAATTCCTGGCGTTGTGTGTGTGTGTATGTATGTGTGTGTGTGTGTGTGTGTGTGTGGCTTTAATATTTCTTAGAAATAAAAGAAGTAATGAAGACGTCCTGAAAGAAACTGACTGATGAAGAGAACTTATTGCCCCCTTTAGAAAGATCCAGTCTGCGTTCTTTGGTCATGTGATACGAAAGAGAAAACTTGAGCTTTTCTTGACAACAGAAAAGTCGGAGGAAGAGAGGAAGACGGAGACTGGGAGAACAGATGCTGGACAGTTTAACATCATGTCATGGAAAATCATCTGTGTTAAACACGAGACAGAAGGTTATGGATAGACACGACTACCAACGCCAAACGGCATGGAGTTAGGGTAATTTTACTGGAGGGGACACTCCTTCCAAACAATAATAACTCCTTCTCTTCTCTTCTTAGCACCACCCTAGAAGGCTGTTTGTTGACTCTTCGCAGCAAGGTCAAGTGACGCCAGATTTTCATTTCTTTTTCTAACAGTATTCTTTATTGTTGTATTGTTGTTTATGTGGTTTATCAATTATTTTACTAAACCCCTTCAAAGTTTATACTAATTACACAATATTTTTAATGGAATAAAAGATGAATTATTATCCCTTTACTTTTTTATAAGAAAATATGTTTAGTATACTTCTAAGGTTCTGGAATGCAAAAGTATGTATACTGAGGTACCATTGTACTTGCAATGGTGAAGCTATGGGAATTATTAGTCAAAAGGTTCACATAGAGGGAGCCACGGTAGCTAGTTTTACTTTAATGGTCTCCAGTCAATCTGACTTAAATGGTCTCCAATCAATCTGACTTCAATGGTCTCCAATCAATCTTACTTCAATGGTCTCTAATCAATCGTACTTCAATGGTCTCCAATTAATCTTACTTCAATGGCCTCCAGTCAATCTTCTGATTATATGACTGATTTCAGTATCTGATACAGGAACAACTTTTAGCCATTACCCAAAGTCGGACAGAACAAAGATTCGTAATGGTTAGGGAAAACTAGGAACCCCTGACAACTAAGAATGAATTTAGTTATTTGGTCGACAGATTATCTCCGTTGCACATTGAAACCATTCAGTCTATAGGTGCTCGAATCCCGTCCTTAGATAATCCCGCAGCGCTTAGCAGTTCGCAACATCAGTTCTGTTTTGGTTTCTGATTCTTCTTTTGCTTGATGCATATTGCTTGTGTCTGGCCACACACCTTTAATATTTTATTTCTTGCAGTCTGGTTATTGTTGCAGATTCACAGTCATCACCTGGTTCTCGCAAACGTCTTACGTCTGACTAGCCTGCCGCACTAGTGATCTCAAGGCATGGTACCCGCCTCGAGTGCTAGAGGTCTTGGGTTCAGTCCCCGGTAAGGGTAGGGATTTGTTTACGTGGACTTAGACTTCTAGAAATTTTCCCTAGTCTCTGGGTAGTGAGATCGGACGTCCGTGTGCATTGTTGCGCACGTAAAAAATTCCTCGGTAGTTGGAAATCAAAAAGAGAAGCCTAACAGCGCTGCTCGGGCAATATTTGGAGTTAAAATGCTACCTAAAATATTTCAGGATCCTCGCCAGTGCTACAGAGCCTGTGCACGGTGCCAAACTTCTTTGGACTCGGACATAAGTTAGAGGAAGAACGGAGCACTTATGGGTTACTACCCGTGGGCCATGATGTTGATCTGTTAATGATAAAGCCTAATCAGATGGCTTGCGAGCAAACAGTACACGCCTGCAGACATGACTTCCCACGGCATTTTGAAGTGACTTTCAATAAGTAACAATTAATCACCCGTTGGTGTATCCGGCCTATGATGGTATACCCAGATGTTTATAGACCAGTCGATCTTTACTGAGTGATGTTAACAACAAAACTCCGACCGACTTTACTTTCCATGATATTTCTTGGTATCTGCTTTAAAATGGGACAGTATGGAACCCGAGTTCATTAATCACAAGAAAACTTCACCGCTTAGATTAGAAATTAACATCTTCTGACCGGTAATTGAAAATCTAACCAAACCACAGCACTGAAACAAATTAATATACATCTTTTACATATTACAACTAGTACTCACTTTTTATTTATCAAATATCCTGCTAAGTTTCGAAAAAATTGGTAATGCACATATATGGTGTGCAGTATTTGATTCAGAAATATTTTAGTCATAATTTTAAGGACAAGCACTCCCAACAAGCCTCAGCCAGAAACTGACGTGGATTAACCAGTCTTTCACTTGGTTAGTCGCTGGGCATATCCAGTAAATATGCACTGCATATAGATAAAGAAATACCATTTAGGTGATTATTTAAAGGTCCAATAGTTAGTTCGTTGCTATAAACACTGTCGAGGGTTACACGACAGGCAAGTTGCAAGACTGAAAGGAAATCCCCATTATGACTTCTGAATAGCTTCAGTTGCGTCTTGGACATCACGAGCTGAGAGCAAATAAAAACTATTCAGATGCTTGAAAAACAAGTTTGTTGAAAACCCTTTACAGTACGCCCAAAACCAAAACCAACATTTATTGGTTGCCGTTAGTGTCACTAGAATGATTTACGTTGAACAACTTGTCACTGATTTTTTATAACAGGAAAGTTAAATTAAGAACTGCCATTACAGCAATAGGATATTCATACGCACACTTCTTCTTAGCCTCTAAAAGCTTGCGAAGAGTTCTAAGTTGGATGGTGGCAGTAACAACTTGATTACTCTCCGTTTCATAATTCCAATGAATATAAAGTGTAGATTAGATTCCTATTGACTTCCAGCTGTACCATTCTCTCTAGACCTCTGAATTGTTTATTTGCATTTAAAAAGGCATTCAACAGTAAAGCCGGTATAGGGTAGGTTTCAGCGGTGTTGTTCACATGGGTAGATCTACTTGATACTGTCAAGTCTTTTTTCCCACTGGACAAAACTGCTACGTTTGAGACGCCCCAGTGCCAGATCAACACTGCACTCAAAGCCGTATGGAACTCAAAGGGAACTCTGAACTGACTGACTTTCTACCACACCAGGACATCACACAAGCGATAAACACCATATGACACAAAGTGTCACCATATGGATGAGGTCCCAGAAACCGCGTTCACCATTAGACCATAAACATGGCCAGGCTATATTGCGGCCCCAGGCAAGAGCCAAGGTGGGGCTTCAAAATAACGAGAAATTGCATCTCACGAGATGACTTCAATGAGGTAACTCCTAAAAACAGTCAAATTTATCACAAGAACGTGTCTGTCAGTGTCAAGCAGAAAGCAAACACAAGAAGAAGATGAAGTAAAACCGGTGCGAAGACACTTTTACTCCCGGCTTTATTGATTACTTTTTGTATGTTTTTATTTATTTATTGTTTTACTGTACTTACAGACACACGGTGTGTCTTTAGATTTATTGTGTGAGACCTTACAGTGTTACCATTTGTTTTGTTGTGTTTAAGGTGTCGAACGCAGAACCTATTAAAATATTTACTTTTAAAACCACACATTTAAAAGCGGAGATAAATGCTTACGCAACACCCAGTGCATACACTAAATTTAGAAATATACCCATGGCTTCTGCCCGAGACCAAGACGCAAATCCACCCTAAGGTCTATTGTAATGAGTCCTTTTCTTCTGTGTATCTGTATATCCACATTAAAACATGGGCCTTTATTACAATGAATCAACCAATGAGCTCAAAACCTACACCAACAGTAATGTTTTAGAAGAGATGTATTGGTAACAGAAGTATATACAATTAAAAATGAGGACACTATCAAAAGATTAGGACTAAAACCAGTCGCACATTGCATAAAATAGTAACAAATAAGATGGTCCTGCCTTCTGACCAAAATGCCTTGTTAAGAGATGTCATGTGAATTTACGCTGAAGAAATATACTAAACACAACAGCGAAAGGAAGACCACTTGAAACGTAGAACTGGGGTAGTAAGAATAACATTAAAGATAAAAATATTTCCATAACAGTCAGCAGCATAATCATACACCCCTAGACACTTTTCTAGGTATGCGGTCTAAACACTCAGACCGTATACAACAGTTGACGTTAACAACAACAAAAACAACAATATTAGAAACACTTTATATAAGAAGATCAGGGAATTTGACACTACTACCAAGTAAACATCAGGGAAAGATATAAACTTTAAGGGAAGATATAAAAATTAAGGGAAGATATAAATATTAGGTGAAAGTCAGTTGGGAGTGTACTCGCAAGTTCCCCGCACGCACTTCCAACCGCCTATGATTTGTCAAAGCAAAAAAAAAAAAAAACCTCATAGAGCTTGGATACTAAAAATGATGTGTTAAAATGCAAATAAATATAATTAACAATATACAATACATAAAGTCTACAAGTAAATACTTACAAATAGCTATACATATTGATAAATGGGATCCCTTTGGCTCATGACTAATGGGAGTAAGCCCCTTTGAGAACTTGGGGTGAGGGCGGGGGGTATCGAGAGGCCAGAGCTCCGATGTTGCAGCACGTTGGCTAACTAGTATTTCGACTAGGTAAATTAAAGTCCTCATCATCATCATGAACCACTTCTGCCGTTAAGCGCCGTGGGGAGGAATAATTTGCGATCCAGTGCACGTTGGCTGCCACTGGCTATTGTCATGCCGTGAAGGCGTAGAGTGTCTTTGGTAAATTAAAGTAACACCAAAAATATTAAAAACAAAATAAAATTTTTAGAAAATGCAATGAGACTGCGAAAGTCATTTACAAAAACAGGAATGACAATTTGCAAATCATAACAGCAACAACAACAAAAACACACACACAATAAACGATTATGAATGGATCATTGAATGAAGGATTCAGTGAACGATTAAATGAATGAATCAAGAATTGATTGTGCTTGTACAAGACATTGTCACACCTACTCTGACTCATTCCTCAGGAAGAGTCCATATGTTAACAGAACCACTTGCAACCTGATTAGAACTCACCATCTTTCCACCTCGATGTTAACTATCTTCCAGAAACTCTGCTCAACCTCTCGCTGAATTAGTCTTTCAAGGTATGGAAACTCTTTCTACTGCACCATTTACTTGATCCCAAAGGAATCTTTATCGTGTCACCTTTAACATAACGGTAGCTGACAACGCAGAGGAGAGGCAGAAGCCAGCCTTACAGTCCACTCATTCAACCGCAATGTTCTGGACAGGAAAGGGATATTTGAACGAAGAAGACATGTTGGGCTGTGCTGCTTGCAACCCATCGGAAAGCTGCCTCCACTTTCATTATTATACTGTATTTTGCGACATTAGACGTCTATTCACATTTGCAATAAAACCCCATCCACATTGTTTACCTCTCGCTACAGACCCACATGTATTCATCAAAATGTCACCTACGGGTGAATTGTCATTAATCAGCTCTAGCACAGCTGTATCTATTTCACCAGCTGTCCGTTCTTGCCATCACAGTACGAGGTAACCATCACGCAATATAAGGCTGTTTTGTTGGGCGGCACTGTAGCCCATCGCTTAGCATCTGCTATTTTGTCACTAGCTCGGACATTTCTGATCGTGTCTTCCATCGAAGTGCTACCTCTGTTAAGCTGTTGTCCTTTACTGGCCCGTTTATATAGTTGTGATAGTTTTCTTATCAGATACATCAACAGCCAAACAAAAAGATCCCTTGCAGGATGTAGCAATATATATCAGGGTATCTATTTACCTTCTGTTTGTTAAAAAAATAATAATATACTGATGTCAGTTCTGTCATAGAGATATAGTCATTCTTTCTCTTCCTTCGTCTGAATCATCCGACCAGTACTCTCAGCTTAAAATATGATTACCTGCACTTGAGTCTTGCTGCTGTATGTGGGTCCCTGATACACTACATGTAGACTTTGGTACCTGCCTGGTTCTCCTTCGCGCGCTCTCTCCTTTTTCTCTTTCTTGCTCTCTCTCTCTTTCTCTCTCTCTCTCTCTCTCTCTCTCTCTCTCTCTCTCTCTTTCTCTCTTTTTTATCTCTCTTTCTATTCTTTCTTTTTTTTCTCTCTTTTCTCTCTTTGTCTCTCTCTTTCTCTCTCTTTCTCTTTGTTTCTCCCTCTCTTTTCTCTCTTTCTCTCTCTATTTATCTCTCTATCTTTATATCTCTCTCTTTCTCTATCACTTGTCATTCCGCCTGCACTATTTAATCAGTTAGTTCTATGACCTGCCGCAAACACACGCTGTCACCTGTTTTGATCTCGGGGTTTAGATAATAGATAACACGTATCATTCTAATCTCTATAACACCTGTGACTCTGCCCAGGTGGAAACGGTATTATTGATTATGTCTGGATCACAACTGTGTAAGCAGAGGTAAACCTATACCCTGGGAGTTTAGATAAAACTGTGTTGGCAATTCAGTCCAAAGGGTGTTAAAGTCCCCAGAGTCTAAATAAAACGATTCTTAAGAGACTTGCGGACTCTGTCCCTGGGATGGCTGGATTTAATGGCTGTCACCTCGATGTCGAGGACACCTTGGTGATCCTGGGAATTAAATTGCAACGGTACTGGTTTCATTTTGCACATCCAAAAGATGTTGTCTGGACCTGTCGGCCAGGCGTAGACCCGTTTCACCAATGTATTGCATACCACATCTCTAGCAGTTGATGGCATAAATGACATTGCAGCTGGTACAATAGAATGCTTCACGTATGTGGGAGATGGCGTTAGGATAATTCTAGACTAGCCACCTGGACCACATATGGACAGGTTCTGCATACAAGTCTGTGGCAAGAGACCGTGCCGAAGTGGAGCTCAGACGCGGGACGTAACCTACTCTTGACTAGAAATTCATTGACGTTACGATCATGCCTGTAGGCCACTAGAGGAGGTTCGGAGAAAATCGTGCTGGTGGCAGGGTCGGCTTTAAGGATGGAGAGATGCCTTAAGACAATATTTGTGGGTGGATGTTATGAGGGTGCTATGTAAGTGTTAGGACAGGTATGTTGTTGTTGTAACGTTTCGGCTTGGAAGCGAGAGCTTCGGCACGATGGACAGACCGTGCTCGGTGAAAATCGGCAGATAGGACATGTTTAATACACCCTCGAAGCCGGAAGAAGTCCAGCATTTCCAGGGCCTTGTTGTGAAACTCTTCGTTCTCCTGGCATAGTCTGTGGAGGCGTAGCAGTTGGGAGATCGAAATAGAGTTCTTGCAAGAAGAGGGATGGGAGGACGTGTAGAGAAAAAAAGCATGGGAATCAGTAGGCTTGTAGTACACCGAGGTGATAAGGCCTATAGAGTTCACGGGGACAGGGAGATCCCCAAAAAATGCACTGACGAAGGTGAGATGCTAGAAGTGCATCGGATGCTGGTATGAAAGTTAGAGAAAAAAATGAATGAAGTTCTGCAGTTCCTGTAGGGGCATATCGGTGACACCGATGCAATCATCGATATACCTCCTGTAGAGCTCGGGAAGCCTACCAGTAAATGTATGACGTATCTGGTGCTCGAGTGCACCATGAAGAGGCAGGCATAGCTGGGTCCCATCTTGGTCCCCAAAGCGACGCCGCTGATCTGGATAAAATACTCAAACGAGTTTAGAATGAGCACTAGCTCAGCCAGACGAATCAAGGGGTCAGTGGCTATGGCAGGACTGACTTTCTGATCCAGAAAGAACCGCAAAGCCTGGAGGCCATCCGAATGTGAAATAGAGGTGTAGAGGGAGGTAACATCTAAGGTGAAGATGTGGTACCTGGAAGAAGAGGTGAACCCGAAGGATTGAAAGACAGATAGTATAGTTAGTATCTTTGATGTAAGACGGCAGATCAACGACCAGGGGCTGCAAAATACGGTCAAGGAACCCGGATATGAGATCTGTGAGACAAGCGCAGGTGGACACGGTCGGTCTACCTGGGTTGTCCGGTTTATGTATCTTGGAAAGCATGTGAAGGTCAGGCTTCCACAGACAACTGTCCTCGACAAATAGAGAGCTGGCCCAGGCAGGCGGAAGGTCTTTCTGGGTGAAAGTTGTGATGGTACTTTTTACTATTTTGTAGTTTTTTTTTTTTTTTACAGAAGCATTCTGTGTCTGGTGTTCAAAGAAGATGTGTCACTAAGTTGTCTGTAACATATACATCTTTTCTCCAGACTACTATCGCCCTTCCCTTGTCGGCAGCTTTGATAACAATATCATCACGACGTTTCAAAAGTGCCTGAAGTTCTTGAGGTGAGAGGTTAGACTGCCGAAGAGGTTGGAATTTCACTTTATTGTGTGTATTTTTGTTTTTACATAAATTATCTTTATATACTGTCGTCGTACTGGGATTTATTCACAGATGACAGACCAGTCTATACAAATGTTTCAACTTTCAGTGTCCTAGCGTTGTTTTTACAACACTAATTCAATAATGTAGTGAAAGACAGCTCTGCTAACCAAATGCAGAAAAAAAAAATTAACAAAACAAAAACTGAATAGTTTAAATTCAGAAAGAAAGCTTTAACTATACATCGAAAACACTCCGGTGGAAAATGTAAATGAGCACATCCAGACATGTGTTTATGTATGTATGTATGTATGTATGTATGTATGTATGTATGTATGTACATATATATATATATATATATATGAGTGTGTGTGTGTGTATGTGTGTGCGTGTGTGTGTGTGTGTGAATTAGGGCGATGCCTGCCTAAAGAGTTAATGAACAATTAGTGGCCTTGACACTGTAGTCTGTATTGCCACGGACAAAAGAAAAAAAGATGTGATGCGATCTAAGATGATGGTCGGCCGCCCATGAAGGAGAAATCCGACACGTGGGAAAATCGGACAAAGAATTCACAATTTCTTGTAGCGTGAGAGAGCGACTCCTGGACAATCGACAGTTGTGAGTCAATGGGAAAGGGTGTGTTAATTAATGTCCGAGCAATGCGACAGATAAGTTTCCTGGGGCTCTGGTCGAAGTAAAATGTTTTAGTGACATTAGATGCATATTTCATACATTCAAGAGACGGTTTCTTAGGTGATCGAGGAGACGTTACTTAACGATCAAATATTTAATGACGTTCACAGACCAAACAGTGCTTATTTTATTGCATTAGACATACTATAATGTGGTCTTTCGCTATTTTACCCAGAGATTGATGGACAGATGTATTGGCTCACTAGGCATCGCTTTGCGATGTCGTTTTTAGATTGTGTATGTTTAGTGTCCATGTCCATACTTATCCTGGCGCGAAGGTTTTGATGACAGGTCGTTCTCCTTATTATAGAAATGTGAAATTAACTTACGCCGCTAGCTGGAATTAATATCACATCTTCCGTGTTGATGTATTGTTATTTGAGAATCACACCAGTTTTCTGTTCGTTCGAGAAAAAAAGCATATACTGAAAGCGAATATTATACACCATTTGTGTGATTCAGAAAAAGACTTGCAGTTCGCGCACATAAACTGACTAGGCGTTGCCTTTGTAGGTATATGTTGCAGTTGTTATTGTGTAACCCAGTATTCTCAAAGTCATCTCCTGAGTCATGAAACTATATCAAGGCTCCTGCATCAGCAAAATCCTTCACTTTTCTTTACTTTTTCTATTTTATGCAGTAAAGCAGGGAACTACTTACTGTAACATGGCATTTCAGAACTATGGTTGTCACTGTTTGTGTTTAGTCTGTTTCTTCTCTGACGCTCAGCTCTCATCCTTTATGCAATAATTTCTTCCTTTATTCTCATTCCATTTCCGATGTCCCCCCCCCCCCCCTTTCATGACATTTTGTTCCAACGAGCCAACCTTAATACATGTATCATTCAAGTCCTACTTGCACACATCTTTGTATCGTAGTAGAGGTGGGCTTTGACATCTTTTATCCGTATTTAATTCAGCCTAGGCAATGTCCTTATGGACTCCACCATCCTTCCTTCTCCAGATGTGACCCAGCTACCTGAGCCTTTGTAGACTGAGCATTGAGAAGACTGTTGTAATACCTGCTCTGTCCAATACCTCAGTGATTGTGATCTTGTCCTGCCACTGAATGCCAAGTATTCTTCTTAGCCATCGCATGTGAAAGCTATATCCCCTGGTGCGAATAAGTTGACCAAGTTTCACTGCCATAATGCAGAGTGCTGAAAACACAAGCCTGATAGAAAAGAGTTTTTGTTTTAATCGTTAGATTTTTTCCCCCTAAACTTTTTTCTTCAAATTTACTTTTTGTTGTTGCTTCCTTTCCTATAATGATGCTGATTTCTTGATCCATTGTTAGTTTGTTTTTCACCGTAGATACCAGATAGGTAAACTGGTCAACTGTCCCCCGGCTGTTCACCATCAATGTAGACTGCAGGTATATCATTAACATCTTGCATCGTAATCTGTGTCTTCTGTTTGTTCAAATTCACAGCATGCATCAGTAAATGCAAAAAGTTAACATTGCAGCTCCTCCTGTCAGTGGGTGGTTATTGGTGAATCGTCTGCAGACAAAAGCTCTATGATAAGTACCTTTCTTACCTTACGAGCATTGTTAGGGCTGCAGTCAGACCAAGAATGAAAAAAATATACCTCTCGACAGTCATGTTTTAAAAGAACTGAGGCCCGGGTGACAAACTCCTTGTGGTCCGGGTTCACTCCCCAGGCTAGGCAGAAAAGCCACATATCTCCCAGATTTACGGTATTTATAATGGAATCAAGGCCGAAAGGTTGCGATATCAATAATACCGAGCCTAAGGGTAAACAACTCATGGCTTCTGGATACTAAAACAAACAAACGAAAGAACTGATAAGTATATTCCATAGAGCGAACCTGTATGGAGGATTAAGACATGCTCAGTAGGGTGGGTGGACACTCAATCGTCTTCAGTGTGCTGAACTGACTTTTTCGACTAACTAAACCAAATATCTTGGTAAGATCAATAGAAGTAGCAAAACATATAAAGGCACCAAAACACACAAAGATCTTACGATATTACAGCGTTTCGTGAACGTTTATTCTTCAGAAAGGCTATACATATTCACAAAATAGTATCCTAAAATGTCTAATCTACTTAAGGTTTTTTTTAAAAATATATAATGAGAGGCAATCGCCTAAACTTATTGTTGATGTTAGTTGCGTATTCTTTACAGGACGTTGCAGAACCAAGCCCGGCATTTTTTTTTTTTTGGGGGGGGGGGGGGGGCTGTTGTTTTTCTAGGCAAATTTACGTCCAGTAGTTTGCCATTGCTTTCGGGACGGTCGGTTTCTTGATACCACTGTCGAAACCAACGCAAAGCTCGTAGCTGGGATGGAACCTGGCACCCTTGCATTACAAAGCGCGTTCGCAATGCCTTAGCCACAGTCGCGGACAAACTCATTGTACATCCCCAACTAGAATACACATTCACCTGCGTATCCGGAAGTCGTGTGGTCAAACCCGCATGGCGCCTAATTTAGTTGTCCATATTCATGACTTTGGCTCCAAGTCGACCCAGTTTTAAAAAGGTACGAGGTAAAGTCCTATGAAGTAAAGGCGACTGGCAAGATGTTGAAGAATCCCCGCCCAGAGTCGATTGGTCTTAGCTCTAACTAGTGCTTCATGCGGGAGTCGCTTCTTGTTTGCAGCTACTCTGAGATATGACTTTGCTTCCAGAACTGTGAGCCTACTTCCACAAGGCGTCTGGTTCATCACACATGAACGGGCGTGATAAGTGGTCTTACTCTTGTGAAGCGAATGAGGAGGAGATCAGAGCACCTATGGATCTGTTCGGAGTGTTGTGATAATAGTCTTCATTAATCGTTGATCACTATTACAATTGTTATGCCTTACTGTGGTTGCATAGAAGTTGTATTTTGAGCAGTCTAGAGTGCTTGTATCTAATAGTCGTTAGCTGCTTTTGATCATGTTGACTATAGCTAGTTAACAGATGTATGAAATGAATGATGTCTGAAATGAATGATGTCTGAATTGAATTATGTAAGAATTTAAATATGTATGAATTGAATGATGTATGAATTGAATGATGTTTGATTGACATGATTTATGAAAGCAGGGCGATTAGAAGGGCAGAATGTTAGATGGATCTGCGCACCTAATTCTTAACCATTTTTTAAAAATCACTTTCGTTGGTTTTGTCAGCTTTTATTCTTTCTGTCTGTCTTTCTTTCTTTCTTTCTTTCTTTCTTTCTTTCTTTCTTTCTTTCTTTCTTTCTTTCTTTCTTTCTTTCTTTCTTTCTTTCTTTCTTTCTTTCTTTCTTTCTTTCTTTCTTTCTTTCTTTCTTTCTTTCTTTCTTTCTTTCCTTTTTTTCTTTCTTTCTTTCTTTCTTTCTTTCTTTCTTTCTTTCTTTCTTTCTTTCTTTCTTTCTTTCTTTCTTTCTTTCTTTCTTTCTTTCTTTCTTTCTTTCTTTTCTTTCTTTCTTTCTTTCTTTTTCTTCTTTTCTTTTTCTTTCTTTCTTTCTTTCTTTCTTTCTTTCTTTCTTTCTTTCTTTCTATCTTTCTTTCTTTCTTTCTTTCTTTCTTTCTTTCTTTCTTTCTTTCTTTCTTTCTTTCTTTCTTTCTTTCTTTCTTTCTTTCTAATATTTTCATTTATCAATCAGCACTTTAGATTTGGATCAGACAGCTCCGAGTGAATCTTGACTATTTCCTCAAGTGTATATCCGTGGCCAGAGGCCATAGTTCTGAAAGTACAACCCGAGGCCGTAAGCTTTCCATTATAAACTAAATTGCTGCCATAGACTCGAACCTTCGCCTTTCTAGCACACAGTCCAGTAATATAGACATCCTCTAGCCAAAACAGAGGAATTCTCAGAGATGCTTCGTAAGAAAGTACTGCAGCTTCGCCTGTCATAACGTATGCAGTTCCAGAAACGAAGTTCGGGTATTTCTCTTCTCGATATACCGTGTAAGGCGTGTGCCACTTAGAAGTCGGATCTCTATGTGGGCCATTGTCTGCTATTAAATATCCAAAGATAAAGGGACCTGGGGGTGATAACTGGGCGGCAAAGTCGTGTAATGATTTAATCAAAAGTGGAATATTCACATACACATCATCGTCGACCTTGAGAATATATTTAGCGTTGGGGCAGAATAAATTCACCCATCTTAGAACTGACACAGTCTTTAAACTGAGGTTTCTATAACTGTCTATGTAGTTTTCTTGCACGATATCGCCAAAGGATAATGCCTCTTTCTGTAGTCTAGATTGTCTAGCCGACAGTTTGTCTGTTTCAGTTTTGTCAGAACCAATAAAGAACAGCAAGACAGCTTTATTGTTTGGATCCTTGGCATAGCTGCCCCAGGTCCTTCTAATGACGGATCTTCCAGCGTGATTGTCACCCTTAACGACGACACAGATTGCCAGTTCAACCTCTCGGCCAGAACATGTCACGTTTGGACGAATGACGAACTCAAAATTATGTGGATTGATAATCTCTTCCATACGAAAAGGATGTTCAGATACTGGCTTGGGTGCAAATTGTATTGCGTTGAGCGTTTCATTATAGAACCTGTAGTTGAAGGTTTTTCCATGAGTGTTGTTTGTTTCAGCAGAGTAGCTACTGCTGAATTTGTTGAACACTGCGTAAACGTCGAACAGGTGGTTAGAGGTTACATGTAGAACCACAGTAAGAAACACAAACAACGAAAAGACGACAAGTTTCGTTACTGTCAGTTTGAAGGAACTGCAGCCGGCCATCACGACATTCCTGTAAAAGAGAAAATGGGATGTAGATTAAGTGGGGAGAAACGGTTTTGTTGGAGGAACAAATGTTGCAGTGACAAACAGGGACGGCAAAAACTATTTAAAAAAAAAAAAAGCAGCTCAAGCAGCAGCTATAGCAGTGTTGGTAGTAGCAACATCTGCAGTAGTTGTGGTTGTATTCGTAGTGGTAGCAGAAGTAATAATAGTAGTCGAAGTTGTTATTGATGTAATGCCAGTTAAAGCAGTACAAATAGCAGTAATTGTGTTGATGGTGCTGGTGGTGGTAGTTGGAGCAGCACAAGTAATAGTTATAATAGTAGGAGCAGTACAAGTAATAGTTATAATAGTAGAAGCAGTACAAGTAATAGTTATAATAGTAGGAGCAGTAC
>CAJHNH020000031.1:311787-337556 GCA_905116865.2 Candidula unifasciata
TGAACCACAGCGTCCGGTGGCTTATAGTACCAGTACTAAATTGATTAACAAGTCTTCTGGTGTGTCTGGTGTGCGTCTCGTTTTTAGCTATGCCGATCTTAACTCCCAAGTCTATCATTCTTTGATGTGGACCCCCCCCCCCCCCCCCCCCCAACCACGACCTCCAAAGAAGGAGCATAGCAGAGAACTGGACAAAGATACCACAAACAGGTCAGATAGCAGCAAGTTGAAGAGGAAAAGCCTGAACATTTATAAGACGAAATAAAAGTAGCAATAAACGATTTTGAAAAATGTCAAATACCGTTGATGTGATGGTATTCCAGTAGCAAAAAGTTAATCCAGGGGTGTGGGGGACGCAGTGGAGACGACAGTGTGCGTATACATTATGCCGTGTGTGCTAAAATCTGGAGAAAACAAGAAAAACAAAATAAGTTGGAAAGGACAGCCTACAATCCTCAGCAGAAAGAAAAATGGCACGGAGATCTCAAATTATGTACTGGACAACACAATGTAATGACAGTCATGGCACAGAACGAATAAACAAACAAACTTTAATTCCAAAGGGCTAAGGATTGGGCCCGCAGGCCTTTCTAACATTCTGCCCTTCTACTTCACTCCACTCCTCGTTGTTAAGTTTGCGTAGTTCTTTTGTGTTTAAAAAGGCTTCTTCTTCTTCTTCTTCTTCACTTCCTCTTTTACCACTGTGGGTGTCGAGGGAGATATAAGGTTCTGTTTCTGGCTCTTAAAAAGGCTGCCCGGCCGAAACGTTATTTGTGTTGTTTTGTGCACGTTTTTCTGCTTCCCCATTTTGTTAGCTTTCTAGTCAAATTTTCCTGGAATTCCTTGTATTAGCTTGACTGTAGTCACCCCCATATTTTCACCACTTCAGTTATTTATTCGCACCTCATTTCATAGTTAATAGTCAAAATAACATTTTTTTTTTAAAGAAAGAAAATGTTTACGTCTAAGTCTTAATTACAAAGGCAAACAGACATAAAATAAGCCATTTCTTATAGTTTCTAATGTTCTGTGCCCGAATTTAACAATGAAAACGCGAAACTGGTTACAGTTTGTGAGAAATCTGAAAATCACTGTTAGTATATTTAATAATTTAATGTGTTTCGTAATCGTAGAAACCAAACAAAAATGTCAAATTTGGTCCTCGTTCAGCTGCCCTGAGGCAAGCTTTATTGAGGGCGGTTTCTTTGCTATCTGATTTTGTTCGCTTCGTTGTGGCGATCATTTCTCGCCTAAGTTCGGGTGTTTGCCGCTGCGTCATGTCTGCTCGACCAGGCTTGGCTGGTGTAGTCCGGCTTTTTGGTAGTGGGTGGGGCAGCCCTAGGAAGGGCTGCCATTTGCCTGGGGCGGCCTGGAACGGGGATGGGCGGGGTGTCTATTAGGTCTGGCGATCGTTGTTGAGCTGTCCGTGAAGATGGCGGCTCGTTTGGTGGGTTCTCTTTTGTGGCTTTAAAACTGGCGATAACCTCTTCAATTGGGTGTGTTTTAATGTGTTTAATTGTACAGACAGTTTTATACCCGCAACCCACCAAATGTCACAAAACAGCAGCAATCAAATTATTTGATTCTAAGAAAATATGACATCATTATCATTTTTCTGTGCCCTGCCAACTGACTTAGGCGCCCATGCGTCTCCACAAATCACGATCCCTGGTTGACTGGAACAGCTCTCTTGGTGATATCCACCTATGCCATATGTTGTGTTTATCACTAACTGCTTAAATAGTCACTGAAGACGAAAACTAATTAGAAGTACAAAGCACTATGAAACGTGCCTGTACAAGACTGCTTCTACTTCCTTTGTTGCATTGCCTGACGTCTGTGCAGCAGTACTGGGTCATCTCCGACGAGTGGCCGTCATGAAATGGTCCAGTTTCCTTGCTATCGTTTCTCCATTGTCGCAATGTCTTGATGAAAACTCTCCCCATGCTTTTCACTAACCATTCTACCGTTACTGGAGAAGAAATCCAAGTGGAACTGGAGAAAGAAATATTGCAGCCAATCATCTGAAACTGAGACATCCTATCTTTAACCAGTTTTTGTAGTTTTTACCTCTGTATTCCCCAGAAATTTAGTCGACACCAGACGAAACGTGTACTATCTTATTTTCTTCTTTACGTCCTCTTTTACAGCTTCAGGTTTCGAGAGAGATATAAGGTCATGCTTCGTGCTCTTCGGGTTCTTCGACCATAGACATATCGTGGTGCTGTAGAGGTCTCTGATGGTATCCTTCCATCTTTTCTTGGTCCACCTCTTGATCTCTTTTGGTGTAGGCCTTGTAGGGAGCTGTTACCTTGACCACAAGAAGTCTCACTATGGTTCCATGGTAGTCACCAAAGCAATAACATGGCTGGAAACAAAGATCTTTTTCCGCACATGCTTTCTCGGTGACTCAGTGAGTAGTTTCAGGAAGATAGAGAAGGGCTGGGTCCGAAGACAAAGGTTGGAGTCTCTAGAGCGGTCGAGTCTGAAACATATCAGTTACATCTTCGTGCCACGGAACGCAGGTGTGCAAGGAAATGAGCACGCTGATTGGTCTGCAGGTAAAGCTACTGTGGAGGACAGACGAGCAATGGGCCATGCTTATATTCTGAATGCTCGACGAGAAGTAAGACGTTTACGAGGACCAAGAGATGGATCTGTAGCCATGACCAGACTGCAAGAACAAGATGTTATGAGGGGTGTGTTCAGACAAGAGTGCTATGCAGCAGGCAAAGAAGAATAAGATATCAACAAAGAACTGGTGTCGAAAGCCTCTACACGCTGCAGGTTTACCAAGCAGGCGATCCGAGCACTTATGAACTGAATGGTTGGATGTGCACTGAGATAATCTGTCGACTAACTAGCTAACTAACTAACTAACTAACTAGCTAACTAACTAACTAACTAACTAACTAACTAACTAACTAACTAACTAACTAACTAACTAACTAACTAACTAACTAACTAACTAACTAACTAACTAACTAACTAACTAACTAACTAACTAACTAGCTAGCTAACTAACTAGCTAACTAACTAACTAACTAACTAACTAACTAACTAACTAACTAACTAACTAACTAACTAACTAACTAGCTAACTAACTAACTAACTAACTAACTAACTAACTAACTAACTAACTAACTAACTAACTAGCTAACTAACTAACTAACTAGCTAGCTAGCTAACTAACTAACTAACTAACTAACTAACTAGCTAACTAACTAACTAACTAACTAACTAACTAGCTAAATAACTAACTAACTAACTAACTAACTAACTAACTAACTAACTAACTAACTAACTAACTAACTAACTAACTAACTAACTAACTAACTAACTAACTAACTAACTAACTAACTAACTAACTAACTAACTAGCTACCTAACTAACTAACTAACTAACTAACTAACTAACTAACTAACTAACTAACTAACTAACTAACTAACTAACTAGCTAACTAACTAACTAACTAACTAACTAACTAACTAACTAACTAACTAACTAACTAACTAACTAACTAACTAACTGACTGACTAACTAACTAACTAACTAACTAACTAACTAACTGACTAACTAACTAACTAACTAACTAACTAACTATGGTATAGCATCAGAAGCATGCTCTCTAAGAAGGCAAACCATTTCATGTGTTGTCCTTGTATGTAATTTAGAATTGGTTCTGTGCCCACGTTATCTCGTATAATCTCATTCCGAGTTAATCTTAACAACGCATTAACATTATGGCACAATCGTAGTAGCCCATAAGTGGTCCGTTCAACTTCTAACTCAAGCATAAGTCTGAAGAATCACAGTGCAGTGCACGAACTCCGTAGCACCGGCGAGGATTCTGAAATACTTTGGGTAGACTTTGAACACTAAATTTTGCCCGAGCAGTGCCATTAGGCAACTCTTTTCTATTTCCAACTGCAAAAGTACTCTTTTTTTACTCGCGCAACAATAAACACGGGCATCCGATCTTACAGCTCATAGAACAGGGTAAGTTACTAGAAATCCACGTGAAAATATCTCAGCCCTTACCAGCACTCGAGGCGTACGCCTGCCCCGAGAACACTCCGCCCCGTATTTTCCGAGATAAAGTCTAAATAACCTGCGAAGAAACTAAATCAAATGATTTTCCGACTTGGAGAGAATGCCCTCTGACGCTACAAAAAGGTTAGTTGCGTATCCTTTACAGTACATTGCAGAACCAATCCCAACAGCCCCTGGCTGTTGTGTGGTTTTTCTAGGCAAATTTACGTCTAGTAGTTTGTCATTGCTTTCTTGACGGTCAGCTTTCTTGATACCACTGTAGAAACCAGCGCAAGGCCCACGGCCGACAGCTGGGATCGAACCCGGCATCCCGGTATTACGAAGCGTTGTACAAACCTATTATCTCTGTAAAGATCTTGAATTTGCGGACCCAAAAAAGTTCCAAAACAAGCCAAGTACGACAATGCTGATCCAGTCGGATCAATCGCTTTTACGAAGTTTTTCATCAAACCGTGTTTGATATGCTTTAGGATTATTGGTCCTCTTCACGTTTCCCGGCCCATCTACACACTTTCTCGGTCTGATCTAGGTCAGAGGTGTGTCCTTTTGTACTGCTTTCTTTGAAAAGAGTTTATGTGACCTAGGTTGAGGCTGTGTGTAGGGGGTTTGGGTTAAGGCCAGTTATACTTGTTCTCGGGTTGTTGAAAGCTGTGTCATCGTGTGGTACATAGAACATACGATATCGGCTCTGATGTAATTAGCAGGAAGACAACGTGACCCCTGTAATGGGAGATATTTTCTCCCAGTTTAGGAAGGTTGTGAGGAAGGCCCAAAGCTAACCCACGACACATAGATATTCCAGATACTCGGATTAAACGAGAATCTTAAGATAGGTGATGACCACGAGTTGTCACGGGTATTACGATGATGCGACCAAAGGTCGCCACGTGAAAGTAAAGGACCACCACGTGTTGCCACGCGAAACTAACTCGTGGTATAAGTCAGACTTGATTCTTATCAAGTTTAGTTTGTGTCGACCTGTTGGAGCGAGAGGATGTGAGACTGAGTGGAAGAATGTCAACGTAAGATTGCTTGTTGCGAGAGGAGACCCTGACGACGAAGTGTGAAGCCAAGATCGACCAGGCTAGTCTGTGTAATGGCAACGAGCTCAACTTGATTGATTGGAGCCGACTCTGGCCAGTAAATGCATGAAGAACCTGCTCGTTGAAGGCTGCGTGAATTCGTGTGCGAGAGCTGTGTATTAGGACTACGACTGGACATTGCTGTAAGTTATAACGTGTCAATAAATCGATGCTCGTACGACTAACTTGGTGTCGGCTTGTACCAGTTATGTAAAGTAGAGTGTGTGAGAAGAACATTCACAACACACGCACATGAACACCACCTAGACAACGAGAGAATACAAACATCGCTTATTGCAACCCCCCTCCGACGTAGAAGATTCTGAGAAAGTATGAATGAAAGGTCAGGTAGTGTGTTGATGGGCCGGGAAACGTGAACAGGGGAGGATTTCTTTCTTACTGTGTGTTTCTGCAAGTGCTGGATTGTGCTCATTCTAATCTTCTACCTCCGGGAATGTTTTCAAGGGCCAATCTCTCCTCACTTAGTCCAACTTGTTTGTTTGCTCGGCTGTTCTATTCACGTTAAACAACAATATATCATGATCACAGACTAGTCAACAGGGCTGCAACGTCTAAGTCGCAACAGAGACGCTAGCGATAACTGATGCATATTAAACGCCATGCACCAGATGTTTCCGGTTATGCGTTTCTTGCAGATAGACATATTGTTCGACTGTAATAGAGAACATTATTAGAGTGGGCCGCCTAAAGACTCTAATTTCGAGTCTATGAATAGTCGCCATTCTTGTGGGTTGTATGTGATTTTAACAGAATGAGTCACACCGTATATATCGGAGCAGAATACAATGTCGTTTTTAATTTCTGAAGTAATGAACAAAGTGACCATGAGCTTTGCAAAGGGGGGTGGGGGGTGTGGCTCTAACCGTGACGAGATTCTATTGTTTAGGTCTTGATCCAGGTAACTTCGCGTCGGCCTAAGACAGCCCCAGATGGCGAACAAGATCGTTCACTTCTTCTTGGGTAAAAAGGTGTCCCGTGTTGATGAATGGATCATCATAACATGATGAAGGCTGTGGAGCAACTGGTATCAGTTCTTTTCTCTTAAAAGTTAAACTCTTCAATGGAGAGGTCTTTCAGAGGTTTGGGAACGGGAAGTCCTCTACGGTGTGAAACTGATCATTTATATTTCTTTTCTATTGCCACTCTTCCTGACACATTTGGAGCCACGCACAAATATCAGTAATTTAGGCAGAAGCAGTCTTGAGTAAACGTGGATACACGACATTGGAGATGCATATGCTATGAAAGTACATAGGGCTGAAAAACTGGCAAGACGAAGATAAGACTTAGAGGAATGTCGTGAGAAGAGCGACGTTTTGTAAAGAACATACTGAATAATGACGAGGATGTTGGATGACGATGATGATGATGAATCACCTGGCTCCAAACTATATAGACTCACCTATTCTCCAGCAACCTGGCGCTTGTAGATTACCGACTTACACCAATGCGGGTGATAGTGGGTAGTGCTGCGGATAGTGCGTTGTGGTAACACTGGAACAATACTAAAACTGATGAAAACAATAAGAATACACACGTTTCCATTGCTGAAGCCGCATGTTATCACAATGAAAACTTTCTAATTTGTGACCGATCTATTCAACTGACATAAGGTGCCCACTTCAGCCCAACTCAAATGTGTACCAGGATGTTGTCTGTGTAATAAATTCTTTTGACGTATTTAATATATGACGATTATATCAGCCTTCAGGGACAGGAAATTATAAAAATGAAGGCTCCCACGTTGTGTGCGCAATGCTCCAGTGGAGTGGAACAAATCCGATATTTTGTCCTAATTTTTTTTTCAAGTTCTTTGTCCCTTGCAGCAGGCAAGTCAAAATGAGGATTTCCCGGGGGCCCTATGGGTTAAATGTTGTCCTTATAAGGGTCACATACGACAACTTACTATAGTCATTTAATAAACATTATTGCAGAATATTTCCCATGTGCGGGTCACAGCTGCGCTTGCAAAGAGCCGCCAGTTTCACATAATTACTTTCCGGGATGTTGCAGGACCAGCCTGAGCACTTTTCGATTTTACGGTAGTTGTGTTTTTTTTTTTTTTTTTGTCTGTTTCTTCCTCGGCAAATTTACGTGAATAGTTTGTCATTGCTTTGTGAACGGTCGGCTCTCGGTGTCACCGTCACAGCCAGGGGAAGAATGGAACTAGTATATCTAATTTCTCTGCCTTGGGCTGGACTTCACATTGCTCTGTAGTCGCTGCGAGGGGGGAGGGGGTGGATATAACCTTTTGGTTAAACGGGGTTTACCGAGATTGGTGCATGCAGGAGGATGCGGACTGGGGCTGGTGTGTTTAAACCGTTTGCCTCGTGATACGAAGGTTCTGGATTCGTTTCACGACTGCGTCTTTAAGTTTACAAATTCAAATTTTTTTTCGGAGATCTCCTGGGATTTTCGGCGAAACTGCAGAGCTCGTGGTTTGTGTGATGCTCTTAGCAGGCAGTTGATGGTTCTGCAGAGCCAGACCGAGCCAGTAATATAAAACCCAGTGCGGTTACGTTAATCCTCCCGAGTTTAACCTCAAACATTGTACGTGTAGGATTCTCATCCACGAGGTGTTTAATCCTGCCGACTGTGATCCTGTAAAAGACAGCTACAAGCATACAAGCACTGTCTTTTTTTTTTTAAGAGCGCTTGTCGAATGGCTAGAATGCTGGGCTTTCATGCGGGGCACCTGAGTTCGAACCTCGATAATGCATGGAGGTTGTTTCTCCTGTCAGGGGCAAATACGAATCCTACTCTGTTCGTAGCCACTGTGAAAGAAACCCTTCCCTAAATTCTCAGGCTATGGACTGCCTCTTCCCCCCCCCCCCCTCCCTTTTCACCAACTGGTAAAATCATTACAGACAGTGAATACAGTTTTATCACCAAGTTATATTTATATAGGGGAGTCGCCGTGGCCGAGCGGCTAGACGCTCGCCGCGGATCGGAAGGTCTTGGGTTCGCTCCCTAGCGGAGACGGACTTTTCTTCAAAAATGACCTTGACTCCCAGGTCGACCCAGCCTTGAGTGGGTACCGGGTGCAATCCCGGGAAGTAGAGGCGGCCGGCGTGATGCTGACCACATCACCCATCTTGTGCCGTTGGTCTAAAAAAATATAGGTCTAGCCCTATATGCCCTATACGCCTAAAGGCGTGGAAAGGGTCCTTTACTTTTTTACTTTTATATTTATATAATTTATGGCCATTCGCTGTATTACAACCGCAGTTAGATAATTTCACACTCTACTTGTATCAGCGTTATGGCAAGGCTTTCACCACCTGATAGCCGTGAACCAAAAAGAAACATGAGAAGAACATGTTACTAATAATAAATTAGTATGGCTTGTATAGTTGATAGACTTGTATAGTCTCTATAATCTCAATTTCTAATGAAAAGTAACAATAATACATTCTAGAAATTTTACAAAGGTTTAGGTGGGGTGGAGGTGGAAAAACATTAGAACAACAGAGAAACAAAAAGTTTTTTTAAAAACTGCTTACATTTTAGCTGCGAAATGTCCAACGTGTACCCACATAATCAACTAGAAATTAATGAGTGAGTGAGCTTAACCAGCATATTCTTCATTTACACCCAGTATATTCGCATTATTATCATTGCCCACCGAGTATATTTGCAATATTATCCTTGTCCTTCTTGTATATTAGCAATATTCTTCTTGTCCAACAGTATATTAGCAATATTTGTCATGTCCACTCAGTGTCTTAGCAATTTTATCTTTGTCCATCCAGTATATTAGCAAAATGTATCTTGTCTACCCAGTTTATTAACAACACTATCCTTGTCCAATCCGTTTTTTAGCGATATTATTATTGTCAACCCAGTATATTAGCAATATTTTTTCTTGTCTACCCAGTATATTAGGAATATTATCCTTGTCAACCTGGTGTATTTACAGTATTCTTCTTGTCTACGCAGTATATTAACACTATTTTGCGAATAGAAACCCATTTTGAATTTGTAATATTTAAATCATAAATGTTTACAATATATATATATATATATATATATATATATATATATATATATATATATATATATATATATTAGTAGGTTTACTATACTAGCAAACAAAGAGATCATAGGGTATAAAGTGTAGGTTTTTTTTTTTTCCTTCTTACCTTTGAGGTGCTGGTCCGCAAAAACACAACATATTCAACAAAAATCCAAAGAGAATCACATAAGAAACTTATTGGTACTCTTCCGAATACCGGTCCCAAATTATTCACCGTTAAAAAATCCTATTCAGGGCCTCAAGAGGTCATTTTTTAACCCTTAACAGAGCGGTTGGCACATTGTGTTGTGGTTTACAGCTAGGCTGCGAAATATGCACCTTTCGCTTGTTCTTGTGGTTCACAGCTAGGCTGCGATAGCGGCGGCGAGATGCTCAATGACAATTTCACGGGTAGGTAAACTTCGTTCTTTTCGTTCACCCTTGAAAGAATGGTTCTCACGTTGTGTTGTGGTTTACAGCTAGGCTGCGATATCTGCGCCCTTTGCCTCAAAGCATCCGATTTCAGCAGTCCTAATTAGTCGCCTTTTACAACTTTTATGTGACAGTGAATCTATTTTTTCTTTCCACTAAAATATTTGGCCCTGGACCCCCGCAAGGGCAGTAATGGGTAATGTAAACGATGGATCAAAAATCATTCACGTCGCTTAAATGGATCGAACTCTATTCCTCCCCAAGCCGCTTAAACAATGGGTCTAAATCTATTCTTTTCCACGTCGCTTCAATGGATTGAAAACGATTCCTCCCCACGGCGCTTAACTTAACGTCTTAACATTGTTATCCAGCGAGCAATAACGGCACAAGTGGAAACTGATCATGATGGCCTAAACGGTTTTACTACATAACTTCCTGAGGGATGTTTTTCGGCAGTGAATAATTTGGGACCGGTATTCGGAAGAGTGCCAACTTATTAAATCTACTTCAAGAAAGCAACAGTTATAAGTAAATCAAAAGTGAAGGTAAAAAATCACATAATATTGTTTTTTTTCAATGACGACAAAAATCAAATCGAACACATATGAAACACATGTAAAAGTCATTTTACATCTGCCTAAGGTCTGCCTACGGTGCACAGCTGAGCGGAAGTGGCCCACTGCTCTGTAGCTGGAGAATGCCTAGATTATGACTACACTGACTCGCCTGTCGTGGAGCAATATATTTGCAACTGTTACTGACAACATATGGTAAATTATTTTGTAATCGAACACGAAGCTTTGTCGAGGGCTGCAAACAGTCTATGCTAATAGATGTCAAGAATGTAAAAATAGATATTCACTGTCACTAAAAGTCGGCTCTGTGGCTAAGTCGATGCGAACGCTTCGTAATGCCGGGGTGATAAGAAGCCGCCACGGCAGCGTAATTAGAGCAGTCCGCATGCCTGGACGACCGAGCGACAAGCTTACTTTGGTTTACCGGACACATCTTGGACTTTTATTAGCAGTTGGCAGAGGAACACTGGCAGACAATTCGTACACGATGGACTTTCGAAGGGATGAGAAACTCTTTTCCACTAGACACCCGGACCAGCTCACCGAGGCCCGTCCCCTACGTTGTTGCGCTGCGTCCAAAGCCAGCTGGATGCCCTTTCGGCCACCTCACCAAGTTTTTTGAGTGCCCGTTTCCGTTCATTACCGCGCAATCCTAATTCTTTCACCACATTGTAGAGCGAAGTGGAAACGAGGCCTCTCGCTCCCACTTCGACGGCAAATACCCGCACTGTGTAAGCCTCGTTTCTCCTCAAACCGGCTGCTAAATCACTGTACTTTTCGAGCTTGTACAAGTGATTCTCCTCCATACGCGACTCAAACGGGACCGTCAACTCAATCAGGATGAGTTGCCGTTTTTGCGCTGAATGGAGAACGATGTCCGGTCGCAGGCCGGTTTTACGGATCAACTCGGGATACCGTTCATGTCCTGGCAGATCAACCGCCAGTAACCAGTCCCTCGCAGAGTCTAGCACAGATGGAGCGAATGCGTTTTTGTTGACCTTACCAATCGAAACCTGCCCAGCCTTGAGGAAACGAATGGGGGCGATACTAGAACTGGCTCTGGCGTTAGCCCTCATTCTAGCCTGGTCGACAACGGCTGCTAACTCCTTTAGCACCTTGTTGTGGCGCCAGGTATATCGGCCTTGACCTAGGGCTTTCCTGCACGCGGACAGGACGTGCTCAAGAGTTTGTTTTGATTTGCACAGCGGGCAAGTCGGATCGTTGGTCGCAGACCATTTAACCATGTTGACACCGGACGGTAATACATCGTACGCCGAACGAACGATAAAGCTCAGTCGCAGCGGGGTCATCCGCCAGATCTCACCCCATGTGAGTATTCTAGGCAATGCGCTCTCCAGGCTGACCCAATGGCCCTGCTGCGACTGTTGGGCTGCTTTCTGGACCCGAACCTCGTTTTCGTTGTCCCTCACCGTTTGTATCACCATGTCTCGGCGCTCTTTGGCTGAGGCCTTTGACCACCAATTGACTTTCCCGTGCCCTAGGCCTCGACGGTCGGTTTGTGTGTAACCCATCACCTCCTTCAATTTTAGTGCGTTCTGAGCAGATTCAATCGCATCGAGGACTCTCCACTTCTGGCCAGTCTTTAGAGCGGGCTGGACAGCGATGACATTTGGGTCTGAGGACTCGCGCAAAAGCATGGCGAGCCTAACTTTGCCGACTTTAAACTCTTCGGTTATTGACTTGAACGGAAGTACCAGCTTAGCCTGTTTACAATACAGAGCCACGTCGGTCAGACAAGGCGGTGCACCAATCCACTTTCTTAAGGCTGTGTTGATTTTCTTTTCCATGGCTTCAACTGCAGTCATCGTCACCTCGTAGACTAGCAGTGGCCATAGAAGCTTCGGAATCAACATGAATTGGAGACACCATACCTTGAATTTTCCGACCAGCCTGCATCGCTCGATCGCGAGCAGGCCTGTAGCCAGTGACTCATGTATTCGCCGGACTTCCGCTCTGTCAGATAACTTCGAATCGTAAACGCGACCGAGACTCTTCACCGGTTCCTCCAGAACCGTAGGGATCTTGTTCCTTGCCACCGTAAAAACTGATCGCCGACACTTTGCCCTTATGGATTGACAGACTCCTCGACTTCTGCGGTTTGAACTGCATACCGCTCCATTGGACCACCGCGTCCAATCTATTCAGGATCGTGCGGGCAGACTCCTCGCTGCCCGTTATAATAGTCGTGTCATCCATAAATGCGCGCAGTGGCGGCAACCAGTGATCCCCTATTTGAAGGCCCAGTCCGTAGCCGGCCGCCCCGTCTAACATGATCTGCATTGCCATGACAAACAGTATGGGTGAGATCGTACAACCCATAGCTATCCCAATCTGCAACTCAGTCCACCTCGTGGTAAACGTCGAGGTAGAGAAGCGCAAAGCGAACTTGGAGAAATATTGCTCGACCATTTGACTGATCTGTGTCGGTACGTGAAACATGCGAAGGGCTCGCCACAGTAGCCTATGGGGGACTGCCCCGTAGGCGTTGGCTAAGTCCAACCATATAACGTGCAAATTGGTTCTCTCATGCTTGGCTCTCTGGATAGCCTCCCAGATCATGGTCGCGTGTTCAAGGCACCCAGGAACGCCTGGAATACCACCCTTCTGAACACTCGTATCTATGTACTTGTTAGTCATCAGATACTGTGTGAGCCGGCGAGCCATGACTGAGAAGAATATCTTACCCTCAACATTCAACAGCGAGATGGGCCTGAATTGGGAAAGACTCTTCGAGTCCTGCTCTTTGGGAATGTAGACCCCATTTGCCTTTGACCACTCTGGACATATGTGATTGCGGATCCACGCTTGTCTCAACAAGACGTGAAGCATTTTTAGGATTTTCGGGCAACGCTTGTAAAGAACGTACGGAACACCGTTCGGACCTGGGGCAGACTTGCCGCTGGCTTTTTTCACAACGTCCTCAACCTCAGACCAAAGGGGAGGTACCAGTTTAAATGGTACCTTCGGCACCGAAGGCTCTGTTTGAGTCCGCTAAGGATCTCTGGATTGTCATCAAGAGGCTCTCTCCTCTTCTTATCAGAGTACATCTTGCTTAGATGTAGCTCAAGTTCTTTCTGACTGACAACCAGAGTCCCAGACTTCGGTTGCTCGAATAGACCTCGGGCAAACTGATACGGGTCCCTAAAGAATTTCTCTCGCTCCCTTTTAGTTCTTCGCCTGTTGTTACAGAAACGCTCGGCGCGACAGAGGGCACTGTGTTTGTTCTTTAAATGCACCCACACCTCGTACAGCCCCTCCCGTTCGCTGCCCGTAGCGGCTTTGAACTGTTTTCTGAGGGCATTCTTGTCTGCCCGACACTTCAGAATGTCCCTCTGCCTCCTGCTAGTATTCTGCTTGGCACCCGGCTGTGCCTTAACTACTGTCCCGAACTCGCGGGAGCAGTGTTCATATATTACATCACCAAATTTAGTAAGCTTGTCGCCTAGCGACTTCTTGTTTAGAGTTTGTTTAAGTACCTCACATAATGTAGCCTCCAACTTACACCACACCACCTTCTCGCTCGCAGGTGGAAACCTGATTCTGGAGCGCACTTCTTCAGAAATCATCAAAGGTGCTCCCCCGCAGTCGACGTCATGGGCCTCTCCGGGCGAGTGGGGTTCCCCCTGCCCGTCGTTCCCTAACGACTCAGAAACTACCACAGGAGTAGTAGTTTTGCGACGGCGTTTACTGCGTGGAGCACCCTCGCATTTCATTCTTCCGGCATGCGTTCTCAGACCATGCAACCCCGTGAAGCTTTTCCCACATGTACAGAGCCAGCCCGGACGTTGGGCGAGTGTCTCAGTCCGGGGGCTAGCAAGGTCGTCAACGAAGGTATCAATCAGATTGGGCCCTTCATTCTCCCCCCCTTTCGGAGGGCCCTGGGGGCATATTTCATTGTGGTCGTACGAAATCGGAGGTATTATACTGTGTTAGGGGTGATCAACCCGGTCCACAGTCGACATCTGTCTCCAGATGTCAGTTTATCCCCCCGGCGATACCGGGGGGCCAGTCTTTCCATAGGTGTCAAAAGGACTTTCCCGATAGTCACCAGTCTTTCCTGGTAGTCTTGTGGGCTAGCCACGTACAATAAGAATAAACTCACAGGGAGCAAGTACAGCGGGGATCTACAGTCATCAGTAGAAATTATCCTCTTTCGACACACGTTTCGGCCCACGATTCCTAAACGTATTCGGAGGTGGGCCCACCTGAGTTCATGAAGCTCAGGGCTGCTTCCCCGCCGCACAGAATTACCGGATGGTGTTATACTTTCGGCCAGAGACAAGACGACTTGGTGGTTTCGAAGGAGGTACTGTGAGATAAGAAGCCGCCACGGCAGCGTAATTAGAGCAGTCCGCATGCCTGGACGACCGAGCGACAAGCTTACTTTGGTTTACCGGACACATCTTGGACTTTTATTAGCAGTTGGAGAGGAACACTGGCAGACAATTCGTACACGATGGACTTTCGAAGGGATGAGAAACTCTTTTCCACTAGACACCCGGACCAGCTCACCGAGGCCCGTCCCCTACGTTGTTGCGCTGCGTCCAAAGCCAGCTGGATGCCCTTTCGGCCACCTCACCAAGTTTTTTGAGTGCCCGTTTCCGTTCATTACCGCGCAATCCTAATTCTTTCACCACATTGTAGAGCGAAGTGGAAACGAGGCCTCTCGCTCCCACTTCGACGGCAAATACCCGCACTGTGTAAGCCTCGTTTCTCCTCAAACCGGCTGCTAAATCACTGTACTTTTCGAGCTTGTACAAGTGATTCTCCTCCATACGCGACTCAAACGGGACCGTCAACTCAATCAGGATGAGTTGCCGTTTTTGCGCTGAATGGAGAACGATGTCCGGTCGCAGGCCGGTTTTACGGATCAACTCGGGATACCGTTCATGTCCTGGCAGATCAACCGCCAGTAACCAGTCCCTCGCAGAGTCTAGCACAGATGGAGCGAATGCGTTTTTGTTGACCTTACCAATCGAAACCTGCCCAGCCTTGAGGAAACGAATGGGGGCGATACTAGAACTGGCTCTGGCGTTAGCCCTCATTCTAGCCTGGTCGACAACGGCTGCTAACTCCTTTAGCACCTTGTTGTGGCGCCAGGTATATCGGCCTTGACCTAGGGCTTTCCTGCACGCGGACAGGACGTGCTCAAGAGTTTGTTTTGATTTGCACAGCGGGCAAGTCGGATCGTTGGTCGCAGACCATTTAACCATGTTGACACCGGACGGTAATACATCGTACGCCGAACGAACGATAAAGCTCAGTCGCAGCGGGGTCATCCGCCAGATCTCACCCCATGTGAGTATTCTAGGCAATGCGCTCTCCAGGCTGACCCAATGGCCCTGCTGCGACTGTTGGGCTGCTTTCTGGACCCGAACCTCGTTTTCGTTGTCCCTCACCGTTTGTATCACCATGTCTCGGCGCTCTTTGGCTGAGGCCTTTGACCACCAATTGACTTTCCCGTGCCCTAGGCCTCGACGGTCGGTTTGTGTGTAACCCATCACCTCCTTCAATTTTAGTGCGTTCTGAGCAGATTCAATCGCATCGAGGACTCTCCACTTCTGGCCAGTCTTTAGAGCGGGCTGGACAGCGATGACATTTGGGTCTGAGGACTCGCGCAAAAGCATGGCGAGCCTAACTTTGCCGACTTTAAACTCTTCGGTTATTGACTTGAACGGAAGTACCAGCTTAGCCTGTTTACAATACAGAGCCACGTCGGTCAGACAAGGCGGTGCACCAATCCACTTTCTTAAGGCTGTGTTGATTTTCTTTTCCATGGCTTCAACTGCAGTCATCGTCACCTCGTAGACTAGCAGTGGCCATAGAAGCTTCGGAAATCTGCATAGAGATTAAAGTTATCTTGCTAAGAGACTAGGCTTTTCTAATTGTAAATATCTTATATTAATAATAGTAAGAATTTGCACAATTAAACTATTATTTATGGTTTATATCATTAAAGTAATTAAATCTGGAAGAGTTGTAGATTTCATTGGTTTAATATGTTTTGAATCTACATCTAAATGGATTCAATAATTAAAGTAGCCATACACAGTTCTATAGTAATCATATTTTCAGAGGTTTTGATGTCAATCTTTACCATTATGATTTCTTTAATTAAATTGTTTTGACTTCTGAAATCAAATTAACCATAATAAATTCTACAGCTTTCGTAGTTTGACTTTTTTGTATTTTATGATATTTTTTCCTAATCTTTACTACAAGAATATTAATAATTCTAATAGATTATGTAGCTTTCTCATTGCGATTTCTTCCATAATTGACTTATTTTGAAAAGTTTTACCATTAAGTAAATCTCAATGCATTTTGGATATTTTTTTTTTAATAATCAGATTAATATTAAATTCTGAGTCTATAAGTCTATATTAAACTTGCATCTACATCACCAGCATAGCTCAATTAACAGTGAATATGAATCTACAAACGTGAGGACGATGGAGCAGGCGGATCGAATCCTGAATGGGACTTGGCGTAGAAACAAAAATGTAGATACTGCTAAACGTAAAGACAAACACTGGCAAATAATAACAATAATTATGGTATTTATAATCAGAATGATAAATGATAACCTGACCAGTAAAGTAAAATTGGATCTAATAATGATGGTAAGATAAGACAGTGTTGAACATCGATGGAAGAATGAGATCTAATTAAAGGATGCAATAAAATTAATGATATGACACTATATCAATATGGTATATCGGAGTGTGTGCTAATCAAAATAACAATAACAGTGATACATTAAATTACATACGGCAATGATAAATCAGGGGACAATGTGATTTCAAAAAAAAAATTATTGAAAAAAAAAAGGGCGCTGATTCTTAGGGCATAACATTTATGGTAATCAGATAAGTTGCCGAAGAGAAACCATAACGATAATAAATAACATTGATAAAATGGTAATCCGACGAGCTGGGTAATAATGAGTGTTAGGGACATTAAGATTTAAAGAAAAATAATGCGAAATAAACCTATGGCAGTATGAAGAAAGCCAATATTACATCGGACTTAAAGGGATGCAGGAGATGTGTTGCAAGTTAAGACGAATTCCAGAGTTGGTTTATCGGGCACTGGCAGACATTTTAGGAATAATAAAGTCTCTACTTGCGACTTAAACCAATCTGCCGAAGCACGTTTGCCCACGACGTTCTGTTGCGCTCTATTTCCCAGCGGCTGCTCGAAGATCTTTCAGCAGCTTCCCCCATTTGTTTCAGAAACTGCCTACCTCGAAAGCGAACGTTCGTCTCTTTGAGCTTACCGTTTTTTTTTCGAGCAATTGATTTTCTATCCGCGACTCGCACGGCACGGTCAGATCTATCAGGACGAGCTGGCCTTTTTTGGTAGAGTGCACTATGTCTGGTCTCAGGCAGGTTTTCCAGATTAACTTTGGGTACTTTACGACGCAGAGTCGACAGTCAATTAATTTCTTTTTAATCACACTGCTGACAAGCGGTTGGTCAAACTGTTAGAAATTACTCTCTGGCGGGAGACCCAGGTTTGAATCCTCTGTAAGGTTGGGAATTTGTATCTTTTGGGGTCACACCATTAAAACAATTTAAACCTGTGCAGTCTTTGGTGACAGCACCAGCACAACCCTCAGGCACAAAGACCCTCTTGCCTACAATGTAATTGCTGCTGTGTTTGTTATTCCACACATGCTTAGTTAATATAAACTCCTGTTTGTTTGTTTTAGTATCCAGAAGCCATGAGTATATAAACTCCTGTAACCTATGGTGCCATTTCAGTGTTGTGACATGAATTCTGTCCGTATTCCATAGTTGTGGATTTCAAGGTGCACGAAAACACCTCTTTTTAGGGATACCTACCTGGTCATATTCTTAGTACACTTGTCTCCATAACGAGTCGCACACGCTTTTTGGAGGTGACGTTCGATTTCCTGCACGGTAACAATAGCTATCGAGTTTTATGTTATCTATTGTGTCCTTCCTTCTTTCTACTTTATTATAGAAAAGAATCACAGCCTTTACTAGGCCTTGAACCCGGGATCTCCTGCACTCGATGCGGACACCATATACCGAGATCACTCAGCATTAGGGAAACGCAAAATGGTAATGCAAGCAATTATGGAAGAAGACAGCAAAATAAAATCTATAGTGCTACTGACAATATTTAACTGGATTCAAAAATCTTTAAGAGTGTTAGGGTTTGGTATATACTTGTATGTCCATAAATTTCTCTTTTCTATTTCTTACTTCCTCCTATACTGCTTTGAGTATCCAGAAGATACAGGGTTCTAATTATGGCTCTTCTGGCCACCTTGATACTTGACCGAGTGGCTTCTTCGTCGAATTGTAACACCAGCAGTAGTCACACTAATTATCTTTTAGAGGAAAACGATCAGTGCCACAGTTATACATAGTGACACTGATCTTCTTCTTCAGCATTCCGAGCCCTTGAGGTTCATTGCTGCAGAGAACACCCACCTCAACCTTTTCTGGTTGTCCTTCTCTCTCCAGTTGGTGACACTAAGTGTTTGCAGGTCTGTCTTGACGTTATTTCTCTATTGTCTTCTTGGTCTGCCTCAGGTCTACGACCATTCAGCTCCCTTGTGTAAGCCGCTTTTACTTCACTGTCATTTGAAATGCTCTCAATATACCCAAGCAATTTCAATCTATTAGATCACATGATGTCAGTGATCAAAGATGATTTAAACAGAATAAGAGTTTTGTTGTTGATTCTCACGCTCTATTTCCCGCTATTTACATCTTTTAAAGGTCCAAAGATTGGTCGTAATACTCTATTTTCGAAAAGTGTAATCAGGTAATGTAAATGTGATACTGATATCATTTTAAAATGAACTGTGAGAAAATGAGAAAAATTTGGAAAACAAAACCGCCTGTAAACGTTACCCGCCAAACAATGACTTGCACACAAATTAAACATGGTAGGAGATTAGGATAGAATGCTCAGCTACTATTGTGGGTGGCTCAATGTGTCTTTTTAAAGTGAGTAATAGTAGTAGTAGTTGTAATAGAAGCAGCAGCAGTGTGTTGAATGGCAAATATTTATAATAAAACATTTGAAATAGTATATGTATAAAATAATAGGGAAACAAAGAGGGGGGGGGGGTGTGGGGGGGTGGGTGTCTTTAACCAGCTTATATATTTTAGAAAAGGGTAGGGGGAGGGTCTCAAGCCACCTAAGCTCTAAGTTTCCAGCAACGCTGCCGCAGAGCTTATCCGTCATAAAACATCTTCCGCCTGTTAAGAGTTAAAAGACAATCACACTGACGGAGCGTTAATACCACACGGGACTTGAGCCTTGCCTGAAATGTCCCAATTTAGGTAACTGTTTCATTCGTTTCACGCTTGAAACATTTTTAACAAGGGGAGTGGCGGTCTTTTTTTAATCATGATTCATTTTTTTTAAAAAATGGTCTTGTAAATGCTAACGTGAACCTTATATTGTAAGCGATGCATCTAGATTCTAGGCAAACTAATGCTAAAGTAGATCCGTTTGACACTCCCTTTTTTTTTTTCAAGCTGCAGTGTGAGGTGATTTTTCTGTCGGGTGCACAATTGAACATCCTACTTTGAAAAGTCCTTGGCGACAGCAGTAGCCAGGCGGCGCTAAATTCTCTAGCTCTTGACTCCCCGCCTACACCAACCTAGAAAGTGGTAAAACAGACAATAGTGACATTATTTTAGTTGATGTTGTGGTAGTGGTGGTGGTAGTAGTAGTACTGATTGGGTGGAGTAGGGGGGGGGGGGGGAAGGGGTTGGGGTGATGACAGAAACTGTTAACCGAGAAAGCATAAAACATGATTTTAAAGTTTGAATTTCTTATTTTTTTCTAAAGATATTTTAATAACGCTTCCTCAGCTGTTTTCCTGAAAACATTTTTTTAGACTTTTTTTTTCTTGCGAATTAGTTGGTTATTTAGCATTACAGTAGTAAGTTTTACTTTAAGCTTTTCAAAAAATACAAACCGCTTTAGCATGTAATAAACAAATGAAAAATTTTGAGTCCTAATAATTTGCAAATTTTCTCCTAAAAATTTGAAGTTTTCTCTTTATTTCAAGAGGATATACAATTAGCTAGACAGTTTTAATTGTATAGTAATGTCAATACTTTTTTGTTCAATAATTAAATTATTTCGAATGCGAGATGTACTAATTATCTAAATTATTTTTGTATTTAAATAATTTTTATACCTTTTTAATTAGTTTTAATTGGTTCTTAAATGTTAACGGTCTCAATGATTATAATATTATAAAAATAATTATCGGCTTTACTGCATTTAAAAAAAAAATATTTATGTTTTCTGCAATTGAATCAAGACAATTAATTACATTTTGTTTTATTAGTATGTTCCATGTTAACAAGTTCCTTTATATGATGATTTTTATAATTAGATTAACTTCAATAGGTTCTGTAGTTTTCGACGTTTTAATACGTGTTTGGCTAAATCTGTTTATTAGATAAGTAGCTTTCTGATTGTGATTTGTTGTATAATTGCCCCTTTTTTAAAGTTATGAAATTAAATTAATCCTAATGGGTTTGTATATTTCTGTTCTTTAATCAAATTAATATCAGTTTCTGAGCCTATAAGCCTATATTGAAATGGTCACCATAAAAGCAACATAGCCCGGTTAACAGTGGACAAGAATTTAAAAACATGAGGACGATGGAGTAGGCGGATCGAATTTTGGATGGGACTTGGCTAAGGAAAAAGTTAATACTGCAAAACATAAATAAATAAATGTATAAATCACTGAAAAATAATAAAAATAGGTACGATAGTAAAGACTAATAACTATAATAATAATTAGATTGATAAATGATTACCAGATGGGTGGGATGATAATAATATAGAGAGAAATATACAGAGAAATAATATGACCTATTACCGTGAGTGGACAAAAGTTCTTTTTATTGCAGACAGGGTGACACTACGAAGAACACAAAAATGGAGGAAGGAGGGAAAAAGGGTGGGGGGGGGGGGATGTGGAGGGAGCTTTAGCCACTCAGATATATTCTAGGAGTTTTAGTGACGTAAGCCTTGTTTAAGTACTCAATGACAATAATAATAATGTACTGCATTGTAATTACTAAATATATAAACATTATAATGAAATGTATAAACAAATATAAAAGAGATAACTTCTACACACAGTTGATGGGCAATGGCTTTTAGCCCCTAAACACCCCCCCCACCCCTGGGATAGGGATGGGGGGGGGGAGGAGGGGGAAGAGGGCAAGGTACTTGAGACACCAAATTCAGACACGACTGAAAGAGCCGTAACTGCAAGAATAATCTACTCGTAGTAGCAGCAGTGGTAGGTGTATACCAGAATAGTATCAGTTGTGGTTGGCCGGGTGGTTACAACGTCGGGCTGTCATGCCGGAGATCCGGATTCGACCCCCCCCCCTCCTTCCCCTTAAGGGGATGGAGTTTTTCTGTCGGGACACAATTAAACATCCAAACCTGAACAGTCCATATCGACAGCACTATCCTCCTGGCGAAAACCTCAGACTCAAGACCCCCTGTCTACACCAACCTAGAGAGATGGGAAAACAGACAGTAGTGACATTATTTTTTTTTAAAATAGTTTTTTAATGGTTGCGGTGGTGGTAATAGTCCCCAGCCATTTCAACTATTAGCTCTCATGATACCAGTGATCCATGGTGATTTAAACAGATTATGAATTTCGTTGTTGCTTCTTACTCTCCACTCCCCGCTGTTTACATCTTTGATGTTCCACAGATTCATCGTAATACTCTGTTTTCAAAAACCTGTAATAAGGCTTCATCTCTATTAGTTGTGCTCTAATTCCATCAAGCACGCTTCCTCATAATATTCTAACTCTTTCAGTCCCACGAGGTCCTTGCTAGTGTCCAAGGGAATTATGAATAGGAAAACTTAACACTTGGGTAATACTATTTTCTAGAAGGGCCTAATATACAACCATTGCAGGAAACAATATTTACAGAGTTCGTCATAGTCCCTCACTAAACATCATCATCATTTAGGAGATCCTTTGGAGAACGTCGCTCTCATCACGGTCTGCCTGAAGGAAACATGGTCTCTCGCCAGCTCTCCCGCCTCGTGTACTTTCATATTTAGGGAGTCACTTATATCTTCTGCTCATCTTTGTGTTGGTCGGCTCCTGTCCCTCCTTCCTGGTACCATGCCTTCTGCTATTATTTTTTTTTAATACACCATCTGGTAGTCTAGTAATCTGGTAATCTTATTTTCACTTCATAGCAAACGGGTCACCCCATGGTTGCTCTGCTCCTGTGCCAAGGAAAAACACACATAATGTGTATCACAGTCCCTTGTGGAAGGATTGACAGATTGCTGTCTCAGCAAATGCACTAGCATATACACACATTAAAAGCATACTGTAGCCATCTGAAGTGCTAACACAAACAGTCCGACACTAGAAATATAGTTCATCATGGATGGTAGCAGAAGTCACCAACAGATCAGCAGTTGCACACGGGATCAATTTTAATCACATAATGACACCACCTATTGTGTGACAACAGGCATCACGCCATTTTCTTAATCTACAATTCACAAAACCACGTTGGTCACTGTCGAAAAATATTCCAAATGACATCCGCAGCTCACAGTGTCACACCATGCACTCAACTCAGAAGCTGAGCGACGAAACTATACCCTTTTAGTTTACAAATAAAGCAAAAATGCAACGGCCACCGTCTGGCAGAAGCAAAAAAAAAAAAAAAAAATTTGCCACAGCTTCAAAAAGGGACCGTGTCTATTTTGACCGCCATAGCGCTTGATATGACCAATATATTTCAGATTCCGAGACAAGATACTGTTTTTTTTTTTAGCCAGTCATCCTTGATATTCAGGTCCGTTTAAAACTTCAGTATTTCTTCGATTCTTTATCCATGGAATTCTAAGAATCTTTCTATAGCATTTCAGTTCAAAAGCCCCTAATTTTCTTCTTAAGGACTTTCCATAATGGATTTATTGGGATAGTAATGTGGTAGTTCCCCTTGTTTTCCACATCCACATGGCTTTAGACACTAAACATAAGATGTAGAAACATAAATAACATAATAACTGGCACGCGTGAAAAACACAAAATGTTGAATTAAGAATCACATCACTTGGGACACCCCCATAAGCGCTCCGTCCCTATCTTCAGCCGCAAGCGAAGAGTTCCAATTCCGATGGCACCAGTAACTGTCTGATTGTACATCTGTCACGCCTTGTCCCAAAGTGTTGAGCGCCGGCCAAATGCCCTTGTAACTCCTTGCATCGCCATTCTCCGCATGGTAGTTTATTGAGGACACGACGAGTAAATTCTTGCTGTTGTCTTTGTGTGTGTTTCAGGTGTTATCGACAGCAATGGAAATCCGACATTGGATGAAGCCAAGAAGATCATGGCCATGTTCAGCCAGTACAATATGTCCTTCTCTGTGGCCAGGTTAAAGGACTACAGTCCAGACGATGCTTACAGCTTCAAGAAAGGTCAGAATACATTCTTATTGTTTTGATAAGTGTTAAAATCTGTATTTTAGGCAAACATGCCGGTGTTATTCAGAAGGAGATATATACATGTAGGTGTTATTCAGAAGGAGATATATACATGTAGGTGTTATTCAGAAGGAGATATATACATGTAGGTGTTATTCAGAAGGAGATATATACATGTAGGTGTTATTCAGAAGGAGATATATACATGTAGGTGTTACGCAGATGGACACATATACACATATAGGTGTTTGGCAGATGGAGATATAAACATATAGGTGTTTGGCAGACGGAGATATAAACATATAGGTGTTTGGCAGATGGATATATAAACATATAGGTGTTTGGCAGACGGAGATATAAACATATAGGTGTTTGGCAGATGGAGATAAAAACATATAGGTGTTTGGCAGACGGAGATATAAACATATAGGTGTTTGGCAGATGGAGATAAAAACATATAGGTGTTTGGCAGACGGAGATATAAACATATAGGTGTTTGTCAGACGGAGATATAATCATATAGGTGTTTGGCAGTTGGAGATATAAACATATAGGTGTTTGGCAGATGGAGATATAAACATATAGGTGTTTGGCAGACGGAGATATAAACATATAGATGTTTGGCAGACGGAGATATAAACATCTAGGTGTTTGGCAGACGGAGATATAAACATATAGGTGTTTGGCAGACGGAGATATAATCCTATAGGTGTTTGGCAGTTGGAGATATAAACATATATGTGTTTGGCAGATGGAGATATAAACATATAGGTGTTAGATAAATATATAATCATATATGTGTTAGGCAGCTGGAGATATAAACATACAGGTGTTAGGCTGATCGTGAGATGGAAAGAATCATCGTCCTTCACCCCAGGTGATAAAGTACTTGATCAGGATACAAGCCAGCTTAACGAAAGTGTCCCTGAAAACAGATAATATCCTTTTGGAATGTACAATTAATAGTACAATTAGTAAAGATATCTTTTCACGCTTTGAAACGCCCTGTATATTTACTGATCAACGTAAGTAAATGCCATTTTTACACGCATTGAGACGTACTGGATATATGATGCTAACCCCACGCGTGTATAGACAGACCAGTAGTCACATAATAGACAATGTGGTCACAGTCACGAAGGTTGCCCTCCAAAGTTCCCGGTACCCATATTAGATTTCTCTGTGTGGGTTCCTGGTCCCCATATTAGATTTCCCTGTGTGGGTTCCTGGTCCCCATGTTAGGTTTCCCTATGTGGGTTCCGGGGTCCCCATTGTGGGAAAAACAAGAAGAGACCTACTGCCTCCCCGAAAGCATGTCGTAGGAGTCGACTAATTGGGGACTTACTACTAAGTCTGAGTGCATCTGCCCTAGAAGCAAGGAACAACCAACTGCACATAAATAACCAGTAAAACGGATGCACACGCAAAACTCAGGCCCCGGCACAAAGCCAAAGTCCAAATGGACGAACAACTAAGACTTTCTACCGGAATTTACAGCCGGTGAACAAAGAAGAAGATATTCGGTTGGCTCTCCTTGTTTGTCCATGCATATTCAAAGTATCCTCGCTTGACCAGGACTGCAGATTATCATCGACATTATTGTTAGGTTGTGATAGATCAAATATTAATACATAATCTACGCGACGAACGCTTCGTAATGCCGGAATGCCGGGTTCGATCCCAGCTGCGGGCCATGCGCCTTGCGTTGGTTTCGACAGTGGTATCAGGAAGCCGACCGTCCAGAAGCAATAGCAAACTACTGGACGTAAATTTGCCTAGAGAAACCACACAACAGCCAGGGGCTGCTGGGGTTGGTTCTGCAACGTCCTGTAAAGGATACGCAAGTAACCAATCTACTCGATAGTACTCCGGATAAACCAGCTAGATAGAGACAGAACTTCGATTAGAGCGAAGATAGAGTTTCGAAACCGTGTGTGGCGACACATTAGTGCCTGCTGCAGTGTGAAGGTATGTCCCACTAACGTAAAGTTTTTTTGTATATACCTCTATCTCTTATCAGGGATAACCTTTGGTTTGCTAGTAAATCGAATTACTGCGTTGCGAAATTATATTCGT
>CAJHNH020000032.1:0-140848 GCA_905116865.2 Candidula unifasciata
GGTTTTGATACTGATTGAACCTGTGTATGTTTTGATACTGATTGAACCTGTGTAGGTTTTGATACTGATTGAACCTGTGTAGGTTTTGATACTGATTGAACCTGTGTATGTTTTGATACTGATTGAACCTGTGTATGCTTTGATACTGATTGAACCTGTGTAGGTTTTGATACTGATTGAACCTGTGTATGTTTTGATACTGATTGAACCTGTGTATGCTTTGATACTGATTGAACCTGTGTATGTTTTGATACTGATTGAACCTGTGTAGGTTTTGATACTGATTGAACCTGTGTAGGTTTTGATACTGATTGAACCTGTGTAGGCTTTGATACTGATTGAACCTGTGTAGGTTTTGATACTGATTGAACCTGTGTATGCTTTGATACTGATTGAACCTGTGTAGGTTTTGATACTGATTGAACCTGTGTATGCTTTGATACTGATTGAACCTGTGTATGCTTTGATACTGATTGAACCTGTGTAGGTTTTGATACTGATTGAACCTGTGTATGCTTTGATACTGATTGAACCTGTGTATGCTTTGATACTGATTGAACCTGTGTAGGTTTTGATACTGATTGAACCTGTGTATGCTTTGATACTGATTGAACCTGTGTATGCTTTGATACTGATTGAACCTGTGTATGCTTTGATACTGATTGAACCTGTGTATGCTTTGATACTGATTGAACCTGTGTATGCTTTGATACTGATTGAACCTGTGTATGCTTTGATACTGATTGAACCTGTGTAGGTTTAGACCAGCTGAATATTATTATGATTACTAAAAAAAAAGAATTTAGAAGTGCCAAACTGTGAATTTTTTTTTTTTTTGATTTTAGTCGTTATAACACATAATTTGACTTTAATAGTTGTTTAGCGATGGGAGAATGGTGTCACTGTATGGGTCCACGTACACATTTCTCTTTAGGCCAAAGACTATTTAATCATTAATTGTCTGCTCCACTCATCTTTACTGATTACTTCCCTTTATAGCTAAATTGTTAATCAATTTTTTTTAAACTGTAAAAATGTCAAACTAAATTTTACAAAAATTATTGAGAAAATGAGTGTAACAAAGTTAATATTTTTGGAGTGGGAAAAAAAGGGGGAGGAGGGGGTGATTCCTGGGTTCTGGGACTTTTCTCCCTGAAGTTTTCTGGGATAAAAGGCAACCTGAATGCTTACCAGTGCATCAACCTAGTGAACCACATCCTGGTTGTCAGTCCAAAAGGATAAACCCAGATTCAGCGTCCAGCCTTGCGGCAATAAGTTATTATTATGCAACCATAATGGCTACACAAGTAGTACCTTAGTGTACTCTGTGACATTCATATAGGGTGCTCACTGTTTAGGAGGCAATGCCAAACTGCTGAGCGTTAAATTGTTTGGTAAAGATAAAGAAGGAGGAGAGAAAAGAAGAGGAAGAAGCAGCAGAAAAAGCAGAATGAAGAATATTAGGCCAAATGGTTAAGGCACTTTATTTTCTCTTACTTTCATCCAATAAATGGGCAGAGTGGTTTAGAGACAAGAGTAAGAATTTATCCTCTAACTTCAGCAATGTTTACATACATAAGTGTATGTGTGCGCACGTGTGTAAGCGTGCATGTACACACACACAAAAGTTCTTACCCTGACTATGAAGGAGTAAAAGGCAAAAAACGAAACTTTGCACTTTTGTAGCTCATTATATTATAAAAAACTGCGAGAACTTTTAAAACCGTTTGTGTGTTATGGTACATAGCACGCTACATCCTACTGACCAGATCTACTGCGTAAACTGTGCAACACAAATAGAGCCATCAAATACCAGAGCTGGATAAAATTCCAGATGTTGCAAATTCAGAAATCTTATCCTCCATTTGCTTCAGTTTAAAATTATTTTTTTTTAAATTGGTTTCGGCAATTTAAGCATGGTCACATAAATGTTGTTGATATGCCCAGATGTGGGTGACCGTCCACAGAGTTCACAGATGAATATGCAGAAAAAGTGAAGACAATCATTCTCCCCAATCAGAACACCACCACTGAAAGAAACATAGAAAGCTGACATTTGGCACAGTGTTTATTTCTTTTCAATTTAACCATCTCCCAGATTTACATATTTTTCTCATCTCTCACACCACACTATCGTCTGGAAAGATGGAAAAGACTCAATGATCAATCAGAACACCACCACTGATGACTTTTCTAGCACGCTTCCCCGCGTGGGTTCTGGGGCCCTATTATAGGAAAAACAAGAATAGACCCACTGCCTACCCAAAAGCATGTCGTAAGAGTCGACTAATTGGGAACCTCCTTCAAAGTCGGAGTGCATTTGCCTGAGAGGCAAGAAACCAACAGGCTGCACACAAATGTGTCAGATTTGTCAAACGAATGCACATGCAACACTCAGGTTATGGAACAGGACTGCAGTCCAGAAGTGGATGAACAACCAGAACTTTTCACCAGAGTTTACAGCTGGTGAACGCAAAGTAGAAGAAGAATTTCTAGCACAGTTAAACTGAGTAAAAGTACAGTTGTTGGAATTTTACACAACTGACTAAACATGAGAAAGGTGTGCGTCCCCTGGGTTTCACACCTGCTAACATGTGAACAGAAGAAAATGATGGTAAAAAGCTGTCAACAGTTACTCAACAAGAGTCTAGAAAATATTTTGATTACGACAATGAATCTAAAATTTCCAACATGCACCGGACAACTCCAGGTTTCCCAAACCTGTTAAACAAAGAATACTGAAATGAGCAGGGAATGTGATGCTAATAGTTGTTTGAACATCAAACGTGTTCTTTTAGAAAAATATTTGCCTCAGAGCGAGACTGTTGATGGACAGTATTATTAAGGTCTATTCACACAACTTAGAAAAGTTGTGGAGAGAAAATGACGGATTGCAAGCACTCAAATTCTCCTTTTGCTTCAAAACAACGCTCCCTCTGACAAAGCACGGTGTAGCTAACAGCCAACAATTTGACTATTGAAATTCTTCCTCATCACCATTTTTACCAGATTTGGCAGTCTCAGGTGTTTTTCCCCCCAAACATTTAAAAACACATAAAAGGAAATCACTTTGCTGCTGATGAAAAAGCCCCATTGGCGCGTGACAGCTGGTTAATCTCAAAAAATGGGGTGTTCTATTATTCCCCAATGTCTTTTTAAGGTCAATCAGAGATAAGAGAAATATCTAAATCTGGGAGATGGTAAAATTGAAAAGGAATAAACACTGTACCAAATGTCAGCTTTCTATGTCATTTCTTTCATAGTCAGGGTTAGGACTTATGGATCATCTCTCGTATCTAAATAATATACATTCATACACATACACACACATACACACCTGCAATCCCCCACCCCCCCTGAACGTGCGCACACACACACACGCATGGACACACATGCATTACACACACATACATGGTTTCTGTTTTCTTTTCCCAGCTTTCATCTCCCAACAAGCTCTCAATCAACTCATGCCAACAGTTATAATCCATAATTTGACTTTAGTAGTTGTTTAGCGATGGGAGAATGGTGTCACTGGTTACCTCTGACAACTCACCCTAAAAATGACCCCTGGCACCACACTGTGGTTGACAGCAAGGCTGCAATTTTTATGCTTTTGGCCCAACACATCTGATTTCAGCAGAACCTCTAATCAGTCTCATTCAACAACATTTTGTTGGGGTGGCACTGGGTAGTAGGTCTGTTCTTTTTTCCACTCACTAAAACTGGGAATCCACAACCCACACAAGGAAAAAAGACCCAGGTAAAACAAACAGGTATACTCACTGCAAATGACATAATGTTTAGGTCCACATCATCCAGCAAATATTTCTTCCAGTCAAAGTCATCAGGCTTTTCTGGTGAACAAGAATGAGATTTCTATCTTGTTGTCAATCAATCAATCAATCAATCCATCCATCAATCAAATTCTATCTACAATGAAGATTGGCTGCAATGAATCTCCAACACACTCAGTCTCTTGCTTTGATTACAAACTCTTTAAAACTGCTGTTTGTCCATCTCTTAATGTTGTGTTCCCATTTTTATCACTGCCTATCTCTTCTTGCCTTCCACTTTCCCCTCTAGTTAAAGTTAGTTTCATATTCTTTACAGGATGTTGCAAAACCAACCCTACATTTTTTGGCTGTTGTGGATTTTCTAGGCAAATTTTCCATTCAGTAATTAGCCACTGCTTTCTGAACTGTCAGCTCTCTGTATGACTGTTGAAACCAACACAAGACAAATCATCCATAGCTGGGATCGAAACCAGCACTGATTTTCTGAGATGTAGTGCTTATGATGGTATTTGATCTGGCTGCATTCTAACGAGATGACCAAAAAACTTGATCTGCTGTTTCTCGATGAATCTGGTACAAGGTGTCGTTACCACAATTTATCTGATAATATCATTATTCACTCGATCTCGGATGGTTACTTCTTCTGATGTGTGTACTTTGTCATGATTATAAAGATCTATGTTGTCTATATAAGAACTTGTTTCTGTAGATATTCAGCATGTATTAGTTCTATAACATAACAAAAGGTTGCCAAAATCCTTCTGACGCTGTATTTCTCGATCTCCCTTTCCTCACATTTTTTTTCCAGGTGACAACAACATGTTACAGTTTCTTTCTTCACATGTGTCCAAAATATTATGACTGTCTATTTTTTTGTGATAAGTTTTATTTGGCCCCTCCCCACTTTCAAGACACCTGGGTTATTCATTTTGGCAATCATTGGAATGTAAGCACTCTTCTATAAAACCATACCTCTGAGGCCTTTAGGAACCAGCATGTTTACCAACAGTCTAAGGTTCGCAGTCCAATATTAAAACTGGCCCTATACAGAATAAGAGCATCCTTTCTCTAAACTTCCACAACATGAATTCATTTATTAAAAAAATTATTTATTTATTATAGGACATTTAAAATACTTACACTTATAATTTGTCTTTTCTTCTTCTAGTGTTCGCTTTCTGATTTACACTGACAGACAAGTACATTAATTATAATACAACAGAATTAATAACTAAATACCTGGTAAAATATCCTTCTTCTTTCGATGAAAGTCTTTCTTTGTGGGCGATTCTGCCAGGTTTAGGATCAGTGATAGCAAGGCATAGTGAACATCCGTCTGTAAACAGATAATTTTTTTTTCTTTTTCTTTTTTTATATTAGAATGCTTTAATATAGTAAGGCACTAAAAAAAAAAGATTTATAAAAATAATAATAATCATAGTTTAACGGATTTTTAAAAATTATATAATTCTCTTCAAAAATTCATCTACAATTCTATATTACAACTATTAGATGTGTGGGGCAATTTCAATAGTAATAATACACAGTGTATGTATATTTAACAACTGTGAATTGTGACAATACAAATACACAGTGTATGTATATTTAACAACTGTGAATTGTGACAATACAAATACACAGTGTATGTATATTTAACAACTGTGAATTGTGACAATACAAATACAGTGTATGTATATTTAACAACTGTGAATTGTGACAATACAAATACAGTGTATGTATATTTAACAACTTTGACTTGTGACAATACAATTACACAGTATATGTATATTTAACCCACTGACTACCAGTGTCGCACGTAATGCGACGAGGCGACGTTTACTTCCTGTTGCCAACGTCACACTCCTTGCGATTTTAGCTTTGGATGCTTGCCGTCATGTTAAAATCGCGATTTTTGTGATGAATTCTTCTTCTTCTTTGCGTTCACCAGCTGTACACTCTGGTGGAAAGTTCTGGTTGCTCGTCCACTACTGAACTGCAGTCCTGCTCCAGAACCTGAGTGTTGCGTGTGCATCAGTTTTACAGATCTCATTTGCTTGAATACAGACTGTTGGTTCCTTGCCTCTCCGGCAGATGCACTCCAACTTCAAAGGAAGCTCCCCAATTAGTCGACTCTTACAACATGCTTTTGGGGAGGCAGTGGGTCTATTCTTGTTTTCCCCACAATGGGGCCCCGGAACCCACACGGAGGAGTGATGAATTTAGTTGCAGCCTTTAGCTTGTCCACTTCTCTATGATTAATTAAGGGAAATAACTTCGTAGTGCTCAAGGTACAAATTTGACGAAATTTCTTAGTTAGCTCCCGTGTCAGTAAGACTGACGAAATTCCCATGATGGCGTCAAATTCCCGGAACACTTGTGGTGGTCGTATTGCGGCAGTTTCTGATACTGATAGTTCTTGTGAGAGTATTCAGTCAGAGCCCATAGATTATGAAGATTTTGTGCCTGAGTCTGCACATGAGGAAGATAAAATTGCCACTTTTGATTCAGAATCATCATCATCATCTGACGAGTCTGGGGAAGATTTGCCACGCCCACCAATGGTTGACGACTGGCAGTTTGATTTGGAAGGTTTCCTGAAGTACCCCTATTTACTGGCACTTCAGGTTTATTTCTGCCAGCAGGAACAAATGAACCACTGGATATTTTTAATATTTTCTTCAGTAAAGAAATTCTTGCTGTGTTTGCGAAAGAAACAAATCGTTATGCTGAGACAAAGATCGGTGTAAAACCAGACAGCTGTTTTGCCAAGAACTGGAAACACACAACCCCAAATGAAGTGAGAGGGTTTCTTGTACTGTTGCTTCACATGAGTGTTGTGAAAAAGCCATCTATTTCAGACTACTGGAGCATACATCCATTTATCCACTCACCATTTGCTGCCACCATCATGTCACGGAGGCGTTTTCAGCTCCTCCTATCTGCATTTCATATTGAAAATAATGCTTTTCAGCTGCCTGTTACAGATCCTCACCATGATCCATTACATAAAATACAATTTTTTTATGAACACTTGAGAAAGCTGTTCAAATCATTGTGCACTCCAGCTAAAAAAAATATGTATCGATGAAGCCATGTGCCCATGGAGAGAACGTCTTCGCTTCAAGGTGTACATGAAGGATAAACCCAACCCATGGGGTGTAAAGATGTATGAACTGTGTGAATCAAGCTCTTCATATGTGTTTGACTTTGAAATGTATGCCAATGTGCCAGGTCTTAGCAATAAGCCAGTGGATGTTTGTATGAGGCTCCTGCAACCACTTCTAAATCAAGGTTATTGGTGCTACATAGATAATTATTATTCATGCCCTGAGCTGTCACATTGACTACTGCAGAATGGAACTATGTCAGTTGGAACTGTTCGTAGCAACAGAAAAGGTATGCCTAAGGATTTAGCAGCTCAGAAACTAAGTCCAGGAGAGACGTCATTTAGAAGGCAGAGAAACCTAGCTGTACTGAAGTGGAAAGATAGACGAGAAGTCAGTCTGATCACCACAGTCCACAATCCTTCCACAATGGTTGAAGTTCAGACTAGAACTAGAAGGCAGATAAAACCTGAAGCCATCAATGATTATTCCCATAATATGTCAGGAGTTGACATCAGTGACCAGTTGCTGCATCAGAAACTATTAGTGAAAAATGGAAAGCAACCTCTGAAGTTGCAGAATTTTATTTCACAGCTGGGGAGAACTCTTACCTTGGATTATTTCAGCAAAAAGAGAGCAGCAACGCCTTGTACTCCAAAAAAAAGTGTAGTGTCCTTGAAGCGTCTGACAGACAGACACTTTGCTTCTCCACTTTCACCAACAGCTTCAAACTCAAAACCCAGAAGAAGGTGCACAGTATGTGTACAGAAAGATAAATGTAAAAATCCAGAAAAAAAAAGGCCACAAAAGGACCATGACAAGTTACTGGTGCAGGGAATGTCAGGTGCCACTTTGTATTGAACAATGCTTTGAACTGTACCATACCACTGATAAATTTTGGCTGTAATATTTGACAAATGTGAGTTTTATATATCTTTATCTGTTTTGTTGCATTGATATTCAATTGCACCCCATATTCTAACAACTTTTTTCCTTGAAATTTGTTCTTCATTCAATTCAGTGCAAATAATATCAGATAATATGAGTGATCTTGAACAGTTGATAAGCTGTGACATTTTGTTGGTTCTGTATTGTCAGATAAAGGATTTTTCAGTTGCTTTTTTTGCAACAATCTACAATGATTATTTAAGACAGAATAAACCCCATTTTTGTTCTTCAAATGTGTTCTCGGTTCAATTTTGTGTAAAAATACAAAATATAATAAATGTTTGTTGAAAATTTTTGAAAATATAAAGTTTTTATTGGTCTATGTTGTTGTCAGATAAAAGATTTTTCAGTTGCCTTTTTTGCACCAATCTACAGCCACATGATGATGATGCAAAACAGAATAAACAACGTTTTTTCCTTGAAATTTGTTCTTCATTCAATTCAGTGCAAAAATACAAAATATTGTGAGATTATGTCAAATAGTTGTGAAGCTATGGCATTTTTAGTACACACTAAAATACGTTGTATCAGGGGAAATGCAAGGGTTAATGGGCTTGGTAGTCAGTGGGTTAACAACTTTGACAATTATACAGTATTTGCATATTTAACAACTTTGACTCGTGATAATTCAAGTCAACCATAATTTAATTTTTATTATAATACTGAGATCATACCAACCTTGCCAGTGTCCTTGCCATCAAGGCCAGTTTGGTCTAAAAATAATGTTGTCAGTTCTTTCAGATCGACAGCCTTTTGTTTCTGGGAATGAACCTCAAACTTCTCACACAGTCTAAGTGACAGTAAACAGATAGTTCAAACATTTTGTTTCTGGTAATCCTGATCACATTTCAGAACAACTGAAACAATTACTAATAAACTACAGATATTCATTAACTGGTACCTGCGCAGAACAGAGGAAAGTGAACAGAATCACTAAAGTTGAGGGAGTTGCCGTGGCGGAGCAGCTAGATGCTTGACTGCGGATCGGATGGTCGTAGGTTTGCTCTCTGACGGAGCTGGACTTTTGTCAAAAACGACATTGGCTCCCAGGTCAACCCAGCCTTGAGTGGGTACCAGGGGCAGTCCTGGGAAGTAAAGGCGATCACATCACCCATCTTGTCCTATATTTCCTATACGCCTAAAGGCGTGGAAAAGGGTCCTCTACTTACTAACGTTGAGCTTTGGGAGATAACTCAACAAATTCAAGTGAATTAAGAGGTGACTAAAAGATGATGGCATTGAATAGGACACACAATAAGAAAACCTCAGAACAATATAACTGGAATGTCCTTTCAGTGAAACCACTAGAAACAAAGGCAGATTAAAAACAAACAAAAACACATACACACAAACAAGGGAGATAGACAGTGAAGTTAAAAAGATTTGAGGATATGGAATGAGCTGCATGCAACAGCAAAAAATGAGACGACTTGGCTTGAGTCGGTTGAGGGTCTATACGCCATTGGGGAATAAAGGGCAAAAGGAGACCTAAAATTTAAATGCAACACATCAGATACATTATCTGATGGATTGTGGAAACAACACCATACAGCAGCAAATTCACTGAGAAACAGCAGATCAGATGGTTTGGTCATCTAATTGAAGATATTAAAGATCTTCTACACTGACATGAAATGACAATTGCCATTGCTACCCCTCAAGCAAAGGATCGTAAACTGTTCCTCCCCAAGGCGCTTAATGACAGAACTAGAAAGTGATGATGATGATGAAATACAGTTTCAAATATTTTTTTGCCACAAAGGAACCTATAACTTTGTTCACACTCTAAATTATGATACAAATTCTGTTTAAACGTTGTTTTGGGGAAATGTACCTTGATATTTTTGTTCAGTCTACATGACATTAAACAGAGTTAAAAGTCTTGTCCTATGCAAGTAGGAAATATAGATGCAAGTTTCCGGTCGAGTTATGGCTACGATGACATAGGCATTATCATGTGCTTTGCTAGATGGTATGAGGACTTGACTCTCTCACAAAATACAGTACCTGTATTCTAAATAAATTCTACGGTGGTACCTGAGTTTACGTCGTTTAATCCATTCCAGATCACTGGACGTATACCAAACAGGCATGGCATCTGCCTCTGGTGCCAGAGGTCCCAGGTTCAGGCCCCAGTGAAGGCTGAGATTTTTTCATGTGGACTTCTTGTAATGTTTCCTAATCTCTAGGTAGTAAGATCAGACGCCTGTGTGTTGTTGCGCATGTAAACAATTTCTTGGCAGTTGGAAATCGAAAAGAGTAGCCTAACAGCGCTGCACAGGCAAAATCTGTAGTTAATAAATCGGTTTGAAGTATTCTAGGATCCTCGGCGGCGCTACGGAGTATGTGCACTGGGCTGAGATTCTTCGGACTCAGGCTTGAGTTATGGGTTACTACCCTTGAGCCAGTGCGGCGTCCGTGGCTAAGGAGTTGCGAGTCCGACTCGTAATCCAACGTACCGCGATCGAAACCCACTGCGGGCTGCGTGGATTTGTATCGTGGTATGGGACGTCGCAGGTCGACCCAGTCTGAAATGGGTACCAGGATGGGCTGTCCTGGGAAAGTAAAGACAGCCGGCGTAATGCTGACCACATTACCCATCGAGTGCTGATGGTCTGTAAAAATATGGGCGCTCTTCCCATATGCCCGATACGCCTAAAGGCGTGGAAAGGGATCTTTACTTTTTTTTTTACCCTTGAGCCATGATATTGATCCATTGTATAAACCAACCCACCCCCACCCCCCCAAAGTAAACTGTATTTCCCTAAACAAACAATCTTAGCCCATCCTGTATAATGTCCAGAAAACTGTCTCTCATTCTTCTACTGCTGATCTTTACAGCTGTCGCTTTCTTCTTCAATCCATAATTTTTCTTTATTTGCTTTTTTTTTTAAACTGCATATTACGTTCAACTTTCATACTGTCTGTTCCATTCTGGCCTGTTCAACCTCCAAAGAAGTTATAATTAGGCCACCTGTAATGGCCCCACTAGTATTTCAACCTGCAGTCATGTGCGGGATGTAATTTATAACAACGTTTATTGGCCTTTTCCAGGCAGCTTTCGTTATTTCGTCCAAGGTACTGACAACATTCCCATACAAAGTAAAACCCACAAACTATTTTACACTTATGTTTGATGAATTACATTCACAACTAACCCATCAATGGCCCTGTGAATTTTATGACTGTCTGGGCTGAGATATCTGTGATATTTGAAGTTGGAGTCAGCAAAAGACACACACAGCCGGAAATTTTCATCTGATTCCTAAATCAACAGACAATTTAAAAAAAATACTTCAGTCATCAAGAAGATGGTGCATAAAATTCTAGCCTATTCTCTGCTACAGTGAAATAAAATCTAGATATACTTTTTGTTTTTGAGTGTCTTGATGTGAAGTGTTCACAGTGAGAAATCTGATTTACCTTTCTGGATGTTATTTTATGTCACAATCGATGTTACTGCACACTGAGCATTCCCATGTGTGGTCAGTCCTAGGATGCAGCAGACATTCCCCGCTACCTCTACTGACTGTTACCATGAACCGCTGGTTATTACACCTCTTATCTGGGTCTTATAGGCAATGCAGATATGCTTCACTTTGCTTTACTCCAGTGTCACGTTACTGTGTTAGTATCAGAGATTTTCCATTAAATATTCCGGATATTGCAAAATGTTTAGATTAAACTCTTTCAATACCAGAGAGTTGTTACTTTGAGTTTATGTACTTTAGAGTAAACAGTTTTCACACATCAGAAAACTTAAACAGTAGACAAATGGACAGGGTGAGTTAACTTTAACTTTAGGGAGGGGGGGGGGGGGGGGGGGGGTGGGGGGGGGGGAGAGGGGTGGGGGAAGGTGGCAGTATCCTGGGTTCTGGGCCTTGCTTACCCAAAAGGTTTCCTGTACAAAAGGGTAAAACATTGAATGTTATTGAAGAATAAAACAGAAGAAGCTAGTCAAAGGGTACCATGTACCATCATCATCAATCAGGATGTCCTTTATACTACAGAATGTAGCTGCCATCATGGCACACCTGAAAATCTCTCTTTTTCTAGACAATTCTCAAACCCTATGTGCTTTCACATCTAATGCATCTTCACTGACTTCTATCCACATTGGCAGAGATCTGCCTCTGCCTCGTTTTCTGGAAACTGTATCTTCCATCACTGTTCTCTCTAGGCATCCATGACATTTACAAAATTAAACAACTCAGCTGTACCATGTCTAAAGTAATAAAAAAACTATGATCAGTAGTCTGGTACTAAAAGAGTTCTGTTCTTGCAAAATTTTTACATTTTCTGTATCTTGGACCATAACAATCTCTCCATTGGGGCTTCTCTTGTCCTGGATCACATATTTTTCATGTAGTAAGCACACACTACAGACTGGGACTTCCGTTTTCAAAATGGTGAATAGCAACAGTTTTTTTTTTTTTTTTTTGCAGGCTGTGATTTCTCTCAGACTGTTTCCTTATGATGGACTGCTATTTTGTGCACATTTTCAAGGAGGATACTATGTGTTTTTGTGGGAGCAGAGTGTATTGTGGTTGTGCTTTATCGGGGCAGGATAATGACTGACAGTTTTAGCAGCCTCAACCATAATGCCTGCATTTCGATCGTGGCGGCCAACTATCCGGGAAACACAATCTCATCAGCAGGGACTGCAACTGTCTAGAGAGCAAACTTGACAAAAGCTGTTCCTAGAAACAGAATGTGTCAACCATTTTTTTGGTGGGGAGGAATTGACACATACGGTTAATTCAATGGCCATCCACACTACAGGCTGATGGGGCTGATTCTCCCCAGACACACAAATCATTTGATTCTCAGAACTTCTGTAAAATCACGGCAAGGTCCTATCCCTGGTTCTGTAGCTTTCTATTTACCAGGAATTATGATTTTATGTTCAATTAAAATTAATCCTAAAAGTAGTCAAATTACTTTTGCATACATTTCTAGTCTACTTTATTCTAAAACCAAACTAAAAAATACAAGCCTACTTTTCCACTTTATTCGCAAAATAAATATACACAAGCCTGTGTTTCCAAATTCCATTTTTTTTACTAAAACCAATTTAAAATATACATACCACGTTAGTAAATTCTACTTTATTCTGACACCAAATTAAAATACACATTCTTGCATTTCTAAATTCTACTTGATTCTGAAACCAAACTAGGAAAGTACCATTACTCACATGAAAGCCAGTAATGTGTTTTATCAGCATCTTCAAGTCACTTTCAATCCTTTCCTTTCTTCTTGCCATGGCTGACTTCAAGTTTTACCAGAGAACTGTGTGATCACCTGCCTGAAAATTAAGTATCACGTCAAAAAAATAAACTCATTACATCATCACCTCATTAAATTAATTACCTTTGTACTTTGTGGCCAGGTAATGGTAAGGCAATTGCAGTTACAATTTCACAGGAAATGGGTGGTCCCATAGTTGCTCCATTCTTGCATTCCTGTGCCAATAAAAACCACAGAAACACCACTTGCTGCAGAATGTGCATTAATGTCTCTTGTGAAAATATGTACACCGACTGCCATTGCAGTTTCAGGAAAGCCAACAGCATTGAGATGCATCAAATGCATAAGGCAACCATCAGAAGTTCAAACACAAACAGTCCAGCACTACTGGACATATGTCCACTATATGCCCAGCGTGACATGGGAGTTAAGCATGGTGATGCACGTCTTTGCCGTCTTCGAGGCAGAGAAAGGAGACAATTTAACCAGCTTCTCATGGGGACAATTAGTAGAAGTACTTTGGAGTGGCTGCTGCTTCGGAGAACTGAGCACGCATGGGTATGCCCAATGTGCAGTGACATTAATTGTGATGACAAAACATAAAATAACATCTTGTAGGGAGTCGGCAGTCCGAAACCCAAGTTCAAGGTGTCTCCTTCATGCCAAAGAACTGCATGGATGTTGGGTGAACAGTCGTTAACGAAGGCAGGCAGGTCGTTGTAGGGGCGACGCCTGCTGGTGGATGTAATGTCCTAAGTCCCTTCCCCAGCTAATAATGAGGGTACTGCTGGGGTGACCGTTTATTAATCCTCATATAATGCTTTCAGTCAAAATGGACGCTAGGCACGGTCACTTTTTTGTGGGGGGGGGGGGGGTTTAGCCCTGGCAAATGCTTTTTTTTTAAAATCTGCCAGACGGTGGCCGTTGCATTTTTGCTCCATTTGTAGACTGGAAGGATATAGTTTCCTCGCCCAGCTTCTGAGATGAGTGCAAGGCGTGACACTGTGAGCTACGTGTGTTTTTCGCTGGCACAGGAGCGGAGCAACTATGGGGTGACCCGTTTGCTATGAAGCTGAAACTAGGATTACCAGATTACCAGTCCAGCACTAGAAGTGCAGTTCATCGTCAATGAAAACAGCAGCTACAGCAGATCAGTAGTTGTACTAGCAAAATTAATCGCATAAGGCATGACCAGTGCAGTGGCAAAAGATCACTCATCATTTTGTGAATCTGCACTTCACCAACATAGTGCTGGACACAGTCGAAAAGCATTCCACATGAAATCTGCAGCAAACAATATTACTCCATGCCTTCAACTCAGCAGCTGGAAAATGCAATGGTTACCTATTGTCAGACTATAACAACTTGCTATGACTAAAAACAGTAAGGCTGCCTATCCACCATATTAACCTGAAGGTGTCTAGGTGAAGTATAATCCTCACTATCATAAAGCAATTTCAGTCACTTTAGGCTGTGCTGATTTTAGAAATCAGAACAATGAAAAAGACCCGTCCTAAAGGAGACTCAAACACAAAACCACAGGGCCAACAGCAAGCATGCTAGCCACTGCACTATAGTAGATTACTTTGCAGTCAGAGTGCATCTGCCTGAGAGGCCAGGAGCTAACAGTATGCACATTTAAAAAAGCCAGATACACAACATGGATGTGCATGCAAAACTCAAGTTATGGAACTAGATCAAAGTCCAGAACTGGACGAAAAGCCACAACTTTCCATCAGATTTTACAGCCCATGAACACAAAGAAGATTACAGCAGCTTCTAATATATATATACACACACACACACACGCACGCACACACACACATCCAGGGGGTGGGGTGTTCTTTATATGTTGCTTAGAGGCCATGGAGATGCGCTCTCTGAAAACGAATTTTGTGGATACAGTGGACATAGTGACTAACAATGACTGCCTGTAAATTGCTAATGAAATTAGAAAACTATACATAACTTCTGTGTTTTCCTGAAAATAACACTGGGTCTTACATTAGTTTTTCCGCAAAAGAAAGAATTAGGGCTTATTTAGAGAGGAAGTTTTTTTTTCAAAAGATGTCTTGTTTTTATGTTATATGTCCTTACATGCTAAGAAAAGCAACCCAGATGACACGAAAGAGGTTCATGCTAGAAGACAACTTATCACAAAAATCCAAACAGAGACAGTCATCATTTTGAGGTCATGTTAAGAGAAGAGGGAAAATGGAACATGCTGTGACCACTGGAAAGATCTTTGGAAAAAGAGACAGAGGATGACAGCGTGAGAAGATTCTTGAGCCTAATTAAAACCTATATTTGGGGTAAAAGTGAAGTAAAGGGCTCTTTTCTATGCCTTCAGGCATCTTAGGGATATAGGGCTACATCTATATTTATTGGACCAATCAGCATTTTGTGGGTGAAGTTGTCAGCATCACGCTGGCTGCCTTCCTTTCTTAGGACTTTGCATGGTACCAATTCAAGGGTAGGTCAACTGGGAGCCGATGTCATTTGTTTTTAAAAAGTCTGGCTCCGCCAGGACCCGAACCCACGACCTTCTCATCCACAGGTAGGCATCTAGCCGCTACTCCATCGGGGCTCGTTATACTTGGGGTAGGGCTTATATCACAAGCATCCTGAAAAATCATGCTAGGTCTTATTTTGGGGGGGAAGTATAAGAAACAAATTGTCAGTGTTTTTTTTTCTTGTCATGTGATAAGAAAAGAAGCATTGGAAAACAATGCAATGAAAGGAAAAAGTAACGGTAGAAGAGGCAGGGGTGGACCAAGATAGGTGGTGATTGATGGCCTGAAGCAATGACATGGTAGAATATTATCAGTTGAATTCATTCAAAATACCAAGGATTGAGATCTGTGGAGAGATATGAGCGCCCATGACTCTGGGCAGGGCAGGTGATTATGATAATGTTCACATTTATCCATGCAGTAGTAGATATATTAATATAAATGCTGAATATAAACACAATATGGATTCAAACATATTATGAGACATACATACATTCATATACACATATATGCATGTATAAATATATAAAAACATTCACCGGGAAGGCTAGGCCGGTCAATAAATGCTGGCATAAGTTGGATGTGTTGGCCGAAAGGTGAAAATATCACAGACTTGTAACAGACATAACGCAATTATATCTTCAGATGGACGGAGAAAAAGACGAAGCTATATAATGCATCCTTCCGCCAACGCACCAAAACCTACATGCATGCACGTCATACACACATGCATAAACATATACATGCCTTCAATGATTCATATGCCAATTCACTCAAGCACACATAATGATTTTAATACATATATTCAGAATTTATTCTCACATACCTGCATCTACCAATCCACATGTAGGCATGCATAGGGCTTTTTGGTACTCCTGTCAAATCCGGACGAAGAATAAACAGCCTTGGACGACTTAGTCAGAGTTCTCTCCCGTGGCCGCACTCCAAACAGTGATCGGAAAAGCCACAACGAAACAAAGAAGACAGTCACGTCGACATCAGGGCTGCCAATGCTTGGTTGTTTCCCCCAGATCTGGGTTTTTTTCGACGCTGCAGGACAATTCTGGGTGTTTTTTAGGGTGTATTTTGTTTGTTGGTGTTTGCCGATTTGTATGCTTTAATGATCGATAAATTTGCGTGGTTAGGGGGTAGGGGTTAGGGTTAGGGAGTAGGATTATGATTAGGGTTAGCGGTAGGGTTAGGTTTAGCGTTAGATTTGACAATTTTGACGCCGGAGTTCCCTATAATCGCGCACAGTCCCATACACACACACAAACACTCGAGGGCCTCTGGATGCTGGTCAAACGCACAATTCGCCAACGATTGGGGGCACCAGCCGCACGCTATTGGCGTCATATTTGGCAGAGTTTCAGTGGCGCCACTCCCACAAACATCAGATTATCGGCCAGTATTTCGAAATCCTACGTCAAAATTTTCACATCTAACCCTAACCCTACCCCTACCCCTAAACCTAACCCTACCCCTAACCCTACCCCTAACTCTAACCCAACAACCGCATGATGACTACACACCCATTCACGATGCCTCACGCAACCGTACGCAACCCTGCAAGCAACCATATGATGACCACACATCCCTTCACGATGCCTCACACAACCGTACGCAGCCCTACACGCTACCGCAGGATGATAGCTAAGTGTGTCTTTTGTTTCGTTTGTTTTCCGATCACTGTTTGGAGTGCGGCTACGGGAGAGAACTCTGACTAAGTCGTCCAAGGCTTTTTAGTCTTCGTCTGGATTTGACAGGAGAGCCGGCTTTTTTAAAACATATTTTTCTAGAAAAAAGGATGCTTGTACTCACCGCAAAAAGTCTATTACAGCAGCATGGAAGAAAAGTCTAAATAAAAAAAATGTGCTGGTACTGTGTACCATTAACATTAACACAACAACCCTGGACCTGTTAGGGTCAATGCGTACTATTAAACACTGCCATAAAAATAGCCCTGCACATACACAGAGACCACATCACAAATTATGAGTTTACTTTAAAATTAACTCTTTGAGTCCCAGGGAACGCATCACGCGCTAATTTGTTACAACCGCCAGGCCTAATCGACGCGTGACAAGTGAAAGTTTTTAATTTACCGCTGACCAGTCGTAAAAAGTGGACCGCCCAATTTCAACTTCCTTTCAAATTCTTTGTGTCTGATATCAGGCGTGCTCATTTAAAAACATGGTCTGAGAGCAGGAAATATAGTATATTTGCGAGATTTACAGGGTTACTAAGCATTTGTTTGAAAAGAATATGGTCGCCAAGCAGTATTCTACAGGCATGCCAACATGATTTACGGCTTTAGAAGCCTCAAATTTAAATAAAGTAGTGTTTATTCAATTTATCAAAAGTTAGATAGATAACGTTGCGAATTAGACGTATTTCAGTCATTTATAGTCAAACTTTGATGAGGGATATGTCTAATGTGTACCTCATGCAAAGGTTACAACGATAGCAAAGGCAGCTGGCACAAATAGAATAAACATTAGTGAAAAGACGATTTTCTTCAGTGTCAGTTAGTTCTAGTGCTATTCCCCTTATTATTTAGGAAAATAGCTACAAAATTACAGGCAACTGAGTATTACATAAACTTTGTTTTGTGTGAAGATACTTATTGTTTTGGGAGTCAGTTTTCTTTACCAAATAATGGTGCTCTGTTATGATGCTTCAAAAGATTTTTTTGAACAAAATCTAATAGTAAATGTATAGATTGAGTTTAAATTTTACTTATACATTACTAAGTGGTTCATATTCATTTGTGATTCATTTTGGATATATTTTAACCAGTTTTCATTTAGTGCCATGGTGGTAAGTGTAATTTTTTTATATTTCATTTTACTAATTTTTGTAAACATAATGTCTGTTTATGTACTAATATTTAATTACTAACACAATTACTTGTTGTAGCTATATTCTATAATTATTCTTCAACAATTCCTGGTCAATTTGATGTATAATATGTGTAGCTTGCGCGGCAATTGAATTAGTATGGTCTGTTTTAATGTGTTACACTTGTGAAATTTAAAAATTGCATTATCACCCCATAGGCATCTGATGCTAAACCCCCTGGGACTCAAAGTTAACCAGCAAAATGGCATGAAAAGACTGAAAATGCTATGCTCACGAGCAAATAAAATGAAGGCAGCTGCAGGAAATGTGGTAGCTGCTGCTCGTGAGTCCCAGCCATCTAGTTTAGCACCAATCATGCGGCGTGGGGATACTCTCGGCGGTGGCGAAAGTGTGCAATTTAAGTCGCCGGAAGTGCGCAATTGACACGTGACTGAGGCCCTGTTAGGGTATATTTTCTGCCTCAATAATTTGGGACCGTTATTCTGAAGATAGCCAGATCTAGATATAGAACTTGACTGACTGGACAGGCCTTAGGCTTGGGCATGCAACATCATACATACCACCATGGAGTTAATCGCATCTGACCATCACCATCGACGGTGAAGGGAGCTGATCAGATAGTCAACAACTGGTGATCCAATCACACAATGATTTGATTATAACATGTATATAGTAAAATATACACAGACGCATGCACATATATAAGCATGTTTACACATGTATCTTAAATGATTTAAAAAATTCATCATTCATGTGATAAACATAATTAATATTTTTAAGACAGGAGGGAGGGAGCGATTCGATTTAGGGTTGATTTCTCATTCTCACCCCACCCTTGAATATAAATATAATGGCTCTCCTGTCAAATCTGGATGAAGAATAAAAAGCCTTGGACGACTTAGTCAGAGTTCTCTCCCTTGGCCGCACTCCAAACAGTGATCGGAAAAGCCAACGAAACAAACGACACAAGCAACATGGCAGTTAGACGCACTCACATAACTAACATCGTTCTTCCGACGCATGACTTAGTTGCCGGGAACGACTATCGTGACTGACGCTTGGCGAGGCTACAGCAACGTGGCAAACTTACGCCATGGCATCTATCTGCACGAGGTAGTAGTCCACCAGACCAACTTCGTCGACGCCGTACACAGTCACATACACACAAACAATTGAGGGCCTCTGGATGCTGGTCAAACGCACAATTCGCCAACGATTGGGCACACTATTGGCGTCATATTTAGCAGAATTTTAGTGGCGCCACGCCCACAAACATCAGATTGTCGGCCAGTATTTCGAAACCCTACGTCAAAATTTTCACATCTAACCCTAACCCTAACCCTAACCCTACCCCTAACCCTAACCCTAACTCTACCCCTAACCCTATTTTTTTAAAGTTCATATTTAACTGGAAGTGCTAAACAAACTCCCGACAAATGTCGAAGGTTCCTAATCTCAAACACAACACCATTGGCATTATATGGCATTATCTGAATAAATAGTAAATATAATTATGTATAAATATAATTAATAGCAGTCTCTGGCTCTCCTGTCAAATCCGGACGAAGACTAAAAAGCCTTGGACGACTTAGTCAGAGTTATCTCCCGTGGCCGCACTCCAAACAGTGATCGGAAAACAAACGAAACAAACGACACACTTAGCTATCATCCTGCGGTAGCGTGTAGGGCTGCGTACGGTTGCGTGAGGCATCGTGAAGGGATGCGTGGTCATCATATGGTTGCTTGCAGGGTTGCGTACGGTTGCGTGAGGCATCGTGAATGGGTGTGTAGTCATCATGCAGTTGTTGGGTTAGAGTTAGGGGTAGGGTTAGGGTTAGGGCTAGGGGTAGGGTTAGGGGTAGGGTTAGGGTTAGGTTTAGGGTTAGGGGTAGGGTTAGGGTTAGGGGTAGGGTTAGGGTTAGGGGGTAGGGGTTAGGGTTAGGGTTAGGGGTTAGGGGTAGGGTTAGGGGTAGGGTTAGGGTTAGATGTGAAAATTTTGACGTAGGATTTTGAAATACTGGCCGACAATCTGATGTTTGTGGCAAGTGGCGCCACTGAAACTCTACCAAATAGACGCCAATAGCGTGCGGCTGGTGCCCCCAATCGGGCGATTGTGCGTTTGACCAGCATCCAGAGGCCCTCGAGTGTTTGTGTGTGTGTATGGGGACTGTGCGCGATCGCCTCACACTCACTCGCGTCAAAATTGTCAATCTAACGCTAAACGTAACCCTACCGCTAACCCTAATCCTACTCCCTAACCCTAACCCCTACCTCCTAACCACGCAAATTTATCGACATTAAAGGCATACAATCGGCAAACACCAACAAACAAAATACACCCAAAAAAAAACACCCAGAATTGCCTGCAGCGTCGAAAAAAACCCAGTTGATCTGGGGGACGCAACCAAGCATTGGCAGCCCTGATGTCGACGTGACTGTCTTCTTTGTTTCGTTGTGGCTTTTCCGATCACTGTTTGGAGTGCGGCCACGGGAGAGAACTCTGACTAAGTCGTCCAAGGCTGTTTATTCTTCGTCCGGATTTGACAGGAGTACCGCAGTCTCTATAACTACAAGTTTAGTATTTGTCACTTACAAAACAAGTTGAAGGCATTAAGACGGTACTGTGTCACACCACGACCGCTCAGTAAACAATCAGTCGATATACAATCGAGCCAAGTCACACAGTCAATGTTCATAGTGACAAACCGACCAAGACAGAAAACCACAGAGCAGAACCACCATGAACCCGCTCCCAACTTCATGGGGAGACGTTTTCTTCCTCTAACGTAGAAAACTGCTCTGGGTAAATGTAAGCCTCCACACGGAACGTTAAAAGTTGGCTAAAATCTCACACATCAGCGACCTCGTCGACTGCTTGCTCGCCGATAGACGACTTCGTTGACGATCAGGACCATATCTGGGTCTGTCTCCCTTAATCGCATTAACACTGCAGGAGTCTTTTTCATGGCTCTTGGTATGCAATGCTAAGCCACATTATATGGTGCACATAAATTAGTCACAATTATAACCTAAAGCTTTCCATTCGGGGATGCTGGTTGAACGCGAAGATTTTTGTCCCCAGAAAAGCACCTACCTACCTAGGAACTCAACATCTCTCTCACTCTCACTCTCCCTCCATCTCTCTCTCTCTCTCTCTCTCTCTCTCTCTCTCTCTCTCACACACACACACATACACACAATACACTCATACACATATATAAATAGCGCCACTTCAATTGTTTTCTTCAATGGAGATTGAAGGGGTGAAATAGGGTTGAAAGGGGTCGGGGGCGCTGGCATAATGTGTCTAGGCGCTAGGTAGTCCGGTCTTAGTTATCAAATTAATGAAGCATTCCAAACGACCGGACAGCAGCCACTGAAGAGTTCCAGATTCAGGAGTGCTGGTACCAATCTGATTATTTATATATTCGCCTTGCATTTCCTATGATAGCCTTAGAGAATTACAAAGACTGATTCAACGGTACACCACAAAAACAAGGGATTTCATATAGTGTTATTACATCTACGACACAACAAAGGTGTCCCTGATCACTTTAAATATTCCCAAAGATTACAGGAGATGATTACTTTAATTATGCAAAACAAATACGCTTAAAATATAATAAACTTAATCGATTTCCTGACATTCTACTACAATGGATTTCTTGTTTGTATCGACACACTAGCACATCGGTCGACCAGCTCGTGCTCAGTCCCCCGATGCAGCAACTATCTCCGTGTCTCCATTCTTAACGTGCGCAGTAGTTGACTGGTCTATCTATCTATCAATCTATCTATCTATCTATCTATCTATCTATCTATCTATCTATCTATCTATCTATCTATCTATCTATCTATCTATCTATCTATCTATCTATCTATCTATCTATCTATCTATCTATCTATCTATCTATCTATCTATCTATCTATCTATCTATCTATCTATCTATCTATCTGTCTATCTGTCTATCTGTCTATCTCTATCTGTCCATCTGTCTGTCTGTCCTCTCTGTCTGTCTGTCTGTCCATCTGTCTGTCTGTCTGGCTGTCTGTCTGTCTGTCTGTCTGTCTGTCTGTCTGTCTGTCTGTCTGTCTGTCTGTCTGTCTGTCTGTCTGTCTGTCTGTCTGTCTGTCTGTCATTGCCCCTCAACCTGTTTCTGCACGCTTGCCTACGTTCAATACTTATTTATAACAGACAGTTCATCGTCTCTTACTCGGAACGTCTTTGGAACGAAGCGCTTCAGTATGTCTGTCCTACTGACCAGATCGTTTAAACTTGATATCGTTGATGAAATTGCAACTACATTTAAAGGTTACCTTTATTGTCTTGCAATCACCTCATTTGCAAACGTACGTTCTTGTTGTATACTATGTACACTTTCTTACCGTTCTTCACGGAACGCGATAAAAAAATACTGTTCAGTTTCGAAATTTAGCCCTCACATCCTCCCCTGGAAGAATAAACGTCAAGTTTAGCAGACGGTCGTCTCGTAGTGAAAGGCTTGCAGAGAAAGTGGCAATTGCTTGCGTTTTTGAAATGTTCGTCTTCATAGATTACATTATCCTCGCATACTATACATCTCTCTTTATCTATCATTGTCATTTTACAGGTCTGTCTTATTCTATATATGTTATAATTGTTGCGATACGAAAAAGTTAAAAATGTGGTCTTATTTTCTTCTCTTGTTGATTTTTATTTTTTGCATGCAGGTAGTTGACAGTGTTCAGTTTGCATTACAAATACTTTATAATAATCTGTAGTTGACATCGATGTTCGCTTTAATTTATTTCGACACGGTTAAACGTATTTTTTTATGCATGAAAAAGAGCATTCTTTTGTTTGTTTGCATGCATAAGAATTTTTGGCTCTCCTAGCAGATTTGGCCGGTAAGTTGGACTGCTTCGGCCGGCTTAGTGGGGCTTAGTGAGAGTTACGTCCCTTCGCCAAACTCAAAACAACTCAAAACAAGTCTCGGAAAACGTCACGAATCAAATGACATACTTGCCTATCATCATCCGGGTGCGTGTAGGGTTGCGTAGGGTGTCTATCATCGTCCTACGGTTGCGTCTAGGGCTGCTTATTGCGTGTAGGTTGGTTGTTTGCGTAAAACGAGGGGTAGGTTTAGGGTTAGGTTTTAGGGGTATGGTTCGATGTGAAAAATTTTCACGTAGGAGGTCGAAATAGTGGCCGACAATCTGACGTTTGTGGGAGTGAGGCCACTGACACTCTGCCAAATATGACGCCAATAGCAGGCGGGCGGCTGGTGCCCAGTCGCTGGCGAATTGATCGTTTCACCAACATCCACAGGCCCTCGATTGTTTGTGTGTGTATGTGACTGTGCGCGACGTCGACGAAGTTGGTCTGGTGGACTTCTACCTCGTGTAGATAAATGCCATGCCTTAAGTTTGCGACGTTGCTGTAGCCTCGCCAAGCGTCAGTCACGATGGTCGTTCCCGGCAGTATGTGATCTTTTATGATCCTCTCCAATGTCGTCGCATCTCGTTTTCGCACAAGCTCCAAGTAGCAACGGCCAGTCTCACGCTCTACTAGCCCAACAATTGTCACATCTAACGCTACACCTAACCCTACCCCTAACCTTAACCCTACCCCTAACCCTAAACCCTAACCCTAAACCCTAACCCTAAACTCTAACCCTAAAACCTAACCCTAAACCCTAACCCTAAACCCTAACCCCTAACCCTACCCCTCATCTTAAGACGCAAACAACCAACCTACATGCAATAAGTAGCCCTAGACGCAACCGTAGGACGATGATAGACACCCTATGCAACCCTACACGCACCCGGATGATGATAGGTAAGTATGCCATTTGATTTGTGACTTTTTCCGCAACTTGTTTTGAGTGTGACCATAACTCCCACTAAGCCCCGCTAAGCCGGCCGAAGCAGTCCAACTTACCCGCCAAATCTGCTAGGAGAGCCGAATTTTTTTTAATCTAAGTTATTTTTTAATGTCAGTTTTTATTTTTATAACGTTTTAATTTTATTGATGTCTTTCCAAATTGTGGAGAAAATATTTCAGATTAAAATTTTGCTAAGTAGTAATAGAAACTTCCTTAACCCTTTCATTATAACTGGTATTGAATGTTTAACTAAGAACTGACATCACAGCATTATGAAATTCTGGATCTTTCCATAAGAACTTTATCCTCATCTTCAGCAGCCAGTGAAGGGTTCCAGGTGCAGGAGTGCTGGTACCAATCTCATTATATATCCGCCTTGCATTTCCTATGAGTCTAGATTGTTGACCATATCTCCTGGTCATTCCCAGCTGTACCGTTCTCTCCAGATCATAACGATCTATTGGTGTCTTTGCATTGTTCACTTGCTTCCAGAGAGCCTTGATCATATCTAGCTTGGTGTGCATAATCTCAACAACTCTTGGTGCACAAACCAGCCCATCTGCTCATTGTTCATTTCCAAACATTTCTGCATACCTTGGAGAAAATATCCATAGAATGCTAATTACCTGCAAGTTCTGAAGCAGTCTTCGCCATTCTGCACGGAGCTGCCTGTCTAAACCTTTCTTAACATTCTTTGTGAGTCGGTTGCAGTCATGACATATGTATGCAGCTGGTTCCAAAACCAGTGGAAAACTGCTTTTACTGTCTCTACCTCAATTCTCAAACTAGCTGTAGTATCACACGCTAGACTTTCTTGGAGTAAGCGTCGTCCATTTAATTTTGCAATGAACCCCCACTCACTTCTTTCTCGCAACATAGAGCTTTCTGTACAGATAATCACAGCGCCTGGGCGGGAGTCATCGTTAATTAACTGTATGAACAGCGCGTTTTTCATACATTATAGTATCTGCTGTTAGGAAAAGGAAATGCAGCCTGAAAACCAAATATTAATACAATAGCTTTGGTTGGCTGCAGGTTTCCAAAATGCAGAACAGTGCACTGCTCCTGTCATCCAACAGCATTTACAGTATTTGTTTCAAAGGTATTGGTATCACCTTTCCTTGTAGAGTAAACAAGGCAGACCCAAAGAGGATTGCTGCAGGGCAACACATTTTCTCTACACTACTGCCCTTGGGTTGGGGCTCCCATGCCTCCATCTAGCATAGTATAATACTATTGTCTGAAAAGATGGAAAGTTGCCAACATCATTATCTGCTGTGATATATCTTCAAGTTCCTTTATTCAATTTCTTTTGTTTCGAGCATTCCTCTCACCCTGAGAAGCCGCAAAACAGACACTTCCTGTTGAGTCTAGTTCCCCATAAATGTCACTTTTCTGACTTGTCGGTAGTGACCCGGTCACAAGATGTGTAGGTAATGCTGTTGGCTGAGTTCATGTCTGCCCAAATTTTAAGGTCAAGATATGAAGATATTAACAAAGTAGCATTGGGGGCAGGTGTCTTTTGAGCCAGATAGCTTTTTTTTTTAAAAGCTGAGTTGCGTCAAATTTTCCTTAAGCCTCAATGATAGAGGTCATAGGGTCTTGGTATGAGTCACCTGATAGATATGTTTTTTTAAAGGTCCAGGGTAGTTTATTCCATTTAATGCTTCACCTTTCTCATATTTATTGATTATTCCCTTCCCATATCTTTATATATTTTAGAGGGAAAAGTAGGTACATACATTTGTTACAAATTATTGACCTGTGTGCGGCATCCATGGCTAAGCCGTTGCGAGTCCGACTCGTAATCCAACGTACCGGGATTGAAATCCACTGCGGGCTGCGTGGATTTTTATTGTGGTATGGGACGTCATAGGTCGACCCAGCCTCAAATTGGTACCAGGATGGCTGTCCTGGGGAAGTAAAGATGGCCAGCGTAATGCTGACCACGTTACCCACCGAGTGCCGATTGGTCTGTAAAAATATGGGTGCTCTTCCCATATGTCCGATGCGCCTAAAGGCGTGAAAAGGGATCTTTACTATTGACCTGTGTAAAGCAAAGGATTTTTTCTTGAATTCACTGGAGATGTGACCCTATTTTTTTAAGTGTTCCTGGACCGAAAAGGTTAAAATACCAGTTGAACACGGCATCTTCCTATAGTCTATGATGTATGGCGTTGGTAATCATGTCCTTCCACAGCTTCTGTCTCATCTACCTTCATTCATTTGTAAAACATGATCCTACATGCCATGATACCAAACTTTCCAGCATCTTCTCTTTTGCTTCCTCTGACTCTGACCATTGCAGTTTAGCTATATTGACAGAAATAATTGTTATAATTTCTAAATAAAATCTATTATTCAAATAATTTTAGCTAAAAATAACTAGAATAAACCGTTAGAAGAATATGATAGCTTGTCCAGTCTTTGCCAACACTCTTTGGGAGTCATTTCATTATCAGAGTTAAATAATTATTTCTGCTACTGCTGTTCGTATTCACCTCTGCTGAACTCCACAGTTGCTTTTCTTTCATTTAAAATTGTTCACTGATGTATGTTATTATTGAATGTTGCCATTCTATAAATTAATGTGAAATTCATATGAGTTAAATGAATTCTTTATTCTTTTACTTTTATTTTCTTTGTTTTCTGTTTATTATTTGGTATTATGTTGATAACTGTGAGTTTTGAATAATTAATTAATTTGATAACTAAGAATATATTATATCTTTTATAAAAAGTCAAGTACAGGATCATTTTTTCCCACCATTGACACACTGGCCATGTGGTGTTGGACCCAAATTTTACAGACCAATCATCGTGCGATGGGTGATAATGTGAACATCATACTTGCTACCATTATTTCCCAAGACATTTTATAGTATCCAGTTTAGTTTTGGTCAAACTGGGAGCCAAAGCCAATCTGTGAAAAAAAAATCTGCCCCCACATGGATTTGAACTGGTGGTTCGCAGGTGGGAGTCTAGCCACTATTCTTTTGTTGCTCCTGAAGAAATATATTCATTCATTCATTTTTGTGTTGTGTCATTATATGTCCAATAGGGCTCACAGTCTATTCCTCCATTCCATTCTGCCCTGTGCAATCAGTTCAGTATCATGGATGCAGCTGTCGTCCAGCAGTGCACAGTACAAGACTCTTAATGTCTGTTAACCTCTCTTTCTTAAGCCTCACCTTCAGGTGGTGGACCCTGTCCTTCAGTCCAGCGAAAGGTTGGGGTATCAGCTAGTGGTAAACTGGATGGGACACAAACGAGGTAGAGGTGAAGGGATGAGCCCAGTCTCCCTCTCAGGAGATCCTGAAGTCGTAAATACTAGGCCAGAAGGGGAATAAAAAAACCACAGTACTACACAACCCCTGCTGTGTGTATATATATATATAAAATCATTATCATATAGCAGGCCCTTTGCAGAACGATGCTCTCATAACAGTCTGCCTGAAAGAAACTTGGTCTCTCGCCAGTTCTCCCGCCTCATGAACTCATACTCAAGGAGTCACTTATATCCTGTGCCCATTTACGTGTCGGTCGGCCCCTGCCCCTCCTTCCTGGTACCATTTCTACTGCTATAATTTTTTCCAATCCGTCGTGGCGCTTGATATGACCAAAATATTTCAGCTTCCGAGAAAGGATGCTGTTTATTAGCTAATCTTCCTTGATGTTCAGATCTTTCAAGATGTCAGTATTTCTCCTCTTCTTTGTTCAAGATATTCTGAGAATCTTTCTATAGCATTTCAGCTCAAAAGCCCCAATTCTCTTTCTTAAAGACTGAAAGATAGTCCACGACTCACATCCGTATGTATGTGTGTGTATATATATATATATATATATATATATAGATTGCAGTGTCAGATGAACTTAATGTTTCACCAGACAGGTGCAGTGCCAGGTTGTGAACCTTGGACCCTCTACAGAATCCACCACCAGTTATTTGCAGTGATGGGCATTCTGCATGGTTTTCATTGGCACATCAACAGAGCAGCATAGGTGTGACCCATTTGCTGTGATGTTGGAACCTCGATTACCTGATTATAATATAGCATCATATGAGAAGCTGCCACCCACCCTGGACTAGTAGATTAGCCCTGCATAAAATAAATTCCAGGAATTGTTCTGGGAAGTGAAGGCAGCTAGCAGGATATTGACCTTACCACACATTGAGTACATATTGGTTTATAAAAATAGGGGGTAACAATAGGTGCTGTTAGATCCCAGGTCGACACAGCCTAAAATGGATACAAGGTAATGTTCTAGGAAATCAAGGCTGCCAGTGTGATCCCACAGAGTGTCAGTTGGCCTGTTGAAAACTACTGGTGTAAAACAAAAGTCCTAAAGTCATTACTTTTTGCTGCACGTCAAATATTTTTACTAGGCTTGAAAAGTTTTCTTAAATATTTATATTAAAATAATACTGACTGATTTTCAGAGTTTGTTAAATATTTTATAAGAAAATAATACTGACTGATTCTCAGAGTTTGTTAAATATTTTAATAATAAAATAATACTGACTTATTCTCCGGCATTAATTATAAAACTGTGTTAACTTTATATTTCTTCTCCTCGGTTTAACATTACCATAGTCCTGATATTGAGATAGTTTATTTAAATGTTCCAGGAGGAAGTCAAAAGTAGGTCACAAATCCTCGGAGAAGCCAGCAAAATGGACAATAGTCGATCCATCACCAAATGATCTGGTGAGTTTATGCTAAATTTGCTCTTTTTAAAATCCCAACTTTCTTCGTTTCATTCCTATTTATATAAAAATATGAAATATCAAACAGTATGCTTGAGTTTGGGATTTTTGTTTGATACTAACAAGGTCGTATGTGATGAGTTACTAGTGCATTTACACCTTATAATTTTTGCTGAGAGAGACGGAACTTCTGTTAATTTGTATGGAGTGCTGTGAATTTTATTCTTAAAACCAGGATCCAAGAATCTCCATCATCTCTTACCCTTGATCTTCAAAATGCCCTCATTCAGGCTTCTTTCAGTCCATCTCTTAAAGTTAGGATGCATTTCCATTCCTGAGTTTGCATTTGTTGCATGTTCATGATTTTATTAGGCAGTTTTACATTATATGGTTGTTAAACAATGCAGAGCAAACAATCCATTGTGCAGTATTTATCTCATCAGGTGCGTTACTAAGAGTTACATCAGCATATAAGAAAACACACACACACACACACATTTATTTACCACACACTGAATAGGCATTTACTGAAACTGGCAGAAGCAGTGACAATTAAAGAAGAAAAAACTAACAATCCTGTGTTATGCAGACAAAAAGAGCATGTGGTAAGTTTGAAAAGGGTGTGGCCAGTAGTCTTGAATTTCCATTGGTGAGGTGTCCAATGTAGTTAGAGAAGACTCTGATTTGTGTGTTAAAGTTGGGAAAAATTCACTGTTGGTACTTGATTATATGTTAATGTAACTAATGCACCTAATGGTCTACAGCAAGGCAAGCATTAAGCCATTAGACCACAATGGCTCCCCACACAACAAAATATGCCATTCAGTAAATTGTGCAGTATGTTATTTGTGTCTGCATTATTTTAATTCACTAAAGAAAAGCGTTGTTTTGAATTAGGGAGTTTGCCACTTTGTTTTCTGTAATAGAACAAGCTTATACATTTGTCAAAGTGACCACAAAGTGGTTTGCTACCAGTTGGTAAAACTGATGTTATATACCAGTATATAATGTTTTTTTTATTCTTGCAAACCTGAGGGTTTTGTTTTTAAATTTAACATTAGGCGAAGAAGATGTCGTCACAAGACTCTGTCACCACACAGCTGTCTTCACCAGGTGTCCCACATGAGGAATCCATTCTCGACAACTACTTTGAACTTCTGAGCCAGAACCATTGTGACAAGGCCAAAGAACTTGTGGTAGGTAGTGCTCTATACTTAGCATTGTTTTTGTGGAGGTTTGTTTGACATTTTTCTGTTTCTTCTCATCTTCTTCCTTGCTGGATCCAAAACAATATTGTCAAATTGTGCAGAGCCAGCCATTCTGTATGCCTGTTCATTTCCCATCTCATTGATTTTCCCCAAAGAAAAGAGATCCAGACAATGCTCCTCACCCGTGACCTCCAAAGCGAAGCATACCACTCTGCACGAAGCATGCCTGTCCTTACCTTTCTCTGCATGCTTTCTGAGTCAGTTACAATTGTTGTTTATACAGAGGTGGTCTATGATTCGTAGTCACTCCCTCTAGTTAGTGCCAGGTTAATCTATGAATCTCCTTATGAGCAAAGATAGCGTCTCCAATTACCAGATCTAACTGCACACTGAATGTCCTAACATTCCAAAAACCTATTCTAGTGATTATTTTTTAATCAGGTATTGTGTGTGTCTGGTCACTGACTTCCACAAAGCAGCTTTCATCTGTAATGTTAATACATGTAGCAAATAATTTTTTATAGTGGGGAGGGGGGGGGGGGCTGTCCCTACGCCCAGCCCTCATCCTTTCTTATCAGGGCTTTGGATCGGCAATGGTGGAGATGATCTTGTCATGCACAGTTGTAAAATTTTAACTGAGCGCATCGTCATGCACAAATATAAATTTACAAATTGTGTATTGTCTCCACAATGAAGGTTGGCTATAATGTATCTTCTGCTGTCTTTGATAATATTAAATTGATTGGCCCCAGTCTCTTTGAGTGTAACTCTAATACTACTCTCTGAAAACAACTGTTTGCCATAGAAATCTAGTACTTGAGGATCGTGACATTGTTAAACACTCTTACTAACTTCTATGCCATAGAGCTGCACAGTAGTCTTACTAGGCAGTAAGGAACAGTAAAGTTCAGGGACTTATTTGTTTGTTAACCAGTTTTTAAATGAGAGAGTGAGGAGCTTTTTGTGTGATTTATCAGTGGCACAGGAACGGAACAGTAATTAGGTGGCCTGCCAGCAGTGAATTTGAAACCCCAGCTAATCCTACTACTGTTTTATAAAGCAATCGTTAGAGATTGCTTGACACATTATCATTACTAGATTAAATAATAGTTTATCTTGAACATTTTGTAGCATAAGGTGATTACTTTCTTGTGTACATAGGACAGTGAGAAGGATGGCCACAAGTTCAGTTATGCTGCTTATTGGGGAGAGACCCTGCAATGCCTCTCCCAGCTTGCCACAGCTGAGAAGAACTACAGTCACCTTGTCTTTCTGAGCCAGAAACGGTTCACACAGATTGTTCGCACAAAAGATGTATGTATACATAAGCTGTGCATTATTGAATAATCAAACATAACTAATCAGAATAAATATCCATTATTTAACTACAAGCCTATTTATCCCATTTTTGACCAGATGGGTTGAGTAGAATATTGTTGTTTACATTACTGCTACTACTGCCATAGAGCATTAGGCAAAGGATGTGACCACTTTACCACAAAGATTTTCCCGTCAGTTTACTCTTAAAAATTGTCTTGTGAAAGCTTATGAAAGGGTGACTTTTGATTTGTGGACTCTACGATTTAACTCTTAGAGATTGGAGATTCATTATTTGGGACCTGTATTGAAAGTCAACAATTGTGAGTAGTAATTTAGTAATGACATATTTTGATACTTACTCTGATAATTGATATTTACAGTCATACCTACTTACTTGACATCCATACTAGTGATATTTATAGCGTTGTCCATTTACTCATCCTCTTTATTACTGATGTTTACAGTTCCTTCTGTTTTCTCATCATTTTTATTACTCAATTTATTGCCTGGCATATTTCGCTGTATCTCGTCAGGTGCATACTACAGTAACAATTACATAAATGAAGAAAATAAGTTTGATCGTTGTTGTAATTGTACTTCATTTATAAAGGATTCACTTATTTGCTTCATTTAATAATTGTTACTGTAGTATGCACCTGACGAGATACAGCAAAATATGCCAGGCAATAAATTGTGCAATCTATTATTTGTGTCTTTTTTTTTTCAAATTTTTATTACTGATATTTACAGAATATTAAGTTCATCTGTGCCAATCTTTATTACCGATATTTGCACAGTGCCATTTCCATTTATTCTTATCTTTATCACATGTGTTTACAGAGGGCCAAGTCCATTTAACCCAATCTTTATTATGGATATTTACAGAATACACAATCGAGTTACCACAGTTTTCATCACTGATATATGGTGTTCATTAAATTGAGTCTTTTTGATTGATATTTGCAAAGTACCAAGTTCATTTACTCCAGTATCATTAATGTTTACACAGTGCAATGTTCACTTACTCCATTCTCTATCACTGTTTGCAGAGTGCCAAGTCCATTTATTCCATGCTGCTTCAAGAGTTTCAGCGGATGGAAAATTCCTTTGCACCTAGCTTGTCCAGATCGATAGATGCAGAGTCTGAGCAGTTGCTTGCACATATAAATGGCCAGCTATGCTACTTTGTGCGTGCCAGAATCCGATTGATAGAATTGTATCCTTATGTTTCTTGTGTTAATTAGTAACTGCAGAATCAATTAATGTAAAGTTGAGTGTATCAAGAACTGACATAATAGAAATCAGGACATTCCCATGTGCTCTCTGTCCTCATCTTCAGCAACCTGTGAAGAGGTTCAGTTTTGATGCTAGGAGATTGGTCATATCATAGGTTTATTTATGACAGTAATAAAATTGCATCCTTGATTTTTGTTACGCATGGACATGTCTTTTTTTTTTTTTTTTTTTTTTTGCTACTGCTTTTGCTGTTTTTTCTTATTTTTCTGCTGCTGTTCTTTCTTTCTTCATCTTCTTAGGATTGTGGGAGTAGGGAAGGGGATGGATAATAGATCCTGCCGCCCCCGCCCCCCTCTCCTTTCCAATAACCGTCGTAAAAGCAACAAAACTAGGGATTTGCTTAAATATAATGTGTTGAGCCAAAAGGTACAGATATCACAGCCTAGCTGTAAGCCACAGTACACCATGCCAACCGCCCTTTTAAGAGTGAATGCCTCCAAGTCGTCCCCTTGTGGGATGCAATTTTTCATTATTTGAAGCCCCACCCTGGCTTTTGCCAGGGGCCCTTAATATAGCTGGGCCACAATTGTGGCCATAACGGCTGAAAGGAGTTTCTGGGGTGGGTGGGGGGGGGGGATCCTCATCTGCATGATATAGAATTGACCCTCAACAAGCATGTTGTTAAAGATCATTCTTTAAGAATTTACTAATGTCGGATGTCTTGGGCTAAAGGTTGCAGATGTTACAGCCTAATGAAAACCACAATACTGTGTGCCAACAATCCTTTTAAGGACGACAAGAGAAAAAGAAGAAGAGTGGATAGCTTTGTACCTTGCTTTTGTACTACTTTACATTATCTTCGAGTGCCCCCCGTGTGGGTTCCGGGGCCCTATTGTGGGAAAACAAGAATAGACCCACTGCCTCCCCAAAAGCATGTCGTAAGAGTCGACTAACTGGGGAGCTTCCTTTGAAGTCGGAGTGCATCTGCCTGAGAGGCAAGGAACCAGCAGTCTGCATTCAATTGAATCAGATCTGTAAAACTGATGCACATGCAACACTCAGGTTCTGGAGCATGACTGCAGTCCAGAAGTGGACGAACAACCAGAACTTTACGCCAGAGTGTACAGCTGGTGAACACAAAGAAGAAGAAGAAAGAATCTTCGAGTGCTAATCATTGTCATTTCTGTCATTGTTATTTGCTATTCCAACTTAACACTGAAGCTATGAACAATTGGCTGGTCTGGGAGCCAACAGACAGGCAGTAAACTTTGAGGATTTGGTTGTGGTGTGTGAAGAAATTCAGAATGAGTACATCAGAGAGTTTCATCACCCCCTGGTTTCTCCACTGAGAGCTGTGTGTAGGTGAGGGTTTGTAGATTGATATCCATCTCTCAGTCTAAATGTCATACTCCTTACATATCTACTTGTCAGAATATAGACATGTAAGATTGTTTCCATGTCTGTATGTCATTCTGCCTGCCTGTCTACTCATATGAATATGTACTTGTCAGACTTCTTATCTCCCTGTCTGTATGTCATTCTGCCTGCCTGTCTACTCATTTGAATGTGTACATATGTACTTGTCAGACTTCCTATCTTCCTGTCTGTATGTCATTCTGCTTACCTATCCACATGTCTAAAATTGTGACAGTTATGATCCGCTTAAAATTGGTGGCAACCTCATCTCATTCTGGAACTTTGCTATACAGATATCACAGACTACCTTTGGAACAGTGTAAAGGGAATAGAACATTTAATCATGTCTGTCCAAAAACACAGTGAAGATCAAAACCTATTCTAGAATTTAAAGAAAACAAAATTAATGTCCTCTGACAAAAGTGCCTGTCACCCAAAACTAACAATAATTGATGAGGAAATTAAAAAGGTCACACATTTTGAATATTTAGGTTTCATAATAAACAGCAATATAAACTGTTCTGTAGAAGTCAGATGAAGAATGGCCAAAGCAATGCACAGACTAAACAGCGTTAAAAAGTCAATAGCAAGGAAATCAAACTGACAATTTTGAGAGCATGCATGTTTTGTGGCAACATGCAACTCTGAGCCGTGGACTATTTGACACTCATCAAGGATGATAATAAGGGTTTTTGATCTGAAATGCTATAGAAAGATTCTCAAAATACTGTGGACAAGGAAGAAAATACTGATAACATCTTGAAAAATCTTAACCTTAGGTAGGATTGGCTAGTAAACATATTTTGGGGATATCAACCGCCACTGCAGTTTAGAAAAGACGATAGGGGAAGGCATTGTACACAGGCAGGAGGAGCAGGGCTGACCAGCACATAGTTAGGCACAGGATATAAATAAAACATTGGGGAGGAAAATGTCCAAAGCAGGAGAGCTGGCAAAAGACCAAGTTTTTTTTTTTTTCCGGGCAGACCATGATGAGAGTGATGTTCTGCAAAGGAACTGCAACATGATGGTAATGATCTGTTTGTGAATATTTGCTTGTCAAACTCTCTGTCTCCCTGTCTGGGTGCCATTTTGTCTACCTATCTACTTTTCTGAATATATACATGCCTAATTGTCAGACTCTGCTCTAAGCTTGTATGTCATTCTGCCTACCTATTGCCTTGTCTGAATTTGTACATATTGTCAAACTTTCTGTCTCCTTGTCTGTATGTCATTCTGCCTACTATCTACACGTCTGAGTATACACATACCTACTTGTCAACTTTCTGTCTCCCTGTCTGTATGTCAGTCTGCCCTTTTGATGATGTAATCAGAAACCCTTTGGTGTATAGGTCATACAGTGCAATATCTCAGTTTTAAAGACCAGTTAGCACTCGTTGGGTTGAATGTTGAATTAAAAATCAACATCACAGCACTCGGGACACTCCCATAAGTGCTCCATCCCTATCTTCAGTAGCAAGCGAAGAATTCCAATTCCGATGGCGCCAGTAACTGTCTGATTGTACATCCGTCTCACCTTTTCGTTGAGCGTTGGCCAGATTTCCTGGTAACTCTCCACAGGGCCATTCTCCTCACACAATAATGATTCATTTCCCCCCCCCCCCCCCCCAACTCCCTCGCCCCCGCATGCACTGTTCACTCACTCCCAAGGGCCCTCACAACATCTAGCTTGTCATACATTAGTTCACTACCAAGTGGTGCAGAACAGGCCAGTCTGTCTGCCTGCTTGTTTTCTAGTATGACCTGGAGAAAATATCCAAAGTATGACCTGGAGAAAATATCCAAAGTATGACCTGGAGAAAATATCCAAAGTATGACCTGGAGAAAATATCCAAAGTATGATCTGAAGAAAATATCCAAAGTATGACCTGGAGAAAATATCCAAAGTATGACCTGGAGAAAATATCCAAAGTATAACCTGGAGAAAATATCCAAAGTATGACCTGAAGAAAATATCCAAAGTATGACCTGGAGAAAATATCCAAATTATGACCTGGAGAAAATATCCAAAGTATAACCTGGAGAAAATATCCAAAGTATGACCTGGAGAAAATATCCAAAGTATAACCTGGAGAAAATATCCAAAGTATGACCTGAAGAAAATTTCCAAAGTATGACCTGGAGAAAATATCCAAAGTATGACCTGGAGAAAATATCCAAAGTATGACCTGGAGAAAATATCCAAAGTATGACCTGGAGAAAATATCCAAAGTATGACCTGAAGAAAATATCCAAAGTATGACCTGGAGAAAATATCCAAAGTATAACCTGGAGAAAATATCCAAAGGATGCTAATTGCCCATTATTAGGTGAGTGGTCATGTTTACATCCCAGGACTTTACTTGGTACCCAGTTTAGACTGAGGGGAACTAGGAACCCAAGGACATTTTTTTAAGAAAACCTGGCTCAGGGTGGATTTGAACCTATGACCTTTGGACCTGCTGGTGAGCCTCTAGCCGCTACACCATTGCAGCTCTAAATACTTGTCAAACTATTAACCTATCTGTCTATCTGTATATTTCCTTGTTAAAGTGTCTACATATCTCTGACTATCTAATGCTTATCTGTCAAAATGTATGTCTACCTGTCTATATCTAACTGTATACCTACTCCCCCGTATTTTAGGCAAAACAAGAATAGACCCACTGCCTGCCCAAAAGCATGTCGTAAGAGTCGACTAATTGGGAGCTCCCTTTAAAGTCGGAGTGCATCTGCCTGAGAGGCAAGGAACCAGCAGTCTACACTCAAATGTGTCAGATCTGTCAAATGCTTGCACACGCAACATTCAGGTTCTGGAACAGGACTGCAGTCCAGAAGTGGACGAACAACCAGAACTTTCCACCAGAGTTTACAGCTGGTGAACGCAAAGAAGAAGAAAATGTATACCTACTTGACAAAATGCCTGTCTACCTTTCTGTCTTTCTACTAACATGCCTACTTGTCAAACTGTCTACCTACCTATCTATCTCACTGTTTGCCTAACTAGTGTAGAAATAAGTATCATTGCAGTCGAGCTGATAAAAAAAAATAGAAAAAAACACAAATCATGACATGGAGGCTCAGTAAAAGGAAAGTAAAGAAACCAAGAGATATAGGTGAAGTTTTTGCCTTTCTAGACAATAGTTGTCCATTGGGCAATAGGGATACATGACAGCTATCGCCCATGGTAATGGCGAGTGTGACTAGCAAGACTAACAAAATCTTTATCAACAAACCACACAAGAATCCTACAGCACAGAAGTAAAATAAAAAAAAAACTTGATGCAGATTCAAACTCAGGACTTTCACTCTGCAAACATTTAGCCACTACATTATTACAGTTCTTCTGAATTAGTAAGAAAAGTCAACCATAAAGGACCATCTTCACTCCTTAGGCACGCAGGCACATAGTTCTAGACCTGTGTTGTTATAAACCAATCACTACCCAGAGGATGAAATGATCATTACCATGTCAGCCGCCTTTACTTTTCAGGGCCTGTTACCAATTTTAGGCCTAATCAACCTGGAAGCCAATCGTAATAATACCTAAAAAAATATAGACCTTTGGACTAACTGATGGTCTACTGCGGCTCCCCCGAGTTGTATTGTTCTTCTTCTTCTTAAGATTCACCACCTGTAAACTCTGGTGGAAGGTTCTTGTTGTCCGCTTCTGGACTTTGGTTTTGATCTTGAACTTGAGTTGTGTATGCACATTCATTTGACAGATCTGGCTTATTTGCATGCAGACTGTTAGTTGCTTGCCTCTCAGGCAGATGCACTCTGGCTTTGAAGCAAGTACCCCTAATTAGTCATCTCCTGTGACATGCAGTGGGTCTATTATTTGTTCTCCAAAATGGAGCCCACATGGTGAATTTAGTAGTTATTATTTTTTATATTTTTTTAGGAGCCGCTGTAGTGTAGCAGCTAGCTGCTCGTCAGAGGGTCGTGGGTTCAGGAAAGACCTTGGCTCCTAGGTTGACTAAGCCTTCAATGAGTACCAGCTACAGTCCTGGGAAGTAAAGGCAGCCGGCAAAATGTTGACCACATCACATACCAAGTGCCGATTGGTCTATAAAATATTGGTCTAGCCCTATGGGCCCAGTACAGCTAAAAGGTGTGGAAAAGGATCCTTTTTATCGTTAGAATATACAGAATATCTTTTCTGTTCCCAGTTTTGAGTGTGACATTCTTTGTCACCTGCTGAGAGCCCAGGTTCTCATGTCCACATGGAGCTACCTGCCTTGTGTTGTTCAACTCTACCATGCACACAGCAAACTGAACAGCTGGTCAGACATGATCCCCATGAAAGAGGTAGGTCATGGTGTTTAACCCTCTTATGTTTCCATACCCAAGTTTTGCAGTTTTCTAGAATCTTGAGTTCTTGATTCAGCTTTATTAGATGTCAGTTAGTTGCATCTCCTTTACAGAAGGATATCGCAGAACCAACCATAGCATTTTTTTTTTATTGTTTACTTCTACCCGGCAATTTTTATGTTTAGTAGTCTACCATTGCTGTGCAGCAGTCAGGACACTCCCATAAGTGCTCAGTTTCCATCTTCAGCAGCAAGCGAAGAGTTCCAATTCCGATGGTACCAGTAACCGTCTAATTATATATCAGTCTTAATCTTCCCCCGAGTGTTGAGCGTTGGCCAGATTCCCTGGTAACTCCTTGCAGTGCCATTCTCCTTAGACCGTAATGATCTGTCTGCGCCTCCGCACTGTACACTCGCTCCTAAAGGGCCCTTACAATATCTTACTTGTTGTATATTAGTTCACCACCAAGTGGTGCAGAGCCAGCCAGTCTGTCTGCCTGCTCATTTCCCAACACACTATCATCACCTGGAGAAAATATCTAAAGGATGCTAACTACTGGGACCTCTGAAGTTATTATGTACCATTGTTGAGTGTGCATACCATTGTCAAAATCCGTGCAGATTAGTCTGCTGCCAAATCATCTGCAGGTGGAACCAAACTAGGTATTTTCATAATTACAAATTGTTCTCAGCAAATGATGTGGTTAGCATCTTGCCATTGGACACATTTACTGCTCAGGACATTACCTGTACCAACATTTAGGCTAAGTGAACATTGGAGCCAAGCTCAGTTATTAGAAAATTTTATTTAAAAAAAAAAAGACTTGATATGGATTTGAATCCTAAACTTTTAGGCTGGCTGACCATAATGTAGCCACTAAGCTACCTTGGCTACCTTCTTCTGCCATGGAATTAAACTCCGTCTTCATGAGGGTTGGGTTGCAGCGCTGTCCTACCCCTCTGTCTGACTAGAAACTCAGTAAGCTGTGCAAGACCGGTTTTTTGGAATGTTTTGTGTGTAGAGAGGCAGCGTCCGTGGCTTAGGCGTTGCGAGTCCGACTCGTAATTCCAACATACCCCCATCAAAACCCACTGCTGAATGCGTGGATTTTTATCATGATATGAGGCGTCACAGGTCGACCCAGCCTAACATGGGTACCAGGATAGATGTCCTGGAGAAGTGAAGACGGCCGGCGTAATGCTGACCACATTGGTCTGTAAAAATATGGTTGCTCTTTTCATATGCCCGATGCGCCTAAAGGTGTAAAAAGGGATCTTTACTTTACTTTCACTATATGTGAAGTGAAGCATTTTATAAAATGAGCAAATGGAATGTATTTTTAGCAGGCCCCTTCACTCAGTCACATCTGACATTCACCCTTCTGGCCTCACAGATATTATTCTATTCATTCATTATTTAACAAACAGTAATAACATCATCAGCAACAATTAAGTCTTAATTACAAACACTGGAATGTGCTGTATTTGTATCTACAGTATTAGGTTGAGGTGAAGATTCAACACAGCACTACAGAAAGAAAAGTAAAGGAACTTTTTCCACGCCTTTAGGTGTGTTGGGCATATAGGACTACAGAAAGAAAAGTAAAGGAACTTTTTCCACGCCTTTAGGTGTGTTGGGCATATAGGACTAGACCTATATTTTTATAGACCAATTGGTACTTGATGGGTGATGTGGTCAGCATCCTGCTGGCTGCCTTTACTTCTCAGGACTGCACCTGGTGCCCTCTCAAGGTTAGGTTAGCCTGGGAGCCAAGGTCATTTTTTTTAAAAAGTCAGGTTCCGACAGGGAGGGAACCCATGACTTTCCGATCCACAGGCGAGCATATAGCTGCTACGCCACGGCAACTCCCACAGAACTACAGGCTGGCTGTAATTGGGCCTGGACTGGTTCAGTTTTCTCCATGATTGTTAAATGTTTCATTGTCAAGAGACAATGTTTCTGTCACCAAAAAGGCACTGAAATGGGAAAGAAATAGAACGAGGAAACAGGGACTTGAAGAGGTACCCTGAGGTGCATGTTGCTGAGAGAGGCCAAATGTGCCGGACTTCCATCCAGGTTATAAAAATGATTGCACAGGATGGAACAGAATGAAGGAACTGACTGTGATCCTTTTTCAGATATAATGGCACAACATGATGATGATTATCCACAAACCTAAGTCCAGTACATAGGAAGATGTGCAATAGGGATTGAACATGTGTGCATGCATGCCTGCGTGCATGTGTAAGTGTGGAGGGAGGGCATGAGTGGCCGGAGTGGGGACGGGGTGTGGGCGGATATTGGGGAGGAAATGATCGCGTCTTCTTCGTTCTGTGTGGGTTCTGGTGCCCCACTGTTGAGGCAACAAGAGTAGACCCACTGCCCCCCAAATGCATGTCGTAGGAGTTGACTAAATGGGGGGGGAGGCATCCTTCAACATCGTAGAGCATCTGCCTGGAAGGCAGTCAACCAACAGTCTGCATACAAATAAGCCGCATCTGTAAAACTAATGTGCATGTGATACTCAGGTTCTGGAACCAGACTAAAGTCTGCAGGTGTACGAACAACCAGAACTTCCCACTGCAGTTTACAGGCAGTAAACATGAATATGAATTCTTCTCCCTATTCCTCCTCCTCTACATCCACCTCCACATCCACCTCATCCTCCTCTTCCCCCAGATCTTCCTTCTACTCCTTCTCCTCCTTCTTCATATACTCATAAAAGGACAGAAGACACTTTGTGTTGTGGTTTACAGCTAGGCTGTTATATCTGCACCTTTTGGTCCAACACTTATTTGGGCAATCCATAAATTGGTCACCCTTTGTGACGTGCTTGTTAAGGTGTGATAGTTCCATTTGTCTCCTCAAATGGAGACCCAGAACCCAAAAGGGGAGTGACTGATTAATTAAATATTTCCTGTCGTGTGAAATGAGCAGGCTGATAGACTGGCCGGTTCTGCACCACTTGATGGTGAACATGTATGACAAGCTGGATGTTGTGAGAGCCCTTTGGGAGCGAGTGAACAGTGCAGAGGCACAGATAGATCATTACGGTCTGAGGAGAATGGCGCTGCGTGGAGTTACAAGGGGATCTGGCCCACGCTCGACACTCATGGGAAAGGCGAGACAGATATACAATCAGACACAAGGATCAGTGATCCAGGGTTGTAGATGTCCGATCTCTCTCGCAGTGGAGCACACCAGCTGTTCTGACTTTGAAGAGCATGAGTGATGAAGACTTGAGGGAGATGGCTTTTTACTTCAACCAGAGCATCAGAACAGCTTCAGTACCACAGGAATGGGTACACAGTTACCTAATTCAACTTCCAAATACAGGCAAAGATCATTCCAGACTCAGCGGTTCCAGGATTATTACCCTACAAAATACTTTTGGCAAGGTGCTAGAGAAGATTATTGTTGTTAAAATACAACAGTTTTTGGAAAGGGAAGAGCTCCTGCCAAAAGGTTTGGGTAGTTACCAGCCTCGGAAAGACACCTGGTCCAATGCAGCTACATTTGCTGTTGATGTTTATGAGGGGTTCCAGAACAGACAGGATACAGTTGTGGCAGCACTTGATCTTGAGGATGCTTACAGTAGAGACAAATATGATATATTTTAATTTCTGCACTCGTGGAGAAAGGGGTTTGTTCGTGGTTTGTGAACTGGATAGCAGCTTTCCTGCATTCACGTATGGTATCTCTTCGCCTGGGTACATGGACCTTAGAACAATGTAACATCGCCCCAGGACTACCCCAGGGTTCTGTAATTTCACCAGTGCTCTTTAATGTGTATACAAGCAAGATCGCAGAACTTGAATCATCAAGTGTTGGAAGAATATTGACATTTGCCGATGATGTTCTTGCAGATAGGCAGGGGAGGGATAGGCGACGGTTAGCTCACGAGCTACAAGCAACTGTGGACAAAGTGACTGACTGGTGTGTCGAAAATGGTGCTGTCATCAACTGAGAGAAGGCAGCTGTTTTGTGGTGTTCTCTGGGCAATAGAATTGTAAAAGCTGGCGTTCCAAACCTCACAGTTCATAACAGTAACATCAAACGAGAAAGAAACTTAGATACCTGGGTATCATTTTTGTTTCAGGGATCATGTGGATGCAGTTGCAGTGAAATGCCAAAAAGGACTCAGTGCTCTCAAGATTATGGCAGCAATGGACATGAAACAAAGAATGTTGTTCACAATGTTCCAGCATGTGATCCTGTCGGTGATAGATTACGGACTTGGCATGCTTACCATATCAAAGAGTCAGCTAATGAAACTTGAACGCATACAGAATAAAGCCATGCGGGTGATTCTGGGATGTTCAAGAGATACCCCGGTAGTATGTATGCGATATATACTTGCACTGCCTACTATTGCAGATAGGCTCCAAGTTCGGTAGGCAAAGTCATATCTCAGAGTAGCTGCGGACAAGAGGCACCTCCTGCATGAAGCCCTGGATAGAGCTAAGGGTCACAGATTGAAAAGAGGAAAGTCTTGGAGGGTGCAAGCTGAAGACACAATTCAACAGGTGACCAGGCTTGATAAATTTAGGCGAGGAGAGGAGTGGGTCAAAGTGTCTGATCATGTTTCAGACTTGTGTTGGGTTCTAATCACTTTGGGACGTGAGTGCAGGGACTGGCCACCTGGTGCTGCAGAATCAGAAGTTCAACAAATGATTCATGACAATTCCCGCCCAAGTGATGTGATTGTATATACAGATGGCTCTGTGGTGAGGGGCAGATGAAGTGCATGGGGGTTCATAGCAAAGGCGAATGGACGTCGCTTGGCGCAACAAAGCCTGATATCACAACGTCTAGTTTGAGAATGGAGGTGGAGGCAGTCACTGCTGCCTTCCGTCGGCTTGAGAATCAGCTGTACATACATGTCGTCATTGTAACTGACTCACAGAGCATGTTGAGAAAGGTGGAGACAGGCATGCTTCATGCAAAGTGGCAAGCATCACTTCAGAGGTCCCGGGTAGTTAGCATCCTTTGGATATTTTCTCCAGGTGATGCCAGTGTGTTGGGAAATGAGCAGGTGGATAGACTGGCCGGTTCTGCACCACTTGGTGGTGAACTGATATACGACAAGCTGGATGTTGTGAGTGCCCTTTGGTAGCGTGTGAACAGTGTCGAGGGACAGATAGATCATTACGGTCTGAGGAGAATAGCACTGCGAGGAGCTACAATGGGATCTGGCCGACGCTCGAAACTCGGGAGAGGGGCAAGAATGTACAATCAGACTGTTACTGGTACCATCGGAATTTTCACTCTTCATTTCTGCTGAAGATGGGGACGGAGCACTTATGGGGGTGTCCCGAGTGCTGTGATGTTGATTCTTAATTAACCTCTCAATATTGAACATTTCTGTTGTGTATTTTACAGGTGAAAACAGCATTTGGTCGTAGCACTGGAAAGATAAGTCCACTGCCTCCACTTTACAACTGGCTGTTTAAGCTGAAAGGATTTTTGCTCTCAAAAGTAAGTTGGTTTCTGTTGTTTTATTAGCTTGCCAGTCCAGAGATCTTGGATTTGTTTCACCATTGAGGTTAATTTGTATTAATGGCTTTCAGGTTGACGCAGACGAAAGATGGATTTTAGGGAAATGTCATGGGAAGTTAAGGCGACGGGCATATTTACCACATCCTCCATCAAGTTCTGCTTTATCTATACAAATTTGGGTCTCATACCTTATGCCCTTATTCTGTTGCCATGGTGACCTAGAAATAACTATGTCAGTGACCGGTAGTTAGGGAATTCCTGATGAAATTTATGTTTAGAAAACAAAACCAAAAAAAAAAAAACACCATTTTATACAGGTCACCAAAAACACATATAACAGTTTAACTTATAGACCAAAACAAAATTAAGTTCAATACAGAATAGGGAAAGGTATCAGTTAACACGAATGCAGCAGAAAAAAACGGGGTCAGATCTCTGTCTAAAACTAAATGTTTACATTGACTCATTTTTGACCCTGTGAGCTGATCACAGGTTAACACTGTGACGTATGGAACAATTATAATTTCTTTAATAATGCCATTTTTCACAAGAAAACCAATCTATGGGTGATTTTTTTTTTTTTTCAAAGTATGTCACTCCTGGCCCTTTTCATCTTGTGTGCAGGCACAAACAATTTCAGTGCTATTAGCTGGGTGTCTTGTGAACAGGCCACTGTACCAGGTTGGAAAAGTGATTCTTTCTGGGAATTGGGCTCAGCCAGAAGTGTCAATGTTGTGGCTTTTTGGGGTCACAGGGTTAGGGCACCAATTGTTTCCTTTGTTTTATAAATAAAACAGGTCACCTAAGGTGAACGTCTCGTGTGGACTGTTGTATGATCACGTTGTTGGTCTACTTTTTTTTCGTGTTTTCACAACTTAGAATTTGGGAACAGCAAATGGGGAGTAGAGATACTTTCCTTCACTCCTCCGTTCTTCAGTTGCGTTGTTTGCAATGTCTTAAATGATTTGATTTGATTTGATTTGATTCACAGCACTCGGGGCATTCCCATAAGCGCTCTGTCCCCATCTTCAGCAGCCAGCAAAGAGTTCCGATACTAATGGTGCCAGTCTTAAATGAGAGGTTCCCAAATGCCTAGGTGGAAGGGGCATACCGTGGCCACCTTGATGCTCAGACCTAACGCTGATATACTTTTTTCATGTGGCAATACACTGAAAACATAGTGTACTCTGAAAAGATGAGGAATATCCAGTAACTTATAGAGAGTGTCGCTGCAGTAATTTCACATGCAGCTCTGGACATGGTTCAGAAGATCTGTCAGAAGATTGAATAACTTTCTGGGCGTCAACAGAACTATAAATGATGCCCATATTAAAGCCTACTAGGGTAGAATTTTCTGAACGAGGAGCACACACATGTGTATCCATTAAATACCTTTTTTCCCCGTGGGGGTTCTGGAGCCCTATTGTGGGGAAAAGAAGAATAGATCATTGCCTCCCCAACAAGCTTGTCGTAAGAGTCAGCTGATTGGGGTTTACCTTCAAAGCTGGAGTGCATCTGCTTGAACTGCAAGGAACCAACTGTCTGCATACAAAGTCGGATCTGTAAAACGATGTGCACACAACACTCAGGTTCTGGAACGAGTCTAAAGTCCAGGGGTGGATGAACAACTAGAACTTTCTGCCGAAGTTCACAGCCAGTGAACACGAAGAAGAAGAACAGAATACTTCTTTTATATGTTGAATTGAGAATGGACATCATAGCATTTAGGAAACCCCGATAAGTACCTCTTTTATAATAACAGTTTAAAATCCCAGCAGTCATTCTCGATGACCCTGTACTCGCTGATACATGTGGGAGGACCCACTCTTACGGCCTCACCACCAGACCCCCTCCCCCCTCCCCCTGGCTTAGGATCACTGGGGGTAATTCAAATCCTCTGTCTTCTGGTTGTTCATGGTCCCCTCCGGCGACTCTTGCCTTGTGGTTACCCACTCCAATGCTTGCATCAAAGCTTCAGAACACCACAGGTGTAACTACTAAGGCTGTGGAGTGCACTACCAAGATGGAAAAGATCTACGGAGATAGCCCCTAAAAACATTGATCTAAAAATACAGACAACTCTAACATTGGTGAGGTATTATTGTTACTGTCTGGCACTAGCAACTACACTGTCTGCATCACAGCCACATCCAGAATATCACACTCTCACTGATGAAGTGTAACCATCACAGCAATAAAGTTACAGACACAACTCTAATACATATCGTTGTCTTACAATGGTAACAACACTTGAACTTACTTATCCACTCTACCTGTCACACCCTCATATAATAAAAATAGATCCATGACACTATTCTTTATTAATATACTATGTTTTCTTAATTCTACAAAAATCAAACTATACTCAAAGCCTTTGATAATTGACTGTTCATTTCTGGGCTGCATGTTATTTTATTTTCAGTTTGGTTTCTATTTCTATGATACTTTGGCAAAGCAGACAGTTCCAGCAGAGCTGAAGGTGGCTCTATCAAAGTGTCCTGAAGACTTTGTTGGCAAGTATGTTTATCAAAATAGTTTTGTCAAACATTACATCCTCTTGTTTACTTAGTATATAATGCAGAGGCATGGCTGTTAACAAATGGAGGTAAGAATGTATGCTTATGAAGAGAGTGAATGAGAGTGTGTGTGTGTTCTTTGTTTTGTTTTAATGAATGGATGGAAATCATCGTGCAGTGGCTAGACACTTGTCTACCAGCCCAAACATTTTGGGTTCAAATCCACATCAAGATAAATATTTAGTCATTGATCTTGGCTCTTAGGTTGACCTTGCTTAAATCGTAGAAAATATAATGGGGAGTAAATATGGCAGGGTTGATATTGACTTGACCACATCACACATTGAGTGCCACTTGGTAAAATATATGTGTCTAGCACAATATGCCTGATAAATAATAAAAAAAGGTAAAGGACCTTTTCAGGCTTATTGGGTATATAGGGCTAGACCTGTATTTTTTAGACCAAGCGCTACTTGGTGGGTGATGTGGTCAGTATCATGTCGGCCGCCTTTACTTCCCAGGACTGCACCTGGTACGCACTCAAGACTGGGTCAACCTGAGAGCCAAGGTCAGTTTTTTTTTAAAGTGCGCCCTGTCAGGAACTGAACCGACGACCTTCCGATCCTCAGGCGAGTGTCTAGCCACTAGGCCATGGCGGCTCCCGACAATATGCCTGATGAAAAAAAAATGTATTTACTGCCTGTTATTTACCATTTCTTATACACTGTATGACAATTGGGGGGGGGGGGGGGTGGAGGGGTTTGTAGCTAGGGCTATGCAGTTCCATGCTCTGTGAAGAAGAAGAAAATGAAGAAGGAGAAAAAGAAAGACCAGTCTAAGATAGATGACTTACTGCCTTAAGGCTAGCGTAGTTACCTCATACTGTACAGGTTATGATTAGTTTTGCTTTCAGCAGAAACAATATCCATCGCTGTACTGAGGATTTGAGCTCATCGTTCACAACCATTTGGCCAGCTGCTCCCCATATATCCCCATTTTAAAAATAAACCTTTACTTGAAAAAAAAAAAGGGGGGGGGGGGGGGGCTACTCTATTATGTGGATGTCACTGGAAGTAAAGGTGTTTGAAATGCTATTGACCACATCAGCACCCTCTCTAACAGATCTTACAAGGGAATCTGGCCGACTGTCGACACTCAGGGAAAAGGCTAGACGGATATACAAACAGACAGTTTCTGGTACCATCAGAGTCTTAACTCTTCGCTTGCTGCTGAAGATGGGGATGAAGCACTTATGGGGGTGTCCTGAGTGCTGTTATGTTGATTCTTAATTCAACATTTAGTATTCAACATTCTGATAGGTCTTTCTCTTTTATTATCTAGAGTCCAGGCTTTTCAGAAGAAGTCTGATGCCTCAGATGTGTATCTTGTGTTGAATGCCCATGGACTTACGGGCCATGTTCGGGAGGGTGGCTACCATCATCCAGATAAATATGCTGAACCTCTGAAAGGAATGGAAACTTATTTGCCTATTTTCTCCTACCCCCATGTGAGTAGCTGCGCTGTTGAATAATCGGCTCTCTTTTGGATTCTACTTATGTGTCTTTGATACAAGATTCTATGTCTCTCTGTGTCTTTCTCATCTCTCTCTCTCTTTTTCTCTTTCTTTCTCTCTTTCATCATATGAGCAGCTGCGCTGTTGAATATCTCTGTATTGGATTCTACTTATGTGTCTTTGATACTAGATTCTCTCTTCTGTCTCTCTTTCTCTTTCTATCTCTCAATCCTCATGTGCAACTGGACTAGAATTATCTCTTCATTAGCTTTAGGTTCTAAATTCATCTTAGATATCTTCGTTACTAGATTCTCTCTCTTCATCTCTGTGTGGTGGTGAGTAGAGGTTTGAGAAGATATATCAGTACTAAGCGGGAAACAAGGATGGACTTTTAGAGTGGTTGCAACTGGTACTATTAGCATGTCGACTCTTCTTTGGCTACTGAAGTGCAATGATGTCAATTTTTCGTTTATTTGTTCTTTATCTCTTTCTCTCTTGATCTCTCTCTCTTGATCTCCTACTCTCTTTCTTCTTTCTCTTCTCTCACTCCTTTCCCTTCTCTGTTACTATCATTCTCTATTTTCCTTTTCCCACCTCTCTTTCTCTGTAAGTCTTATTCTCTCACTTCTTTCTCTTGATCGCCTCCTCTCTTCCTTCTTTCTCTTCTCTGACTCCTTTCCCTTCTCTGTAACTATCATTCCCTCTCTTCCTTTTTCCACCTCTCTCTCTGTCAGTCTTATTCTCTCACTTCTTTCTCTTTCACTATCTCTCTTACTTCTTGGGTTCCCTCATTCATGTCTTCTCTCTCCTCTCACATTAATTCTTTCTTTTTTCTTATTTCACTTTCAAAACCCCTTTCCCCTCGCCATTTTTGTCTGTACCCCTCCCTCTGCTTTTCTCTATGATTTGTGGTCTTTGAAGGTTAGTTTCTTTGGTTTGTTACTTGAGTGGATCTCATCTCATTTTCATCATAGTGGAGACCATGTAATCTTCAACTTTTGAGATCAGTGGGCTTACCTTTACCATAATATTCCAGAATCTTGTCCTTGCCATCTTCTTCTTCTTTTTCTGTTGTTGTCTCACTGATACCAGGTTGTAGCCCAGTGTCATGGTTTTCTGTATTTGTCTTGCACTTTCAAGTGGATTGGGTGATGCATTTGTTCATATTTTTTTTTTTTGGGTAGGTTTCAGTATACTATTTATTCATCTCTTTCTTGGACTTCCTCTGGCCTTTCTCCCAGATGTTCTGCTGTAAAAATTCTCATATGTAGTTTGGCCTAGCTGCATTCTCACTAGATGGCTGAATCATTTCATTGGTCGGTCAGCATAATCCAGACATGGTCTTAGTCCAAATTTCTCTCTAATGCTGTGTCTTCTTCCATGCCATAATTGATTTTCATTCACAGGATTACTGATTTCAGAATTGACATCACAACACACTGGGTATACCTATAAATGCTCCGTCTCCTGCAGCAAATGTCTAACTTTTGACTTCTGCGGTAGTACACATTTGTACACATCTCATACTCTACCTCTCTAATATCCTGTCTTGCTGTGTCGATACTTAATTTCTAATTCACACAGCCCTGCACATGTCATCTAAAATTGTGTCTTCCATAAATTTCAGGAACGTGTCATCAATGTCCTACATTGGCCAAACATTGTTATGTTAATAAACACTGACTCAGAGGCAGACAAAGTCAGGTTCTTCTATGAGAAATTGACAGAAAGGGTAGGTAGAATCTTATGAAGTCATGTTTTTTTCTATGTTAAATTGACAGAAAAGGTGGGCAGAATCTAAAAAAAGTCTCGTTCTTCTTTAAGAAAATAACAGAAAGAGTGAATAGAAAATGATAAAAGTCATAGGAAAGGAAGGCAGAGCACTAAATGGTCAAGTTCTTCTATGATAAAGCAGTGGAAGGATAGGTAGAGCACTACAGAGTCAGGTTCTATCAAAGCCATAGAAGAGGTAGGTAGAATACTAGTCAGGTTCTGTAATAAAGTCATAGAAAAGGTAGGTAGGCAATTAATTAAGAGTCAGGTTCTATCATAAAGTTATAGAAAAGGTAAGTAGAATACTACAGAGTCATTCGTCTATCATAAAGTCAGAAAAAGTATGTGGAACACAACAAAGCTATGTTCTTCTAAGATAAAATTATTGAAAACATAGGTAAAACCCTACAGAGTCAAGTTCTTATGATAATGCTATAATATGGACAGAACAGTACAAAGGTTCTTCCGTGATAAAGCTACAGAAATTATTGATAGAAAGTTTTCGTAAAGCTCTTCTTGGATAAAGTATAGACAAGGTAAATGGGAAGCTACAGTCAAGCTCTTTAGAATTACTTGTTTCTTTCCATTAATGAAGCTGCATAAACAGACAGCAGTTGCCTGCTGGCCTGAAGGTCCTGGCTTCAGAACCTCAATTTGAGTTTATTTTATGCTTCACCCGGGCTTGGGTAAGCCCAGGTAAACTGGATATGAGGAAGTGTCTTGGAAAATAAAGGTGGATGGCATGAATTTGAGCTCATCCCCTACTGAGTGTTGATGTATAACTAGCACTGTTTACTAAATATATGCCTTTACTCGTTTTAATTTTGTACCATGGAACTTACTGTGAGTTTATTTGGTTAGTCCAAAGACAACTACTTTATTGACTTCCATCTTAGACCCGGTGTTATTATTTGAAACCGTTCAGACAGGGTATACTGTATGAAACAAATGGTGAGGTTTGAAAGGGCTACAGCAGTACCTGCTTGGTACTGAAAGAGTTAACCTAGAGCTTCTCAGAATAGGAAGACTTAAGTAACTACATACTGGTCCTGAAAGAGTTAACCTGGAGCTTTTTAGAGTAAGAAGAGTTACAGTAACTACAGACTGGTACTCAAAGAGTTAAACTGGAGCTTAGAATAGGAGAAGTTACAGTAACTACAGACCGGTACTAAAAGAGGTAACTTGGGGCTTCTCAGAATAGGAAAACTTACAGTAACTACAGGCTGGTACTGAAAGAGTTAACTTGGGGTTTCTCAAAACACGGAAAGTTATAATAACTACAGGTTGGTACCGAAAAAAGTTAAGACTCTGTAAAGCAGAGGTCCCTTTTTACGACTGGAGCACTTCAGACAGGACTCAGTGACCCATATCACTCCGTGGGTGATGCGGTTATCATTACACTGGCCTGCTTTACTTCCCAGGACATTACCTGGTACCCATTTTAGGCTGGGTTGACCTGAGAGCCATGGTCAGTTGTGAATTTAAAAAAAAATGAATGCCACAATGCAGATACAAACCCTAGACTTTAGGCCCTTGACAAAAATGTCATAAAAGGCTACTAATTAAGGGTTTGGTGAAACTGTATGTGTTGGCGTGAAGAAAGTGAATATTGCAATATAGCTGTAAACCAATACACAACATGCCAACCACCTTTTTAAAATTTACTCAAAAGAGGGGGAGAGAGAGAGAGAGAGAGAGAGAGAGAGAGAGAGAGAGAAAGAGAGACACACGCACGCACGCACACACACACACACACACACAAAGAAGAAAATGCTATGAATCACTGCTATAGACTTTACTTACAAGTTTAGTCACCAGTTTGGGGGAAAAATAATAAACCCACTACCCTCCTAACAAACGTGTCATAAAATGTGACTTTAGGGATGCCTGAGAGGCACAGAACCAGCAATCTGCATGCAGATAAGCTAGATCTGTAAAACAGACTTCTGTGAATGATGTCCAATAATTGTCTATGTTTCTGTCGAACAGAGACCCCACAGCTCATACTTCATAGTCAGAGCAGACTCCCGCATATCCTTGGTTGTTGTCTTTGAGTGCAAGAAGAATGAGAAGGATTCCAGCATTAACTCCTTTATGTCTGACATGGCCACACAGTTGAGATGTCAGAACGTGATGGCTGGGATAAAGAGCTTTGCCCGCTCCTGAGATTGTAGTAGGTCAGGTTTGTGTGAGGAGAGTTAATGTGAAGTGTGAATGTTTAAAACTGAAACTAAACTAAAAAATTTTAAAAAATGTCAAACCAGTGCTGTTGTATGGAGCAGAAACTAAAGCAATAACTAATAAGCGACAAATATTCTTCAACTGGTGCCTGCGCAGTAGAGGAAATTAAATGATATGATAGAATCACTAATGTAGAGCTTTGGGAGAGAACTAAACAAGTTCTAGTGGACCAAGAGGTGAAGAAAATATGCTGGTGTTGGATTGAACCCATGTTGAGAAAACCTGATAAGAATATAACTAGAATATATTTGCGTTGGAACCCAAAGAGGCATAGAAATAAAGGAAGACCAAAAAACACACTGAGAAGGGAGCTAGAAAGTGAAGTTAAAAAAATAGAAAAAACTGCAAGCGATAGCGAAGGATAGAATTACTTGTGAGTTGGTTGAGGGGTTATTCTCCATTGGGGGTTAGAAAGGCAGAAGAAGTGAATGTGTTGAGATGAGTTAAGAACTCATATCACATCACTTGGGACATTCCCACAAGCATTTTGTCCCCATCTTTAGCAGTCAGTATAAAGTTCCAATTCTGTTGGTACCTGTAGTAGTTTGATTATATGTCTGTCTTACCTCTCTTCTGAGTTGAGTGTTGGGCAGATCCCCTGCTATGTTTCCGCTCCACCATTATTTCCAGGCTATTGTGATGTGTTTGTACTTCTCATTCAAGCTTGTTATGCCTCCAGCCAATCTGTCTGCCTGTTCATTTCCCAACACTCCTGCGTAACCTGGACAATATATCCTATATTCAAATAATGCTAACTACCCAGGACCTCTGTAGTATTGCTTGCCACTCTGCATGGAGCATGCCTTTCTCACTCTTTCTCATCATGCTTTCTGAGTCTGTTAAGGTCATGCAGCTGGTTCTCAAGCCATCGGAAAACTGCAGTGACTGCCTCCAACTAAAATGTGAATAATTGTAATTGTAATTGAGTGTTGCGGAATGGTTGTATGTTTTTTTTTTTTTTTTTTTTGAGTGTTAAAAACTAGAGTGAAATAACTTTTGAAAATGAGCAGAGTACTTGTAAATGGCTTGTGAATGGGTGTATGTTTGTTTTCTGAGTGCTAGAAAGGTGATTCACGGTGAATAACTTGTGAAAACAAGCAGAATATTTGTGAACAGGTGTATAATTGTTTTTTTGCATACCGTAAGTTAATGTGATTAACTTGTGAGTAGACATTTGCATGAGTTTTTTGAAGTATGAAAAGGTTAATTTAAAGTGTGAATACTTGTGGAAGTGAGCAGAGTTCTTGTGAATTGTTTAATTGTTTTTTTTTAAAAGTTTTTCTTATTCCAATTGATGCGCGGAGGCCTCATGTTCAGCCTGCTCTTTCCATTTCCGATCTGACAAACATGATTAGGAGTCTGTGGACAGAGGTGATTACCAACACTGTGGCTTGGGCTTTTATAATAATACAAAATAGTTAGAAATGTATCCTGTACAAAACATTGCAAAATTACAAGACGTTGCAGAATCACCCCAACATTTGTTGGTTGTTTTGTGGTTTTACTAGACAGTTTATATGTTCAGTAGTTTGCCATTGTTTTCTCAACGGTCACCTTACCATACCTTTGTTGAAATCAAGGCAAAACAGTGTGCTGCCAAATCACCTGCAGTAAATCAAACCCAGATATCCCAGAATTATAAAGCGCATAGGTAACACTATAGCCATAGATTCTGACCAAACAGAAGCGTTAACACTGAGATGGAAATTGTTTTGATAAAACCTTATAGTATTAGAAGTTTAAACAATGATAGTATCCTATTTAGCCTCTCTTGGTTATAATTAGGATATATAGAGGTTTTTCTATTTCAGTATTGGATATATATGCGAGTCAGTTACGTTTAGTAAAACCTTCATATATTATTCTTGAAGGTATTAATTTAGTTGTAACAAAACTTATCTACCTGATCCTGCTGTACCCTCATTAATTAATTTCATCAGTTTGAGGTGAGATGTTGCTCATTTGCATTGTTATAAATGAAACATTTATATTGCTAATAGGTTGCAGTGGTTGGGGCATATAGACAGAATAGCAGATAACAGAGACAAAACTACGTATACAAAAGAGTTGACGGGAGTAGACCACAAGGCAGACCAAGAAGATGAAAGAGAGGTAATATATAGACAGACAGACCTACAAATATTTTGGAGTCACCAAGAAATGTTCTCAACACTTTTTTGGTGTCCTACCACTAAACATTGAGTCCCAGACAATTATTTTACACATGAATACACACACTAGATGCAGAGTAGGTAATCTAAACATCTAATATGACATTTTGGGGCAATCTCGGGGCAAACATTTCTAAAACTGAGATTTTTCCACAGGCCTGTCATGTGTGGCCAAAATCTGACATTTTCCAAAAGTTGAAAATTTAGTCTCAGTCTATCATTTCACACTTGAAGAGATAATTTAGATGAGAAATTTGACACTTTGGAGCTCGCTGGTAGCAGAAAAATTGATAAAACAAGAGTGAAAAACAAATTTTACAAAGAAATGTTTCCAACAACATTTTTGTGTCCTACCACTAAACATTGAGTCCCAGACAATTATTTTATACGTGAATAGACACTCTAGATGCAGAGTAGGTAATCTATATGTCTGATTTGACATTTTGGAGCAATCTGGGAGCAAACATTTCTAAAGTTGAGATTTTTCCACAGGCCTGTCATGTTTGACCAAAATCTGACATTTTTAAAAAGTTGAAAATTTGGAGATTAATGGAGGTGGATTATTTCGGCAGCAGTGACCCTCAAGAGCTCTAAATGCTGAGTGACAAGAAGAAGAAGAAGCATATTAAAACATTCTGTGGCGTGATATTATTTTGTGCTGCTACAGCAGTTAGAAGGCTGGGTTCTCTCATTCAGGAGGTCCACTATAAACCCTTGGTAAAGTAGTCCCATATCACATTCTGCTGCTTGGGTGTGAAAAGTTCAGCCTTTAGCTGTTTCAATGTGAGGTGGGCAGTTCCTTCTTCGGTAAGATGATGGAAGTTCTTTTCTGTTGGGAGCAGAAAAATAAATCTTAACCTATACAATTGATGGCTACACTAGGCATTTGTCAGCGTCTTTGACTTAGGTGTTGCGAACTCATTTCGTAATGCCAGGGTGCCGGGTTTGATCTCAGCTGGGGACAGTTTGTCTTGCATTGGTTTCGAGCTGACCATCGGACAACAGTGCAATCTACTGAATTTAAAATTTGCCTAGAAAAACCACAAAAGCCTAAAAATGCCAGGGTTGGGTCTGCAGTGTTTTGTAAAGGATATGCAGCTAACTTTTAACTAGCCATGGGGCCCTAACTTCTCAGACTCGGAGCCTCTTTTCCTTCTCTACTGCCTAAAAAACCAGCCAGTTATTGCCTGTATTTACCACTTTTTGTGGTGTAGTCTGGAGGGGGGTCCTTGTGTCTGAGGATGCATGGCTGGTGCAGTCGCCATGGACTGTGCAGCTTAGGATTTTATTATTATCCCAAGACAGGAGAAAACCTTACCAAGGATTCAAACCTGGGCCTTTCTTTATCAGTCACAGCTTATAAAAATGAAAACAGTGTTTTTATACATTATGCCAGCCTCTGGGTTCCTTACACTGCTCTTTAAAAAGTTGTGTACAGGCAGTAAAGACAGTTTTATATTTACCCAAAAAATAACTTCTGGCCAAGAGAAACACCGGTGGAAGCCAAACGTTACGGGCGCTGAGTAAATAATAAATGCCAGTGAAGTTCATACTAAAGACAGCATTGCAGATTATATTATTGTATATTGATTGCTGTCAACCATTGGTGGGGTGGGGGAGAGGGCTGTTGAGTCAACAGCAAGTAGTAACTCAATGAGCAGCAGTGTTATGGGACATTGATGATGATGATATTGCTGTACAGTTTTGCTTGACTTGTTTTACTGTTATAATTGATACCAGTTATCATGTTAAAATCCTACACAAAGGTATTTGACAATAAAGATGTTTACCCACCACCATGCTGTTGCCAGTCGGCCTATTTATCTGTTGTGATCTGTATGTACATTGGTTCGTTCTTTTTCGTCATCTCTCCTTATGTAGGTTCCTTGACTTCTTTTAAGGGAAACAAAAAATAAACCCACTTCCCCCACACAAGCATGAGAGGCTACTAAATAGTGATGTCTCCTTTAAAGTCGGAGCGCATCTGCCTAAGAGGCGAGGAGCCATCAGTCCGCATACAAATAAGTCAAATCTATAAATGGATGCGCACACTTCTGTAACAAGACTAAAATCCAGAAGTGGTTGAACAACCAAATATTTCTGCAGAAGTTTACAGACTTTTAAGAAGAAGAGGACGGGAGCATGAACATCCTGTTGTACTACACATAGGGCTCACAATCTAATCCTCTGTATCGTTCTATCCCTGTGCAAGTTTTTTTTTTTTTAACTGATCCTTATTTTAGTTTTTTAAATCAGTGTTCATTATTAGTTTCATGTACTAGAGATGTGTGCTGCGTCCTCGTTTTCAGCAGCCAGCGTAGATTTCCAATACTAATTGTACCAGCCGTAATCTGGTTATATGTCCATTTTGCCTTTCCTCAGAGTGCAGTGAGCATGTACTAGAGCCTTGGTGTGGAATTTGTCATCTTGTTTACATGTATGTAGTTTATCAATGTCTACACATGTGTTTGTGTCTTAACAATGGCTGTACATGTTTATGTGGCTTGTCAATTTATGTACACGTGTGTGTGTGGCTTGTCAATGTCTTAACATGTATGTGTGGCTTATCAGTGTCAATACATGTGTGTGTAGCTTATCAGTGTCAGTAGATGTGTGTGTCTATGGCTTGTCAATGTCTATATATGTGTATGTGGCTTGTCAATGTTTTTACATGTGTGTGTGGCTTGTTAATGTCTGCACATGTGTGTGTGGCTTCTCAGTGTCAGTACATGTTTGTATGGCTTGTCGATATCTGCATATGTATGCGGCTTCTCAATATGTGTTAGGCTTGTCAACATCTGTACATGTGTGTGGTTTATCAGTGCAACAACATAAGGTGTACAATGTGTGTGATTTATCAATGTCTACATATGTACACAGGTACTTTGTCACTGTCTGTTTATATGTGATTTTATGTCTGTTCACATGTGATATTTGTCTATGTCTCGTCATGTGTGGTATATCAATGTCTACACATGTGCACATATGGTTGATGCAGCGTCTGTACATGTGTGGTTTGTTGATGTCAACTTGAATGCTTTGTCAGTGTCTGCTCACCTGTGATATTTGTCAATGTCTCTTCATGTGTGGTCATCAGTTTCTACACATGTGGTTTATCAATGTTTGAGTGTGTTGATTTGTCAGTGCCATTGCATGTGGTGTTTACACATATATGGTTTACATGTAAGTGGTTTGTCATTGTCTTGTCAAAGCATTGTATGTATGAGGCAAGCCCAGATAGCGCCAAGGGGTCATGTATTAAAATCCTCATTGAGGTGGGGATTTGTGTAAGAATAAATCCTGTTCTCACAGAATAACCTATTTATTCACGTTCTCCACAGATCTCTGGACTTGTTTTTTCGGGTCAGAATAAAATAGATCCATGCTACTAAACTTTTCAGCCCCAAAGAACACACCACGTTTAATCTGCTTGAGCCCATATTGACAAAGCAACGCTTTTCCTTCGAAGTCTGAGGGCATCTGCCCGAGAAGCAAGGAACCAACAGTCTGCATACAGATAAGTCAGATATGTAAAACAGATGTGCTCGCAACACTCCGATTCTGGAACAAGACTAAAGTCTAGAGGCGGATGAAGAACTAGAACTTTCCGTCAGAGTTTACAGCTGGTGAACGCGTAAAAGAAACCAACGCTTGATGTAATCGCATACATACTTTAGGAACTGGTCATTTTATTTTGAGTTGTATGAGAACTATGTAGTTAAACAACAAAACAAGGTGTAAATTTGCTGTTTCTACTAAGTAATGCATGCAATACTTTTTTTAAAATTTTTATTATGGCTGTTATTCTGTTAACACATCTGCTGTAAAATCATCTAGGACTGACAGATTTCATAAGTATGTAATAAAAGGCTGCTAAATAGTGTTTCCCTGAGATCAGATGTGTTGGGCTAAAAGGCAACCCAGCTGTAAACACAGTCTCATGTACTAACTGCCCTTGTAAGGGAGAACACAGGAAAAAAAGTAATCTGGATCAACATTGGATCATGCTGTATTTCTCTTTTCTTCCTTTACCTCATCTACCACTGATCGTTCCAGTTATCACAATGCTTTTATCACATGACCAAAGATCAATGTTTTTCTCTTTCTTATGTTTTTTTCTGATGGAAAGATATGTTATAGAAGACTGACCTAGTAAAATTAACAATATGAAGTTACATGCCTGTGGAAAGCCGCCTACTTAACCACCCGAGACAGAGTGAGAAATCATACCATTAGACAGACTGTAAACATCTTCTTGCACCAAATTCATTGAGAAGCAGAATATAAATGGTTCTGAAACTGACAGCAGTGATGATGATGATGGAAAAACAAAAATGCAGGAAAGCAAGAGGTAGATGGTGATACAAGTGGTAAGATGGGACGATTAGCAGTTTCAGAAAATGTACAACCAGAGCAATAGACAGAGCACTTGGAAGATACACTACAGCAAAACTTTTTTTGGTAAGATGGCACCTAATGTATTGGTCGATATAGATATGTATGTTTGTTTTAGTATCCAGAAGCCATGAGTTGTTTACCCTTAGGCTCGGTATTATGGATATCGCAATCTTTCGGCCTTGATTCCATAGTATATACCGTAAATCTGGGAGCAAATGTGGCTTTCCTGCCTACCCCCGGGATTGAACCCGGACCACAAGGAGTTCGTCACCCGGTCTCCGCGCAATCCGGTTTAGCCAACTACGCTAGAGAGCCGGGCATATAGATATGTATAATGTTTTACTTACAATATTGTGAATTCTGTTTAAAAAAAAACAGGTGGAATGAATATCTGTGTTAGGCATGAAATTAACATGTGGATATTCAGAATAACAGGCATATTTCATGGATGCAAATACAAAGGTTCCTAAAAATGAACTTCTTCTTCATGTGTGTGCGCCCGTTGGTGGTTGGTATGTTGTTTTGTGGTTTACAGCTAGGCTGCGATATCTGTTCTTCATGTTGTGGGCTCATTCGCTGTCACTGCAACCTTACTGCGACTTGACCTTCGCCCTGAATATCTTTTCAATGTCAGCCCTTTTCAGGCCCGACAACTAGTTAAACACTCGTTCGCCTGGCGCATACACAGTCGCTCAATGTCGCCACAAAAGAAAGCAGCACATTTTCACATCGGGCCTCTAACGAACGGGAGCCGCTTTTCCGCACGATGTGAATAGACGTTGAAGGAGAATGAACGAATATCCTAACACCCCTACAGCATAATACAGCCAATGAGAACGGCCACGACATGAATGGGAGCCGACACGAAATCTCGCCCCCGGTGAGATAGGGAGATTTTCGTGATATGTACCATAGAGATTTTATATATATATATACAAATGAACTTAAAAGATAGTTTTAGCAGGGTTACCACTCCTGTAATAAAAATAGAAATTTACGCTTTATTTTAATATACAATAAAAAAAAAAGAAACACAAACAAGATAAAGGAGATAATTAAAAACCAAGGTCAACACGAAACCAAGACGTAGTTTTATGTTGACCTTGGTTTTTTTTTTTTTTATTAGCTCCTTTGTCTCGTCCGTTGAGTTTTTCCAGTCATAGTTTTTGCTGTATTTAGTATTACGTTGACAAAGACTTTGGTCGAAACGTTCGGTTGTGTTCGTCTGCATCTTTTCCATTCCTTCCGTTGAGCTTTCTAGTCAATTTTTATGTTATATTCAGCATTTCTTGCAAGTCAAATATGTCTCGTTTAACCTCAATAGAAAATATAATTGGAACATCCCTAGCGGCAACACGATTATTCTTAGCGCTAAGCACAGAATGAACTTAAGGCACATGTTTTTATATTATCATCGTAGGCCAGGCCGGATGAACATCGACGCGTGTACTGTATGAACCCATCATAGGTTCGAACACAGTCAATCCACCAGCGGCAGTTCCTGGGATCAGCATGAGTTCCTGCGCCAAGCTCCTGGCATGTCCTTGATTGGAACTGTGGTCTAGGCAGTGGAATTTCATCTGGAAGGGGGGATAAAACATTTTAGTCATTTGATATTTTTTTTCCTCGACTTCAGGCTTATTATTTGGCATAAAAGACGACATATATTTTTTTATAGACTAATCGGGACTTGATGGATGATGTAGACAGCATCACGCCGACTGCCTTTACTTCCTAGGACTTAACCTGGTACCCATTTAAGGCTGGCTCGGCCTGGGAGCGACTTTCATTTTTGAAAAAAAGTTCCGGCTGCCTCAGGACCCGAATCCCTTACCTTCGGATGCACAGGCGAGCGTCTAGCCGCTGCATCAGAGATGCCATTGTTATATCCATGCTAGATTTAGTTATAAAACAAGTGAATTGGTTCCTCCAGTTAATCCAGCTTTAGACAGACAGTCTACCGTTGTCCTTACATGCATAGTACTGCAGGTTATTCTTAGTCTCAGTCGAGGTTTTAACTTCACTGCAATCGGGTATCATGACACTTGTTCCGTTCCTGTACCAGTGCAAATCAAATGAAATGTCCCTCACTGTCTCATTTGAAAAACTGATGAATAGACAAGAGGTGCCAAAGCCAACAGTTACCACCAGAAATGCAGTTTGTCGGGCACGATAAGTTGGCTATATACGCGTAGAATTATTACATGATGTATTCACAAGCTCACATGTAAACCGGCTACAGGCCATATTGAAACCACGTCACCACTTCTGCACACATGAAAACACATCTCACAAGGCTTAACCAAGCACTGAACTCAGTAGCTCGGGCAGCGAAACCGTAGACTACCGTCCAGATGTGAAAACTGCACGAGCAAAGCGCTGTCGGAAGCAAAAATATCTTCGAATCTTTACAGTTTGCCATGCCTAATTCTCCATTGAACACGGGGAGTCTAAGCTTACACCTGGCTGGTGTAGCCGTTACAGCTGCCTTAATTTGAACTTTTTTTGGAAATTGAACGGGGTATCTGTTATTTGCCTTCTTGGTCTGCCGTCCAGACTGAGATTTGTAAATCTAATGATGGCATGGTAAATCTTTAGGTAGCATCCAGGTGGGGACACACCGATAGATCGATCGGACTACAACAAGCAAAAAAAATTAATACAATTGCAATATTTTGGCTACATTAAAAGACATATAACTCTTTTAATAACTATATTATACTGAAGGAAAAGGTTGAGGGCAAATAGCAAGAGGTAGGGGACGATACAAATGGGAGGATAACACCAAGAGAAGGACAAGCAGCAGTCTGAGATAGTGTACAAAACAACTAAGACTCGAGACAGAGCCTGTTGGAGATCCATTGCAACCAACCTTCACTGTGTAGACGTCATCTGATTGAACTAAGTGTGTTGTACACAGTATTAGCCTACCTGGTTAATCATCCTGCGATAGAGGACAAATACACTTGTACTTTGACGCTGTGGTAAAACCCGAGAGATTCAATAGTGCCTAGATGAGTGTCTATGGATGTCAACTTCAGAGAAGTATCAACAGGACTGTCATTGCTGTCTTTATTTTCCCACTTGTCCTTCTTCTCAAAGTAAATGCCGTATAGCGATGGTCGTTATGTCTATCCACAACTTCTTGTCTCGTGTACTTTCAATCGACTCTGATACAGATGATCCTCCATGCCATGATGTCAGAATGTCCAGCATCTGTTTTCTCTGTCTCCCCATGTCTTTCTTCCCTCCAACCTGCCTACTGTCACGATGTACTCCAGTTTTCTCATTCTCGTCACATGGCCAAAGAATGTAGATTGTCTTTTTCTGATGTGGACAATCGGTTCTCTTTGTGAGTCAGTGTCTTTCAAGACATCTTCATTTCTCTTTTTATCTGTCCAGGGTATTCTCATCATTTGTCTATATAACAACATCTCCACAGCTTCCAAAAGGTTTTCACTAATCTACCAACTGTCCATGACTCACTGTCTTACATCAATATAGGATTTATATGGCTTTTAAAAATTCTCTTTAACGTCTCAACTGACAAAGAAAGACTACAGACAATATTCCTCATTTTGTAAAATGCTGCCTTTGCTTGAACTGTTTCCACTTTTTAGAGCAGTTAAAATAAGCGGCTCTGAGTCTGAGAATTTAGGACTGCATGGTTAACTCAGTGGCCACAAAATGTGCAGGTTAGGATAGCACACATCCACATAAACCCGTGCGCGCCCACACACACATATACCCGCACATTCACATACATACGCACATCTAAACTCATATATTGTTAGAACTGCAGACGAATTTTCACCACCTTATTAACGATCTCCAGAGTCAGAGCCTGACGAAACGAATACATTACACAATTCTACCTCTGGGTATTCTCCGCGGCTGCAGACCACTTCTTGGACGAATGACATCGTTGATAGTTCGCAGTAAGGGGTAGTTACCGGTTCCACAATAGCCGTTGAAATCGTCCAGCTCCAATGACCACACGAAAGCTCCACCGAGACCCATACCGTTGATTAGAAGGTCTGCCTGAAGGAATCAACGTGTTATCTTAGCACATTGTACGTTTAGTCAAGACACAGAAGAGCACCATGTGTTTTCTACAATAAACGTATTTAGTCCTTGTGAAAGAAGAGCATATATGATGCTGTCGTTGTCATTACCCATGTGGATTCCAGCACCCCGATTTGAGATGAGAAGGGGGGAGGGGGGGGGGGAGCCCAAAGGTGTCCGTGTATCACCATTCGCCTAGAAAAATCTCCAGAACTGGCAAATTGAAACACACGAAGAAGGGAGCTAAATGGGGTGGGCATGAAGTGATCGCCGTGCAAGAGCGAAGAAAATAACGAGCTGGCGTGAGTTCTTTGAGGGCCTGTGCTTCACTGGGGGATAGAAGGTAAAAAAAAAAAGAACTGGTGACTGCATAGAAGAAAGAATCAATAAAGAAAAGCTCGTATGGACTGATGACATTGAAGAGCTACTACATCGACATAGAATGACAAAATGGTGCTGCCCATCAAGCAATGGATCGCAAACTGTTGCTTCCCATGGCACTAAACAGTAGAAGTGTGGATTAATGATGATTTTTTTTTTCAGCGCTACTGTTATAGACACATTGTGGTGAGTGTCGGTACATTTTATTGTAAAGACTAAAGAGAACTAAACGAATTTCAGTGAATCGGCAGGTGATGAAATGACCTTAGCGATGGATATAATGAAATGCGAAAAAATTTCAAAACAGTAAAACTACTAGTTAACTAGAAATCGCTTTTCTTTGGGACCAGAACGACAAAACAAACAAAAATCTAAGAATTATTTGATGATGAAAGATGAGATTTATCAATCGAAATAAAATGGACAGAGCTGAAGGTGATGTCAATAGTTAAGGCAGCTTGGTGTAAGTTGAAAGGATGTTCCAGTTGAGGGGGGGGGGGGGGGGGCGGGAGAAAAAGAGAAAGAGGTGAGGTAGTAGTTTTAGTTGTAGTTGTAGTAGCAGCAGCACCACCACCACCATCACCATCACCAACAGCAAAAAAGAATCATTAGCCGCGGTGGTGGTAGTAGTAGTAGTAGTAGTAGTAGTAGTAGTAGTAGTAGTAGTAGTAGTAGTAGAAGTAGTAGTAGTAGTAGCAGCAGCAGCGACAGAAACTACATGAGGAGAAAATGATAGCAGAAAAGGGTAAGGAATAAAAAAAATGGGGCGGGAGGAGAGGCAAAACAAAATCGGATCTGTAGATAAAAAACGAGAAAAAACGCTATTAAAAATGCACATTTCCAAAGCTGAAAATATATGTTAGAAAAGTATGAAGTTCCCACATTTACGCAGTACTTCATTCTGCTTTCAAAACACAACACCTTCTCTGACATCTGGGCAGAGGCAAGTTTCACAGCTGTCCGGAAGATTAATGTCTGGTCTCTCTCTCTCTCTCTCTCTCTCTCTCTCTCTCTCTCTCTCTCTCTCTCTCTCTCTCTCTCTCTCTCTTTTAAAATAAATGCGTAAAAAAAGTTATGTTTGCCCTTGTGACAACCGAAAAACAGTGTCCTTTATAATAAAAAAAAACACTGCGTGAATTAGGAATTACATACACAAACATGCATACACGCATATACATAAACACAGAGACAGTCTTAGATACACTGACAGACTCACACACAGACACTAACCCACAGACATAAATATACTCAAACACACATATATACACATCAGACACATATACAATGACACATATACACACAGATACACAAATATACAGGGATTTTTCTTTCTATTTAAAAAAAATGACATGGGCACTCAATGTCTTTAAAAGTTATTCCAGGAAATGTGACTGAAAAGCCTAACGAAATGGGGAAGCATTCCATATTTCGTAAAGCTTTTTGGTCACATTTCACTGGAATTCCTTGTATTTTCATACTGCATACCACTGAGTAGATCAGGGGTAACACAACTATGTATACTGATATACAAATAATAGAAGAAATACTGAAATTTTAAAAGATCTGAATACCAAAGAACAGTGGTTAAAAAAAACCACCATCTTGTCTAGGAAGCTGAAATATTTTGGTCATATAATACACCATGGCGACGAGAAAAAATAGTAGCAGAAAGCATGGTACCAGGAAGGAGGAGCAGGGGCCGACAAAAACAAAGATGGGCACAGGATATAAGTGACTCATTGAATATGAAAGTACACGAGATGGATGAGCAGGCAAGAGACCGCGTTTCTTTCAGACAGACTATGATGAGAGTGACGTTCTGCAAAGGACCTGCAACATGATGATGATGCTAGCTATATACATAAGTCGCACACATACAGTCAGAGATACATACTGACACACACACAGACTCAGCAACTGACAAGATACAAACCCACCCACATTGAGACAGATATGTAACCGTACCTGTGATATGCATGAATCTTAGAACCTGTCATTTGACATTTTTTGAACTTATTAGGGATTATCCCTTAGAAAAAAGACGACGGGTAAGAGAACTGAACAACTCCTTTTATTAGCCAGCGGCCTAGTATAGACTAAAGCCTAACAAATTATACCCCTAAAATAATTAACTGAACATAATGAGTTTATGTGACCACGATATGGCACTTACACGGAACATAAACTAAATGCCACAGATTGTCAACGCAAAGAATACAAATTCAACATACTACCTTGATTTTCAGACTTGTGACGTCATCATAACCAACCCATTGGTTGCTCCAGGTGGCGTAGGGCACATCCTGTTCCTGTACCCACACTCGTGACCAGCTGTATCTCTGAATATTCTCGCAAATCTGTGATCAACATATCAACTCATTATGCAAACACACATAGATAAAGAACAAAAATAGAACAAGCAAAGACTGCGTTTAATAAAATGAAGAACATCTTATGCGATGAATCTCTTCGTATGCTCAGATCAGACCATCAGATGGGTTGCCTCTATGAACTCGCATACCAGTAGCAGGTCCTTCATGGTTCCCCATAGCTTGCTCTGCACACTTTGCTCTTGAGGCCAGGTGTCTTTTCGAAGTTATAGGTAGAGTAGGCAGGTCTGCAGAATGTGCTCAGGTGTTTGTGGTCCTGTTTGACAGGCGCACTGTGAGGACTGTACAATCTTTAATTTATGCATGTTGAGCCTGCAGTGTCCTGTTCGTAGACGAAAATTTGCTGTATGTTGCTTTCTGTTGAGTCTGCTGATGGGGTCTTTTGGATGTTTACTGTTAGCTTGTTTTCTCCACAATTTCTTGTATTTTCCTTTGATAAGTGTTCTGATTTCTGGTAATGACAAAGAATGGGTGTGTTGTTTGTCCTTTGTTCCATTTTTTGCAAGTCTGTCTGCTAACTTACTTCCTTATATGCCACAGTGAGCCGGGATTCACTGGAGAACGATTTAATTGTTTTCTGTGAGTCTGTTTAGCTGGCGGGGTCAGTTCTCTCTCCATGTTGTCTCGTGGATTCTTCTGAGTCACCTGGAGGAAAGGAAAATTTAAAAACAGCAACATTCTTTTCCTTTGTGACTGCATGTCAATGCAGTCACAAAGGAAAAGCAGTTTGCTGTTTTAAATTTGTCTTTCCCCGTGCACTTTGGCTGAATCAATATTTGCTTGCTGCTCTGCTCTCAAGTCTTCCGGAGGCGCATGACGTTTCTAATCTCTTTCATTAGGTTGAAATTAAAAAGAATTTCTCCATGCAATATACAGCCAGTTTTAACCTACTGCTGTGAATCGGGAACAAATACTAAACAAGCAAATGAAGACTGATTAAGCATCAGAGAGGTTTTTTTTATATTTAAAAAAAAAGGATTTAAATTCATTGACATGCGAAATGATAAATCAAAAGCTGATGAGAAGTGGTTTAAAAAAAAGAATGACGAGAATACCCTGGACAGATAAAAAGAATTATGAAGATGTCTTGAAAGAAACTAACTCACAAAGAAAACTGATTGTCCACATCAGAAAGAGACAATCTAAATTCTTTGGTCATGTGATGAAAAAGAGGAATCAGGAGAACATTGTGACGGTAGGAAAGTTGGAGGGGAGCAGAGGCAGAGGGAGACCGAGAGAACAGATGCTGGACTGTCTGACATCATGGTATGAAGGATCATCTATGTCAGCGTTGACTGAAAGTACACGAGGCAGAATGTTGTGGATAGACGTGACTATCAACGCCATACGGCATGCACTTTAAGAAGCTGATGACATTGGCTAAGACCTGAGATCAATTTATCACAAACATTAGAGGGAGGCAGTAATGCATTTTAGCCAGATTATGAGTAGACAAAAAAGAGAACATGCTGAACTCGACAGGTTTATGGAGTGGGTTTAGGGTGACGGGGAACAAACGAATGAACAAACGAAACTTTATTTTGAAAGGGTCACAAATTAGGCACGCAGGCCTGTCTTACATTCGGCATTTCCAAACTTCCATCTTTCACACATCAGTTGTATTTTATCAATAAAGCATGTTATATTCATGTAATAGTATGCATATTATAATTATCAAGTCAAAAACTAAAGCCTGGATGGTAAAATGCATGCGTACGCTGACATTTCTGAAACTTACGACATTTGGCACACGAAGTAAACACCGTAACTACTTCGCCACAGAAACGGCCTCCCCTCAGGTTATCGCCAATAAATTATTTGAACAATATTTAACATGTGTCAGGGTGAAATGTCGGCTCTGTGGCTAAGTCGATGCAAACGCTTCGTAATGTCGGGGTGCCGGGTTCGATCCCAGCTGCGGGCCATGCGTAGTTTCGACAGTGGTATCAAAACAGCCAACCGTCCAGATAGAAATTGCAAACTACTACACGTAAATTTGCCGAGAAAAACTACATAACAGCCAGGCGCTGTTGGGATGGTTCTGCAACGTGCTGTAAAGGATACGCAACTAACCAGGGTGAAATACGCCTTTCTTATTTCTGAAATAGAAGAGAGCGAGCTAAAATGATGACTGACAGCCTTTTGTTACGACAATACAGCTTCGTAGGGGTTAGTGAAAGACAACTGTATTCTTTCATCCGCTACGTCATTTTTGTCTCCACCACTGCCGTATGTTTAGTCATTGCCCCTAAAAGCACTTGGGGCTCTTATCAACACAGGGCCATTTCACCGCCCCAGCACTGCCAAAGGGGTGGCAGCACCCACTTTGGAAAACACTGGTCTAACCACTATATCACAGGGTTCTCAATGCTAAAAGAAAGCGACAGATATTGTCCGGACTTCAATCTAACGGGAGCTAACACCTAGATATTGTGTTTTCTTTCAAATTAATTCTTCAAAGATTAAAAAAAATATATGTATTTATTTAGGTACTCGAGGGAAATAGATTAAGTGAATGGCAATGGATATTGAATTTGGGGATATTTTGGAGCAAATCAAACAAAACTGTTAGAAATTGGAATACACCATTAACCTGGAAATTGCAGCATGCGTGGCATAAGCATATCTGACACGGCTACTGTTTACCGTTTATGGAGGAATTCTGATGTCTGACATAGACAGACAAACACAAGGATTTTCAGTTTTATAGCATAGATATTATGCCCCTTGAACTTCCTCCCCCAGACAATTTTTATGGGTCTAAGCCCCCCCCCCCTCCCCGATGTTTTCTTTGTGTTGGTGCCCCTGCAGCTGAGTTGTCATTTATTTGAACATGTAAACGCCAAGAAGAAGGAGTCAAAGGGAGTCAAATGACACCCCCTTCTTTAGAAACGTAATGTATGAAAAGAGATAACACTCCATGTTTTTATTCACAGCACATGAAACTGCATATCTCTAGCAACGATTTCACTGGAATTTCGGAAACTAACAACATTCGACACAAAGTAAACGCCGTAACTACTTCGCCACGCAAACGGCCTCCCCTCAGCTGTTCGCCAGTAAATTATTTGAACAATATTTATTATGTGTCAGGGTGACTTACGCCTTTCTTCTTTCTGCAAAGTTAACTAATGTTCTAGAAAGAGGTCACAGCCATCCATCTTGATCGCAAACGATACCAAAATGACAAGATACCCTCCTTTTATCTATAGTTATTATTTTAAAATAAAGCATGTACTATAGAAATTAGCACGCCAAGGACGAAGTGTTTGTTTGGGTAAGGACGAACAGATGCGTTGAATCTGCACTATTTTGTTAAATCTGGCACAAGTTTAGAAGTACTATTACAAGTATACTGTAAGGTTATTGGAACTGGAGGTTCACCGACATTGAGACACTTCTTCTTCTTCCTCTTTTTCTTCTTCTTCTTCTTCTTCTTCTTCTTCTTTTTCTTCTTCTTCTTCTCCTCCTCCCCTCCTCTTCTGTCTCCTAGCTCCTCTTACACATCTTCATCGTCCTATTAATATCATAATTTTTTCCATTTCTCCTACACTTCTTTTTGATTGATACTGCAGAAGACGAATAAGAATATTATTACCATTGCCAATTTTAAATCATCAATTTTCAGTAGCCCATACGAAATTTATTGTCAGTAGCCCCTAAGGGCAGGTATTGTCAGCAATAGAAACATGACACTTACTAGCGCCTACAAAATAACGTGAGAACCATCAAATAGCATACGTTTTCAGTCAATCACTTTATTCGCAAGCTCTCTTTTAAAGCCTCTAGTAAGATGAGGATGTAACAAAAATAGCTCATGTTTTGAAAATGATCGTTTCTGTAATAGGACAAAAGGATTACGTTAATTTTCGTACAACACACGACCTCTCGTATTTAATGTTGATGTATATTTCTGCGCTAGATTCGTTTATTTACGGTTGTTTGGCTACTGGGTCGTCACATTTATAACATTTAGAAATAATGCGAAAGGTTACAGCATTATAACCTTGAACTCTTTTTTATATTTCAATGTTGTGAATGCAAATTGTGGTGTATTCTTAGAGTTGATGCTCAGAAAAGATTATTTGAAGACAATGAATATTCATTTATACTGTTGTTGGCTTTATTTTGAACGGGTGTATCTCAGAAACACAGGAAGTGGTTGTTGACGAATTGTTTTCGTAAATGCCATTTGTTGCGGGTAGTAGCAGATCAAGTGTGTGTTTTTGTCTTTGTTCTGCTGTTACCTGTCTGTCTGTCTGTCTGTCTCTGTCTATTTAACTGTTTGTCTGACACACACACAAACTCTCTCCCACTTCTCTCCCCCGTCTCTCTCTCTCTCTCTCTCTCTAGGTTTATACCGACAGACCCAAAGACAGCAGCTATGTAAACAATTGAGAGAGAGAGAGAGAGAGAGAGAGAGAGAGAGAGAGAAATAGATGCTGACATATAAAGGTCTATGAAAAATTATAGATTGATAGACATAAGGATGCAATTAAACGAAGATTTAAAAAAAAAGCAATGAGATATCGATAAAAAGACGATATATATATATATATATATATATATATATATATATATATATATATATAGAGAGAGAGAGAGAGAGAGAGAGAGAGGAGAGATAGAGGGGGTATTTCGATGCCCAGATACATGTGCAGACAGAGATAGAGAATAATAAACAGAACTACAGAGGTACACAGAGATGAAGCGAAGGCATATATAAAACAGATAACATTAAAATATTTACACACAGTGAGAGAGCGAAAGAGAATGAGAGAAAGAGAGAGAGGAAGGGGGAGAGGGAGAAAGGGTGAATGAGTTAGTGAGGGAAGGAGCAAGTGATTTATCAAGTTCCCCTTTCGATTGAATCCCCACATTTGGTTTTTCAGCTCCACTGGCAAAACATCAACTTGGCCGCTTCGGGATAGGTAAGTTAAGTGATTTTGTGCATTCGTGTGGTTTTGTTTGCTTTATGTATATGCCGATGAAGGCTATGTAACCGCAACATTCACTTTTCGTTTGTGTTTGTTATATTCTGAAGCTCGCTGATCTATTTTTCGTACAGTTTTATATCTTTTCTAGGTTGTCACAGGAAATGTCTCTAGTATTTGACGCCAGCTTTTACTGCACCTTAATCAAACAGCCCCTGCACTTTTCCAAAACCACAAATGTCACAAGGATGCTAGCAGATGCCATTCTTTCTGTGACATACTGCTATACCCTTCACCGTTATCTGCCTGTCTTTCACGTTTACTTGACCCATGTAATTAAAACAAACGAGTAAAGGCGCAAGTTTGCTATCATTTGCCAAATCACACAACCAACCTGTCAGTTGTTAGCTATGGCGGCGGAAATCCTGCTCATTTTATGTCAAGTTTTAGAAGACTGTAGATTGATAGACCTATTTGTGTCAAAGCAATGTCGTAAAATAGAGAAATGTCGTAAAATACTCGATGTCTTTCTTGGTCTTGATACCTTCTATTTGAAGACGGTTACGATATTTTTTGATCCGATTGTAAAACTGTCCCTGTGTTAAAATATTATTTGAGTTGTGTACTAATGTATGCACACGAGACAAGGAAAATAGAAGGATGTGTTTTTTCTCTCTATCAACTCCACCAGGACATTACACCAAGAGATACACACTCGGTGACACAAAGTGCCACCAATGGGATGAGAATCACCCGGGGACAGAAACCCCGTTCAACAGTCAGGTTGGGTTATATTAGAGCCCTTGGCCTGACTTTTGGACACTGCACATTACACTATTTAGAGTTGTCCGTGTGTAGCGGATAGATGCTCGCCTGTGGACTAGGAGGTCGTGGGTTCGGGTCTTGACGGAGCTGGTCTTTTTTGTTGTTGGAAAAATGACCTTGGCTGCCCCCAAGTCGACTCAACCTTGAGTGGATACCAGGTGCATTCCTGGGATGTAAAGGCGGCCGGCGTGCTGTTGATCACATCACTCACCAAGTGCCGATTGGTAAATAAAATATAGGTCTAGTCCTAAATGCCTAATATTGATGGCGTGAAAAGGGGTGCTTTTACATTACGCTAGTAGAATGAAATGACTGAGCCAGGAAACGTTTCATAGCAGCAAATATGTCAGATACAAGATGCAAGATAAATTTTAAAAATAAAAAATAAAAACTTAATGCGAGATCACGGCACCTAGGTCTGAGAATTCATAAACGAAAGAAACAGGTAATAATACAAATAGTAATGTGGTTTCTCTTAATTGCACCCCACTCTAAGACGTGGAGTCGTACACCTATTTGGTCAGCAATGAAGATAAAAGGGGGAACTGATAGAGATATTAAATTAAGAATAAGAAAGGCAAGAAGAGCTTTCAAAGCTGTGAAAATTTGTGAAAGTCAAAAAAAAAAAAAAAAAAAAAAAAAAAATTGAAAAGAAAAATTTAACTTAAAACTGTTAATTCTAATGTCAAATTAGTACTTTTGTATTGTGTAAAAACATCGAGAACAACTAAGGAAATTACTAATAAATTACAGACCTTAATTAACTGGTGCCTGCCCAGAATGGAGGGAATTAAATGTTATGATAGAATAACTAATGCAGATCTTTGGGAGAGAACTAAGCAAGCTCCAGTGAACCAAGAGGTGAGGAAAAGACACTGACGTTGGATAGGACACACATTGAGAAAACTGGAGAACAACATAACTAGCTAGGATGTCTTTGCATTGGAACCCACAGTTCCATAGGAATAAAGGAAGGCCAAAAACACATGGATAAGACTGCTGGAGAATGAAGTTAGAAAGATGGGGAGGACATGGAGAGAGCTGCATGCGATAGCAAAGGGTAGAACGACTTGGCGTGAGTTGATTGAGGGCCTACTCAAGAAAGGCAGAAGAAGGTATATGTAAAGAAATATCGTTTGTAATTAAAAATATTCACTGCATTTATGCATTAATTCTTTTCTGTTTAAATTGATGACTCTTAAACTGTTATTCGCCAATCTCTTGATTTTATTCCAATGTCCGTATCGATGTCAACCGTTTGCTCACTTGCATTCTACTTGTCTTCCCAGTATAGTTTATATGAGAGGGGTTATACAGTCCCCCCCCCCCCCCCCCCCGCCCATAATAATGCAGTTCTCGACGATTACCCGAGTTCGATGCTCGCGGTAAGCAATTTAGAAAACTCGTGGCCTTCAGACAGTGGTACGAGAGTCGCACCGATGAAACAGTTGGGACCTCTCCGTGTAATATTTCTATAGTTAGCAGAGGAGATAGTTCATTAGTAGTAGTACATTTTACCCCACTAGGATATCACACAAGCGATAAACACCCGATGATACAAAGTGCCACTATGTGGATGAGGATCAGGGGAAGAGGTCCAGAAAGGGGAAGAAATTTAGACCATACATTGGCGCGAGCAATTGCTGGCAGGAGCCAAGGTTTTTAAAAAACGAGAAATTTATCTCACAAGGGTTCTATAGAAGATACATTTCTTGACATATATCTTTTAATTGCGCGAAGCATCTCACATGTCTTTTTTTTCAAATTTTCTTAGCCAAAAAAAATTTGGTGTACAATCTAACTCTCCTCGCTCTTCTCGAATATCAGATCTAAAGTTCTGAATAGCCATCCAGGCCAGCCTTTTGATATTTTTTTTTTCACGGCCGAGTTGTCTGCCCAGTGAAGTAGGCTTGTATTTACAGAATTTGACAGTTGGCATTTCGAATGCACTATTTGCGTCTGACTAGTGTTGGCATTCACAGGTACTACGCTCCATCCTAGCTGCGAGATGTGTGGGAGGAGGAGTATTAGGAGGATCTCTAGCGTAGAAGAAGAAGACGGGAAAGAGGAAGAAACAAGAGAAAGAATCAGGGGGACGAGCCAGAGGTGGAAAGGAGGAGGTGAGCGGGAGCGGGTAAAGAGAAGAAGCAAGAAGAAAAGACCCGGGTTGTCGCCTCCCGGGGGTAGGGGGCCAGACTTTTTACCTAGTGGCCTTGAACAGGAAACTCGTTAGTGGGTCCAGTGGCCCCAAACACGAAGGGACTTAATCCTTGCAGCGAAGTTTTACGGTAATTTTTCAAAGCTGTCTTACCTCTGGAATCAAGGCCGAAAGGTTGCGGGATCGAAGATATCCATGAGACCACGAGCTCTAAGCAGGTTAACAACGAAAGGCTTAGTGGGCTTCTGGATACTCGCCAAAACAAAACAAAAAAAACGAAACAAACATACACCTCGGCATTCATCCAATGCACAGTTTGCGTCTGAGGCTTAGGTGTTGAGAACGCGCTTCATAATTCCTAGGTACTGCACTCCATCCAGCTGCGAGCAGTCTGGAGGAGGAGTAATAGGAGGAGAAAAGGAAGAAATAGAAGCATGAGAAAAAAGAAGAAATAGAAGAAAAAAGAGGACAGCAGGAGGAAGGAGCCAGAGGAGGAGAAGGGGAGAATGAGCAGAAAGAGGGGAGTAGGAAGAAGAAGAAGACGAAGAAGAAGAAGAAGAAAAGGCGATTACATTATATTGTCGTCCAGTATTGAGTTCGTCCAATCGCAGGGGTGCCAGACCTTTATTTACCTAGTGGCCTTAAAAGGAAAACCGTAAGTGGGTCAGTGGCCCACACACGAAGGGACTTAATCAGCGCAGCGAAGTTTGATGACATTGTGCTATTAATTTGTCAAAGCTGTCTACCTCAGAAATCGGTCACGGGAAAAAAAAAAGATTATTAAAATATATTGTGGGATCGAAGAATAATAAAACGATTGAACTACCGAAGCTGCTAAATGGGGACATTAAAGAAGCGTACCAGCATGGATACATCAATGAACAAGGCCACACAGACTTGAAAGAGGTTGACAGAACAAGACGTAACTGTACAAGGAAATGCTATGAAGGTCATGTGCCGTGGGCTACCGTCACCAGAACATCTGGTAAGTATGTACTGACAATTGTTAAATTGGTATACAAGTGGGGAAACAATTAGGGCTTTTAAACCTACATACTGAGAAGACATTCTAAATATACATTCTTAAAATACCATAGACTGTTCGAGTAAATGAAATGACATTCTACAATATTGGCGTCAGCTGACTCATAGAAGGTAAAGGACTCTTTGTGTGTCGCTAATGCATTCTGCATATGGAAAATTTTCATTGTGTAAAGGGGATTCAGTGGGCAAGAGTCTTATCTAGGTTCTCAATAATAATAGTGGCATGAAAAAACAAATAAATATTATAATATATTTGAAATAATATGTAATGTACAAACAATTACTTAAAATGAGAACTAAAGATGGTTGAGAGAGGCGGGGTGCCCCCCTCCCCCAATTAGGAGTCGGGGAGTTGGGAAAGGGGCTGGGTGTACTTATGTTTTCAGAAACGGTGTGGTCAGTACACGAAGAGCTTGGAAACTGATTCTAAAACAAAGGATGTTTGTCGGGTAGTCGATCAACAGTCTTAAGCCAAGCAAGAGGTAAACACGTCCCGCCAACGTTGCCCAGACGGGAAGACCAAAAGAGACCCTGCGAAGAACCATCAACAGGGAAGGCTCAACCATAGGCCGAATGAACATCTAAGACTTGGAACAGGTAGCAACGAACCGCCAGACATAGAGAGCTATGACCTCTGCCCTATGGGCTGCCCTAGGCTCAAGAGGGGAGACTAACTAACTTGTCAGTACGCGATCATTTTTAGCCAGATGCAACAGATACTCGCCAGTAAGAAGACGTCAACTGCAACGAGGAAAAGTGCGTTAAAGTGCTATTTAGAAACTGTGTTGTTAAGCGCAGAGGCGCAGCTGGCCGTACGGTTAAGAACGCTGAGCTCTCAAGTGGGAGACCCAGGTTCGATTTCCCAGTTCCCTGTGTGGGTCTGGGCCCCATTGTGGTCAAAAACAAGAAAAGACCCACTGCCTCCCCCAAAAAGCATGTCCTAAGAGTGGACTAATAATTGTGGGACTTCATTTTAAGTCGGAGTGCAACTGCCTGAAGGGGCAAGGAACCAGCAGTCTATATACGCAAAGAAGAAGAAGAAGAAGAAGAAGAAGAAGAAGAAGAAGAAGACGTGGATTTTTTTTCTGTCGATTACACCCCTCCCTCCTCCTCCAATTTCCTGACCGCGAAAGTGTGAAATGCAGGCAGTAGTAATTGACTGTAGCTTCATGTATGTGTGGCACGGACAATAAACATAGAAGCTGAAAAACATTTTCTCGCGGCGGAGTTCTCGTTGAGAAAGATGAAAAATGTAAACTGATAAGAAAAAAAGAAAAAAAAACCGTAGTCTGTGTTTTTCAGGCATGTTTTTAAAGGAAATAGAGAACTTGGTATTCACTGGCAAGACTGACTGAAAGAGAGCAAGAAGAAGGCAAAGAGTGATACATGGATGGTTTGGCCGTATGGATGGGGCAAGACAAGAACAATGATCTGATCCGTGATTCTGCAACTGTGTAAGATGGCGATGAATAACAGCCTCCGCTGATCAGAACATCACATGGTGAAGAGTACACTTCCTCTCATCTTTATCGGTAAGTCTCTCTCTCTCTCTCTCTCTCTCTCTCTCTCTCTCTCTCTCTCTCTCTCTCTCTTTCTCTTTAACTATCTATCTGTCTCACGCACAAACACACACACAGGTCAGTTTCTCTGGTCAATATTCTGCCACTGGCATAAGAAGCTTCCGAAAGAACAAGAATTGAGTAGACAAGAGGTATGTCACAATAAGCATACACAAACCATCAGGAATGAACGGCAGTTTTGCTACGGATAGAGAATAAAACTGCAGAAAATGACTGTAAGTAAATCCCTCCTTTCATGCACTGAAGCGCAAGAGGCATAATATGCTCGCCCTGTATTTTTTATAAACCAACGACATCAACGAATAATTCTGCAAACATCATGTTGGCAGTCACTTTCTGATTGGAATTTGCTATTAACGTTTTTTTTTTTTTTTTTTTCTAAGTGGATGGAGTAACGAGTCTGCCACTAGCCTTCCTAATTGCCGCTTTCGTCATGCAATTGAGACTACACTGTTACTATTCTTTTGATTACAAGACCAAATCCTACCTCATAATATGCAAGAGTACCTTCCTGGCGCGTATACCTGCCTCCGTCGCCACCGCCAGTCGAGGAAGCGTTGAGCCCGTTAACTCTTGCGTCGTCGAGGGTAAAACTCATACCGTATGTCGTCATTCCTGCCAATGAAGAAGCGACGTTATGCTATCACAGTCGACGCAGGTGCATAATGGGCATTCCCATGAATACTCAGTCCACTGATACAGAGACTGTTTCTTTGTGGAAATTGGTAATGATGCTTCCAATTTAGGCCTTATTTAGACAATAACGGAAATAACAATAACGGTAGTTCCAACAACACTAACAACATACTAACGTTCACGAAATGTACAGCGATCTTGCTGCAGTACTAACATGGCTTACAAGCCGTTGGAAACAATGAAAGGAAAAGGTAAGTAAAAAGAACAAACAATGCAGTACAAACCGCCTTGGAACAGGGAGCGCCAATCTTTCACTACTTCTGTGTCGACGTATTACTGCAAATCATCATATTTATACACATTCAGCTAGTTTTTAAAAAAAAATTTTTTTTTTTTATTTTATTGAAAAAAAAAGGAAAAAAGAAAGGAAACAGCTGTCGATTCTTGCCCCAAAGTGTCTAAAGAGGTGCAAGTACTCATCACATAGTGCCTTAAAAAAAGTTCCATTACTCATCACAAAGTGTCTCAAAAATGTTGCCAGTACTCACAACAAAGTGTTTATTACAGTAACGCTAAAAATAATGCATTAAAATGGTGCAGGTACAGCATACTGCTGCTTTAAAAAAACCGTGTGTTCAACATTAATGAAGCACAATAACTTCACCATGACATGAATTTGTTTGCTATATTTTGATTTTGTAGTGCGATAATTTATGTTACTTCAGGGTGCCATTGAAAATAATTTCACGTGTTTAACTGACAGCTGGTGGCATCAGTTGCCGATGCCTGCCTTAGAATCGCACTCAACAATCTCGATGCAGAAAGAAAAAGAACTAGTAGTTTAACGCCAAAAGTGCAAAGGCATATGATGTTCATCTCACTGTAATATACCAGTCGGCACTCGATGTGTATTGTGATCAAAATTATGCCGGCCGCCTTTACTTCTCAAGTATTTTTTTTACTTTACGTCCCAGTTTGGGACGCAATTTTTTTTTCAAATTAAAAATCATACCCCAGTTGTCGCCGGGGCCCTGAATATAACCTGCGAGTTGAACGGGGTGTCTGGGACCTGCACGCGGGGGATTTCCATCAGAATGGTGGCACTTTGTGTCACCAGGTGTTTATCGCTCGTAATGGAGGCCTGGCAGGGTTGAATGTCAGTTAGTCCCAGGTTTTGTCAGGTATTTTCTGGTACTCACTTGTTGCTTGCCCGTCCAGAAAGACAATGTCCATTTTCATTCCGAATCCGCCTGATGCCGTTTCGAACAAAAGACCTCTGAAACGACAGTCAAGCTTCTAACCTCCACACCACCAGGGCTCCCTAAATACTTAGTAAAGACTTACCCAGAATTATCTTTGATTTGGGGACACCAGCACTCAACCAGTAGTTCACAGCCCAAGTCTGTTGATGGATCAAAGATTGTTGGTGGTATAGTTTCATGACACCGAAAACAAAATGCTGTTATTGTCGTTGTCTAATTCTCATCTTCATCCTCCTCCCCACTTTCTTCTTTCTTTTTCTTCTTCTTATATAGGAAGAAGACGACAAATAGACGACACATTAATAGGAAGACAGACGACACATAGACGACACATGGATAGGAAGACAGGCGACAAATAGACGATATATGGATAGGAAGACAGACGACACTTAGACGACACATGGATAGAAAGACAGACGACACACAGACGACACATTAATAGGAAGACAGACGACACATTAATAGGAAGACAGACGACACATTAATAGGAAGACAGACGACACATAGACGACATATGGATAGGAAGACAGGCGACAAATAGACGATATATGGATAGGAAGACAGACGACACTTAGACGACACATGGATAGAAAGACAGACGACACACAGACGACACATTAATAGGAAGACAGACGACAAATAGACGATATATGGATAGAAAGACAGACGACACACAGACGACACATTAATAGGAAGACAGACGACAAATAGACGAGAAATGGATAGGAAAGCAGACGACACATAGACGACACATGGATAGGAAGACAGACGACACATAGACGACACCTGGATATGAAGATATATGGTACACGGGCAAACAGACGACACACGGATAGATAACCGAGAAGTAGACCTTTAGACAATACATGGATAGCACGACAGACGACACATAGACGACACCTGGATAGGAAGACAGATGATCCATAGACGACACCTGGATAGGAAGACATATTATACACAGGCAAAGAGACGACACAGGGATAGATAACCGAGAAGCAGACATTTAGACGACTCATGGATAGCACGACAGACAGATACACGACACACTGACAGATACACGACACACTGACAGATACACGACACACTGACAGATACACGAGACACTGTCAGATACACGACACATAGACAGACACACGACCTGCAGACAGACGGACCTGACAGAGTCTCTGACTGATGCCCTCATCAAATTTGCTGGGAAAGATTGTACTGTGGTGAGCTGTTTGATTATCCCAGCCCCCATGGAAGTTGTAGGTCATCAGCAACATGTAGTCCACATACCTGTGGAAGAAAACTGGAGGCTGATTGAAACGCAAAGGACGATCAGATAAAAGGATGATGATGGGGATGATGATTATGATGTTGACGGTGACAATGATGATAGTGACGATGACGATAAAGATGATGATGATGGTAATGATGTTGACGGTGAAGATGACGATGGTGATGATGAGGATGATGATGATGAGCGTCTCTGGATGTTTCCTAAAAATTTGATAGAGCTGGTGGCAATGAGAAAGCAGACTCGTTGGATTGTTCTCCCTATTTTAATGGATAACACCAAGTGTAGAACAGACAAGGGCGACAGAACCTAAAACCTTAATGATGATGAGCGTCCCTGTCCCACATCTCCGCCCTACCTCTAAATGTGTGAGCTAAGCGTCTCCCCAATTTGTGAGCTAAGCGCCGCCCCCTCCCCCAATAAACTACTCTACAAATATAGACTTTTCAAGAAGTCTTCATTACTCTTTTTCATGTATTATGTGTATTCATGTCATGCGTCTAAAAAAATGCATCTCCGTCGCTTCCAAAAAATTGTTCGACCAACCGTCCATGATTCACTACGGTATATCAGGATTTGATTTATATAGCTCTGGGAAATTGTAGTGGGACAGAAGCTGAATGAGACCGAGAGAGATGATGCTGGACAGTTTGACATCATGGCATCGAAAATGACCTGTGCCAGAACTGATTGGAAGTACAGGAGACAGGAGGTTGTGGACAGTCATGACTACCAATGCCACACGGCATGGGCTATACGAGAAAAAAGAAGAAGAAGAAGCAGAAGTTGCGCAGTACAGAATACATAACATAATGAATAACATTAAATAACATAAAGCTGCACGTTTATCTCTGTAGATTTGCAGACAGCACTGTTATATAATACATAACATGGTATTACATAACGCTACTTGTGTATCTACCTAGACTTGAAGGCAGTACTAATATATATTATATAACATTGTATAACATAACGTTACTTGTGCATCTCCGTAGACTCATAGGCAGTACTGATATATAACATTGTATAACATAACCTTTTTTGTGTATCTCCGTAGACGGCACTGATACAAAATAGTGTATAAGATAACGTTATTTGTGTATTTGCGTAGACTCAAAAACAGTACTGCTATATCATCATCATCAAGTACCTTGCCTACTGGTGTGGGCGATCATGCCTCTCCACAATCCTCCATCTGCAACTGCGTGTATCAGTTCGGGTGCTGACAACCCTCCACGCCATGACAAATAAGAATCAACTCACGCTCTTTTCCACTGTCTCCCTTTCTACAGATATTTCCAGTTGTCACAACATGTTCCATTTTCCTTCTTCTCATAACATGACCAACAAATGATGACTGTCTCTTTCTAATGTTTGTGATAAGTTGACTTCGAGCACTCGCTTCTTACAAAACACCTGGGTTGCTCTTCTTAGCTGTCCAAGGAACTCTAAGGATTCTTCTATAAAACCACATCTCTGAGACCTCGCGATATTGTTCGTCTAGTTTATTGATCGTCTAATATATAACTGATATAAAACATTGTATAACATAACGTTACTTGTGTATCTCTGTAGACTCATAGGCCGTACTGATGTAGAAAGTCCCAACAGCTGTTGCCAGAGTTAGCAGCAGTCTTTCTCGTTTCGATTCCCTGGCTTCTTTGTCGAATGTATAGTATATAGTCTGTTGCCAAACAAGAAGGGGAAAACTCAAATGAATTTAACTAAAGCTGACACAAATTGCACACTGGCATGTTTCGCTGTATCTCATCAGGTGCATTACTGCAGTTACGTCAGTATATAGTAAATCAAAACAAGCCAGAGAGCCGACATGGTCTAGCGGCTGTACGTTCGCCTGTTGATCGCAAGGTTGTAGGTTTGAGGCTTAACAATAATGTCCTTGCTCCCATGTCGTCCCATCCTTGAGTGGGTACCAGGTACAGTCCTGGGAAGTGAAGGCAGCCTAGTGCAGATTGGTGTATAGAATATAGCTCTAGTGCTATATGTCAAATACACCTGAAAGCGTGAAAAGGGGTACTGTGCTTTTTTTTTAAAAACGAACCAAATTCTTTCATTGAAATAAACAAATCACACTGTCTCTCTCGTTTCATTGTTCACCCTATTGTTTGAAGACAGTGCGCTTAATGAACCAAGTCTAAAATGAATACGAAATAATTTCACGGGAAGTAAAGACGGCCAGTGTGACGTTGAAGCCACATCAACCACCGAGGGTAGATTGGTCTATCAAACTGAGTCCAGCCTTATATACCCGAGACGCCACTGGTGTCACACGAGTCCCTGATCGACTTACTGGTTTGATTTTCCTTATGTTTTCCGAGCAATCCTGAGCTACTCTGAAGGAGACGCCCAAGTGTAGAGGCTAGACGCAAGCCGGCATATCCGAATGTCGTGGGTTCAAATCCGAACGAAGCTGAACTTTTCCCCTTTAAAAATGACTTTGGCTCCAATATCGACCCAGCCACGAATGGGTACGAGGTAAAGTACTGGGAAGTAAAGGCGGTCTTACCATTTCACCCACCGAAGCCAATTATTCTATAAAAATAGGTCTAGCACAATACACCCGATACGTCTGAAGGCGTGGACAAAAGTCCTGTTGCTTTAGTTGCTGTGACTGTTCAATGTATTCACAACATTTAGCCCATAGGCCACATGTGTGCTTTGAATCTCTTGGCAACTCTCAGACCTCGGTGATTTATTAAAATCCTACCCTAGACAGGGAAAATCCACAGGTCACGGGACAGTCTAATATTTGAGCGGGTGGTAGATAGGCTGCATGCAATCGTTGGACCAAGGCTGTATGCAGTCGTGGGACCTAGTCTGCACTCTCTCGTGGGACCTAGTCTGCACTCTCTCGTGGGACCTAGGCTGCACTCTCTCGTGGGACCTAGGTTGCACTCTCTCGTGGGACCTAGGCTGCACTCTCTCGTGGGACCTAGGCTGCAATCTATCGTGGGACCTAAGCTGTACTCTCTCGTGGGACCTAGGCTGCACTTTCTTGTAGGACCTAGGCTGCACTCTCTCGAGGGACCTAGGCTGCACTCTCTCGTGTGACCTAGGCTGATATCTATCGTGGGACCTAGGCTGTACTCTCTCGTGGGACCTAGACTGCACTCTCTCGTAGGACCTAGGCTACACTCTATCGTGGAACCTAGTCTGCACTCTATCGTGGAACCTAGGCTGCACTCTCTCGTGGGACCTAGGCTGCACTCTCTCGTGGGACCTAGGCTGCACACTCTCGTGGGAATTAGGTGGGTTGTGGTTAGGGCCAATTCTAGATGTTTTGGGGTCGTTAAAAAGCATCAGAAAGCCGGCAAGCCCAGTCTTACCACCCTCTAAAATGTTGAACTGTCCTGTGACGTCATCTAGGGTAAACTGTTTATAAAGAACCGAGACCTCAGTATATTTCGTAAACAACACTAAATGAGCTTCGAAACCACATCGAGTCGGATGTTTGTTTTTTTGAAAAATGGCCTTGGCTCCCAGATAAAGTCCTGGCAATTAAAAGCGGTCGGCGTGATGTTGATCACATCACCCACAAAAGACCGATCAGGCTATAAAAATATTCTACTACCTTATGCCCGATGCGCCACTTGCTTACACAAAAATGGTCCTTTACTTTGTTAAACTAGGTGATTTGTATATATCTTACCCCAAAGAGAGGGAAATCCACAGGTCACAGGACAGTCTAATATTTCAGGGGTGATAGATGGGCTGCATGCAGTCGTGGGACCTAGGCTTTATGCGGTCGTGGGACCTAGCCTGTACTCTCTCGTGGGACGTAGGTGGGTTGGGGTTAGGGCCTGTTCTTGATGTTTTAGGGTCGCTGAAAGCATCAGAAAGCCTGGAAACCCAGTCTTACCGTCCTCTAAAATGTTGGACTGTCATGTGACGTAATATGGGAGTAGGATATTTAAAAAAGCACCCTAAACACTGTGAGATGTTTCGACAAACAGCCTACCTTCATTAGTTTAGTAAACTGATACTTGTCTTCGGGTGGACTGCCTCTGGACCCTGGAAACTCCCAATCCATGTCCAGCCCGTCCATCCTAGCAGCTCTTATGTAGGTCACTGCATTCTCTGCAAACTGAGTCATGTTAGCATCCGAACCAACTGCGTTATAGAAGGGTTCGTATCCTGCCACCCAGCCTCCGACAGCTAGTAGTACTTTGAGGGAGGGATTGCGCGTCTTCAGTGCTACCACTTGAGCATACAGACCTGGTTCAGACAAAAGTTATATAAAGTCATTGAAAAACCTGTTTCAAGCCGCAGGCCGTTTTCACACTCGACGGTAAAACCGGTTGACGGAGACGGCACCGGTGCCGGTCTGTGGCTGCAGTGCCATGCGGTAGATATTTTCTGTATGATGCAAGTCATCGAAATGCCGCCCCTGATAGCATCGCTCTGTCAGATCAAAAGTTCAAACTGTATTTGCTTCATATTCTTCGCGTTCACCGGGTGTAAACACCAGCGGAAAGTTCTGGTTATTCTTCCGTCTGTGGACTTTAGTCTTGATCCCAACCTGAGTGTTGAGTTCACATCCATCTTGCAGATCTGACTTATTTTAATGCAAACTATTGGTTCCTTGCCTCTCAGGCAGATGCACTCAGACTTCGGAGGAAGCCCCCAATTAGTTCACTCCACAACATGCTTTTTTTTTGGGTAGGCTGTGGGTCTATTCTTGCTTTCCCCACAATGGGACATTGGAACCATTTTGATTTCGCTGCTTCTGCCCCCTTACGGTGCCACCCGATATGGCCCTCTCTCTGAATCATAGTACGGCGTGGCTCTGAGTGGCTGTACTCACGCCCACACCTGCAAAACCGGAGCCGTTGCCTTTGGCTCTCTTCACGCCGGTATTCTGTCAGTGTAGTTTATTATTGAGTAAGGCTTTTATGTGTGTGGTGAGAGGAAGATGTGTGCTGCACTCAACAAACGTTAGCTTCTTGGTCTCACATCCTAGAATATTACCAGCGAAAAACACCTTCCCTCTCCCCTTCCCCCACCCCAATGAAAAAAAGGCCGCACTGCATAGCGCCAGAACTTGGGGCTCAGGTCACTTGAAACTCTTCCCCCTTTATCCACTTTTGTGTGTAATGGACGTAGAGGTCCACTTATAATATTTATATAAATTCTCTTTAAAAGAATGTGTTTTTTATTTCATGTTGTTCGTCCACCACTTTGTGTCACCGGGTGTTTATCGCTTGTGTGATGTCCTGGTGGGGCACAACTTACATACATACATGATATAGTTCTGTCGCCAAACTATTGAGCTGAGTGCTTGGCGGACACTGGGAGCTATGGATTTCATTTGAAATGACTTTTGACTTTGCTGAATTTAGTTTATGAAGACTGCAGATTCAGAAGTCGGCGTCTGTGGCTTAGGCGTTGCGAGCGATCTTTGTTTGCAGGATGTCCGGTTCGATCCCAGCTGCAGACGATTTTGGATGAGATCGCTTTACATTGTTTGCGAAATTGGTATCAAGTGCTGACAGATGAATGCATTTGAAAACTACTGGAAGAAAACATTGCCTAATGAACTCATAAACACACAAAAGTGTTGGATTTGGTTCTGCAACGTCCTGTAAAGAAAACGCAAGCAACTTTGACTTTTTTAGGCTCATTTAGCCCCCCGGGTCTCCCCCCCCCCCCCCACTCTCTCATCCCGAAAAAAGTGAGAGCTGAGTGCCCTAGTGACCCCCCTTCATGTTTCCTCAGTATCAGCTTGCCTGGCTCCCATCCGTGGTTTACGCCGTGTTATTTAAAACTGGGCTTGAGTACATACAGTATTACTGCAGTGCAACAGGAATCAAGCTCGGCTGCGGGAATTTCTAATCACCTCGTGTCAACACCGACATGCAGGCGTCAAATTCACTAAAACAGTAGGTCGGAGTGATTCACTGCTGTTATGACAACATGAAGATCACATGAAGAGTTCTCAACTTGGATTTCTCCCGTGCGTGATCCGGAGCCCTATTTGACAGTTTTAGTGGGGTCGGGGGGTGGGGGGTGGGGGGGAGACTAGAGACCCCTGGGAAGATACCTTATAGGCATGCCTTGAAAAGTGACTACTAAGACTTTTGTTGAAATTGGAGAGAATTTATTGAAAAATTGGGACAACATGTTCTTCGTACTATCCCTGAAGAAGTCAAAGCGTCAAAGTAAAAAAAAAAAAAAAAAAGTTAAGATCCCTTTTCACGCCTTATGCGCACCGGGTATATGCGAAGATCACCCATATTTTTGCAGACCAATCGGCACTGGATGAGTAATGTGTTCAGAATTACTTCCCCAGGAATTACTGCCGATATATTAAAAACTTTGAGTCTGTGGAGGTTTCTTGATGTTCATCCCCATCTTCTCTCATGAAGCAAAGAATCTAATAGACACTGTTTTGGGTTTTGCCAGGGGCCCTAAATAAAACCGGCCTTAAATATGGCCTAACGTCTAAACGGTGTTTTGGGGACCTCTCCACGGGTGATCCTCGTCCGCATGGTGGCACTTTGCGTCACCCGGTGTTTATCGCTATGTGATGTCCGGTGGGGGTACACCTTACGTTTATACATACAGATAGGTAGACGTATTCAGTAAAAAATAATCGGAATCGTGGGAACACGTTTTTTTTTCCCAAGTCTTTGGAATGGTATGTTAATTTAAAAAATAAAAATTTTAATAAAACAAGCAAGGTCCTACATCAAAGCCATACAAACATCCCTGTTGTCACGAATCTCTCGAGTCTTTGAAACCCCTTACACGGAACCTAGAGAAAAATTTAGTGAATTGATTTCAAAGACAGGAGTATGTGTCCAGGTACAGATTAGTGTCATAGAAAAACAGGGCAACGACAACAAAGTCAGCTTGTTCCATATTCTGGACTCTCTGAAATATGAACTGACAATACGTGAAGAAGTTTGTTTACTGATAGGAAATCTGTTTTTTCTTCTTCAGTGAATTAAAAAAAAAAAAACCATAGCTTCTGATCCACTCAAGAACAAGTGCGAATATCTGATTACTATCTTTCACACACGACCTGAATTATAAGGACCTTTCAAACGAATGTGAGATTCCCAAACCCTACATTGATTTTAACGAAAATTATGACGCTTACTGCACTGTACAGAAAAATAATTTGGGAAAACTTGAAATCTATTTTCCCGAATGTAGAACATGTACTCAAGATGGTAACCAGCTGTACATGAAAGACTGAAACTTATGTTTTCTTTTTTCAAAAATGTTTTTCGTAGCACAATGGGACAGCATTCTCTGAACTAGTTTTTAGTCGCGTGCATGAAAAATGGCTTCAGGAAAACCACTGACTTGAAACCAATAGTTAAGCAACTGTGTGGAAATAAAGGCCGCAAAATTTGTTATAATAAGACGTTTCTAATAATTTCATATTGCGCCTTTTAACCTATAATGATTTCTAACATTAGGTTTGTAGAAGTGCTAGTAAAATAAGCGTATACATATATATATATATATATATATATATATATATATATATATATATATATATATATATATATATATATATATATATATATATATATATATTAGGGCTGTACCGAATATTCGCTTCGTATTCGCTTCGGGGCCGAATAGTGGACCTATTGACTATTCAGTATTCGGCCGAATAGTTGCGGTGGGGCCGAATACGAATAGTAGTTACCTTACATCCCCTTCTGCAGACACAGCCTTAATACTGACAACATGGAACGATTGGTTTTGTTGAAAGCTAATGCAGTTTTCATGCATTAACTAAGCTGTCAGTGACAATTTCTAAGTTTAGTTACTTGTTATAATACGTAGGATTCTTTCATTTCTAGTTATTAGTTACCACAGACTGACTGAAGGATGCAAAACATAAATTTTTTGTAATGCTTATTATTTTGTACAAATAGTAACTAGACATGGAAAGAATATAAACTCCGGCCACATCCAAGTCGATAATATGAAAATCAAACGAACGGAAACATATAAATACTTAGATGAAAACTTAAACTGTTCCAGCATGCTGAGATAAGAAATACAATCTAAAATACAATCTAGAAATAAAGTGTACTATGCCCTTCAACATCTGCTAAAGTCAAAGTGTCGGTCTCGCAACACCAAGATGAAAATATATAAAACGTTGATAATACCAGTCGTTTTATATGGCTCTGAAACTTGAAGCAGAAATAAAAGAGATGAGGCCTTATTACAGGTTTTCGAAAAAAGTCTTACGACAAATCTTTGAACCCATCAGAGATGCTAACAGCGGGGAATGGAGAGTGAGAAGCAACAACGCAACACATAATCTGTTTAAATCACCATTGATCACTGGCATCATGAGAGCTAACAGACTAAAATGGCTGGGGCATATTGAAAGAATGTCAGATGACAGAGAAGTAAAACTGTATTCACCGGAGAGAAGAATAGGCGTAGACCACGAGGCAGACAAAAAAGAACTTCGAGAGATAATGTCCAGCCAGACCTGCAAACAACTAGTGTCACAAATTGTGAAGAGAAGGCCAGCCAGAGAGATGAGTGGAGACGAGTGATATCTGCAACAGTTAACCTCAAGGGCTCAGAATGTTAAAGAAGAAAATGACTATTCTGTGCTACTTTATGTGAAGTAAAAGTTCAGCGTTAGATATATTTTATACACTATTCGTATTTGTATTCGTATTCGGCCGAATAGTTGGTCCCGTTATTCGTATTCGGCCGAATAGTAAAAATCGCTATTCGGTACAGCCCTAATATATAGACTGTCTCCACCTTCATTCTCAAACTAGACGTTGGGATATCATATGCAAGGCTTTGATGCATTAAGCGACGTCCATTCGGCTTTGCTATAAACCCCAATGCACTTCATCTACCCCTCTACACAGAGCCATCTGTATAGATAATCACATCACATGGGCAGGAATTGTCACGAATTATTTGTTGAACTTGTGATTCTGTGCACCAGCTGGCCAGTCTCTGCACTCACAACCTAAAGTGATTAGAACCCAGCACAAGTCTAAAACTTGTCCGGATACCTTGACCCACTCCTCTACTCGCTCAAATTTATCAAACCTGCACACGTGACCAATAGTGTCTACAGCTTGTGTCACTGAAGCCCTTCTTGCTTTCAGTCTGTGACCCTTTACTCTATACAGGGCTTCATGCAGGAGGTGCTTCTTGTCTGCAGCTACTCTGGGATAGGACTTTTCCCTGCAGAACTTTAAACCTATCTGCAATAATAGGCAGTACAAGTATATATCGCATACATACTACCTGGGTATCTCTTGTACATTCCAGAATTTCCCGCATGGCTTCATTCTGTATGCGTTAGTGTTTTTATAGCTGACTCTTTGATATGGTAAGCATTCCAAGTCCATAATCTATCACTGATAGGATCACATAATAGAACATTTTAAACCGCATTCTTTGTTCCATGCCAATGCTGCTATAATCTTGAGAGCATTGAGTCATTTTTCGCATTTCACCACAACTGCCTTCACACAATCCATATAGGACAGGGTTCTATCAAAATTGATACACAGGTACTTTAGTTTTCTTTCTCTTTTGATGTTCCTGTTATTAATTGTGAGGCTTGGAACATAAGCTCTTAAAATTCTATTGTCCAGAGAGCACCAGCTGCCTTTTCTGAGTTGATGACAGCACCCATTTCTGCACACGAGTCAGTCACATTGTCTGCAGTTGCCTGCAGCTCTCGAGCTAGCCGTTGTGGATCACTCCGGTGGCTATATATCAATAACATCATCAGCAAATGTAAGTATCCTTCCAACACCTGGTGCTTGAAGTTCTGAAGTCTTGCTTGTATACACATTAAAGAGCACAGGTGAAATTGCAGATCCCAGTGGTAGTCCTGGTGCATTATTACTTGGTTCTGAGTCCAAGTACCCAGGCGAAGGGCAACCATACGTAAATGCAGGACAGCTGCTATCCAGTTCACAAGCCAGGGACAAACCCTCTTCTCCATGAGTGCTCATATCAAAATATATCTAACTCTATTGAAGGCTTCCTCAAGATCAAGTGCTGCCACACCTTCTCCTGTCTGTTACGGGAGCCCTCATAAACATCAAAAGCAAAAGTAGCTGCATTAGACCGTGTATCTTTCCGTGGCCGGTAACTACCCAAACCTTTAGGCAGCGACGAGGAGTTACGTTATGGAATAATTTGCACTTACCTTGATTGCCAAGATCATTCCAGTTTTGAGGGACGAGCTGGTTATCTTCCACGTTGACAAAGGCGAAGATAATGTGAGTGCACAGTGAGACATCGATGTTACTGGGCATGAACCTCCCTGGGTACTGCCGGTACTGCGACTCGCTTCCATAGTAACAGAACATCTGTTTCTGGCCTGCGGAGAACGCCGCAAAGACCACAATAAACAGTGACGTCACGATCAACCAACCTTGTTGATGTTTTCGCTGGAAATTGAAGATAAACGATTTTTACGATTAGAAAAAAAAGAGTAGAGTTTTAACTTGGTTTTTGAGATGTTTCACTGGCGATTACAGATATTTGATGTTTTAGCTAAACATGTAAATGTATAAGATAACGATCACATTGATTACAGACGGCTGATGATTTAACTGAAGATTACAGTAAATAGATGGTTCAACTAATGATTACAGATGATTATTAAGCTGCAGGTTATTTTAAGCTATGTTATCACAATCCAAGTCATTAAACATCGCACATTTTCACACGCGTGGGTAGTCTTCAAGTGTGAGCTAGTTGCGTGTTTAAGTATGTTCTTTTCTACCAGCGAACTCAGTCTAATTTTATAGTTATAGAGAGATCACTGACACTTGGGCACTGCCTAAAACCATTCAAAAAGATATTTGCAGCTCAAAGCAAAGCACTATGCACTCAACTCAGTAGCTGGGCTAGGGAACTAAATCCCCATACGAACAACACATCCATTCATTGTCATTACCAGAAATCAGAACACCTATCAAGGGAAAATGCATGGAATTGTGGAGAGGACAGACCAACAGTAAACATCCACAAGACCCGACCAGCAGACTCAACATAAAGCACTGTACACCCATTTTCCATCTACGAACAGGACACTGCGGGCTCAACTACCATATGCAAAAAATAAAGACTGTACAGTCCCCACAGTGTGTCTGTCAGACAGGACCACAAACACATGAGTATATTCTGCATACCTACCCACTCTACCTATAACTTTAAAAAGAAGCCTGCCCTTAAGGGCAAAGTGTGCAGAGCAAGTTATGGGGAACCATTACTTAAGGACCTGCTACTGATAGATTAACCACAACCAAACATGACATCTGATATTGACGGATGTATACTGTGAGAGAGGTAGATACGGAGAAGCTAGAATCATGCCAGATCGCCGACACTCCCAGCTGAAATCAGATTACGAGGCTCGCTGATGGGAAAACACCGTACGAGATACAGCGAGCCGACTGACCATAGCGTCGAGACATGCCATGACCACCGTGGGAAGATAGAGGATGAACAGGCGCACGGATGTAAGGAATGTAAGCAATCACCGGGGCTTCCAGAAGAAAAGCGATAACCAGAAACCGCTGAGAGATAGCCAGGCAACGGGTAAACTATGGGGGGGGGGGGGGGGAATGTGGGTGTCAAGCAGTGTTGCCACTTTGGATGTTTTATATCCAGATTTAGATGTTTTTCCTTTAATTTAGATGGCGTTTTTGACGGTCAGATGGTAGATGTCTTTTTAAATGTTTTTATTTGGAGGAAATCTATCAAATCTAACCTAAGAAACAGGATGAAATTTGACCTCTTAAATGCTATCTTGACAATAAAATTCGGCCTAATAACAGTAGGAAAAGGCTGTTCCACATATCAGCTCCCTGATTGGGTATTAAAAGAAACTGGAACAGCTAAAGCATACCAGAGTCATTTTGGATCTGAAGCTTCAACTTCATCATCCAAGCTAAGTTTATCCTGTGGATCTTGTAAGGCAGACTTCAGTAAAGATGAGGACATGATTCTATAGGGTAAGTCATATCAATCGCTATGTAATTTGTGACTCTTTTTATTTGGATGTTTTTCTAGATGTTTTTCCACGCAAATTTAGATGTTGTTAGATATTTTTAAACTCCGTTTTGGATGTTTTTTGTCAAAGAAAAGTGGCAACACTGGTGTCAAGGAGACAGTCGAGGGTACCAAGCAAGATAACTGACGAGAAATTGGAAGGCGGCTGAGAATCACAGGGCGACAGGTGTCAAGAATGACAATGACCAGGCTTTGAAAATAACACACACATGGTTAGGAATACCTATATTAAAACATTTGTATTATTGTTATTGAATGATTGTCGCCATACTAATTTGGACATTGTGTTTTGTAATAAACCAACTTAATTTCATTTGATGTGTTTGTCGATCACTGGCCCTGTCGGTAAACACAAAAAAGACGCTGGAGAACTCTATCTATCATACATGCTCAGTTTAGAGCCACCTGTTGGACCTTGGGTGGGTGCGGAAAGTTAAGACTGTATCATAGTCTGAGCTGAGGATACGAAACCAAACGCAAAGTAAAAGAAGAACAAAAAAATCGCGATACACGAGAAAGGCCATGTATTTAAGAAAGTGTGGGTGGAGAATGTGGGTTATGGAGCTCCGCTGTGGAAAAGGGAGGGGGGGGGGGGGGGGGACAAGAACAGACCATAGCCTCCCCAAGAAGCCTGTCGTATGAGTCAATTAATTGTGACAGACTTCGAAGTAGGAGTACATTTGCCTTAGACGCAAGAGACCAAGGGTCTGCATACAGATGAGCCAGATCTGTGAAACAGATTCGCGCACAACACTTAGGTTCTCGAACAAAACTAAAGTAATGAAATGGACGAACACCCAGAACTTTCCGCCGGAGTTTCCAGCCCGTGAATGTGAAGGAAAGGAAGAGGACTTAAAAAGACATTCACATATCTAATAAACTCGATATATACAACAGCATGAAATCATCCGTGTAGAATGTCTTGTCTTAGCCACTTACCTTGGTCTCCATCTCCTTGCTCAAGTTAGGTATCGTTTGACTCACCTGCAGGCACCACGCTATCTTATTTCTACTTAGTGTAAACAAGGAAGTCAAACAGACTATCGCCCTACAAAATACATTTCGTTTAACGAAATAGTTTGCGTATCACACATACCCTCGAACCCACATCTAGCTATACGTTAATTTTAATTCGCGCGCACGCGCCAGAGAGAGAGAGAGAGAGAGAGAGAGAGAGAGAGAGAGAGAGAGAGAGAGAGAGAGAGAGAGAGAGAGTCAAGGAAAGATGTATCGACATAAATGCAGAGGGTTCTATCCTACATGGCGCAGCCGCTTGCACAAAACGGCTGATTTCTGTAAACACTGTACTAATGAATCAAACCATGCAGTTCCGGGAAACAAGCCCAGGGCCTTCAGAGTTTGAGTCAAACGCTTGACTGCTTCGCCAGGGAGAACCCTCACGTGTTAGTTTATATGTGCATTCACCAAAGGCTGATGAGCTTTATTTAAAGCCAGTAAAGGGAAACTAATTAGAAAGCAAAAACTAGAACTGCCACAAGGGAAACCAAAATGCCGAAGAGAGATAAAGAAAGATACAAACAGAAGATTGGTGAGTCTTTTGTCACGAATGGTGGCAGCACAGAAACTAACACGCGCTGACGGAGATTGTTCGATGTCTAGAAACATGATCGCCCATGCCCGCTAGTAAACCACTTCTTGATGGTGATCATCGATTGCAGGTAAGCAGAAAAAAAAAAAAAAGGAAGTGGACCCAGGCTTTCAGTTCGACTTAGGTAAGACCTGTATCTTAAATTTGTCTGAGATATAAAGACAGCCGACTTCATTGTGACCGTGTCACTCACTGATTGCCCATTAAACTGAAAATAAATGAAATAATTAAATTTTTTGGCTATCCTCCGAATAACGGGCACAAAAGATGGCGGCCAATGTCGGCCAAAAACAGGCCTTAGTGACGTGTCAATTGCGCATTTCCAGCGACTCAATTTGCGGTTTTCCGGCGACTACCGCCACCGCCAAGAGTTCCCACGCCACTCACGCGGCATGGATTGGGGTTACACTAGATGGCTGGGACTCATGAGCAAAGCTGAAGGAGATGCGGAAGCTGCTGCACGTGAGTCGCCATCTTTTGTGCCGGTTATTCAGAGGTTAGCCCATTTTTTCTTCCCCTTCTTCCTCTTTTTCTACTTCTTTTCCCCCTCATTTTCCTCCACCCCTTCTCTCTCTCCCCCCCCCCCCCCCCCCACCCCGCTCATCGTCATCCTTATACTTATCATTTTCTTTTTTTTCGTTTTCTTGAGAATAAAATGTTGATACCCGCAAGGCTATGTTTGATTAATTTCCAGTGTTTTTGACAGTTCAATCTTCAACAAGTTTCATTTACTCGTACTGATGTAGACAACGATACAGGTAGGAGGACAACTCAAGGGATGGACATACAGTAGTCTGAGAGAGTGTACAACCAAGACAAGAGGCAATGCCTCTTGTAGATCCATTGTGGAGACGGCAACTGACTGATTCAGGGCAGTCTTGGGGTACGTCTTCTACATACTGAATCACCAGTCCAAATGGGCCCTTGGCTGAGTTTCTAATTAAAAATGAAGCGTTCAGCCCCATGCAATTTACATCATCATCATCATGTGCCCTGCCAACTGTCATAGGCGCGCATGCGTCTCCACAGATCCCGGTCCCTGGTTGCCTGGAACAGCTCTCTTGATGATATCCCTCCATGTCATCGTTTCAGCTCATCCAGCATCATCTCTCTTGGTCTGCCTCTACCCCTTTTCCCCCTGATATTTTCAGTTGTCACGATGTTCTCGATTGTCTCTCTTTTTATTATGTGGCCAAAGAACAGTGTTTGTCTATTTTTTTTTTTTGTATTTAGAGATTTAATTTCAGCAGCTTCTTTCAAGCAATTGTTGTTAGTTACTCTGACCGTCCAAGGTATTTGTAACATTCATCTCAGAAACCACATCACTGTTGCTTCAAAATTCTTCCTAATTTATTCACAGCCATACAGCAGAACTGGTTTTAAATACAATTTCTGTTTCTGACATTACATGAGAGAGGTTTATTGCATACGATATTTTTTAATTTCTGAAATTTTCATAGCGGCAATAATAGATGAACTGTAGTATCCCTTTCTTCTTCGTCAAAAAATATGCACTTCAACTGAAGTAATGACTGTTCTTGCTTAACAGCCTGCGCGACTTCTCTTAACCTGTCAACTCACAATGCACAACAGCTGTCAGGTGCCTGCCAGGTGGGCGGGACGGTCACAGGAAGTGCCAGATTTATGGCTTGCAAGATGTATAAATTGGACCCACACCAGGCCACATTGTGTCACTTTGCAGTGGACCCGCGGAACCTCTTCAAGCTTGCTGGTTCATTTCGGCAAGGTGGGAGGTACAGGGTAGCTAGCTGCTCGCTCGAATAAACTGTTGTTGTCACAACATCAGACCTATCTGCTCAATCGTACAGAAAAGAGTGTTGTCATTCTACTTCAGCATCAGTGCATGAGAGATATCTTTCGAGTAGACAGAATCCACGACACGAGCCCAGAGCTGGCAGAAATCTGAAGATGAAGCTCAATATGTTCTTGAATGGGGCATTGCTCTTTTTCATTCATCTGACGTCTGGTGTCAGTACTGTTGTGGAGCCTGGTGTGGGTCACACTGAGGAAGAGAAAGCTTGCCGCGAACTCAGGTAAAGTCGCTTTCTCTCTTTGTCAATATTTTGATATTTCTTCTTCTTCTTCTTCTTCTTCTTCTTCTTCTTCTTCTTCTTCTTCTTCTTCTTCTTCTTCTTCTTCTTCTTCTTCTTCTTCTTCGTCTTCTTCTTTTTCTTCTTTTTCTCTTCTTCTTCTTCTTCTTCTTCTTCTTCTTCTTCTTCTTCTTCTTCTTCTTCTTCTTCTTCTTCTTCTTCTTCTTCTTCTTCTTCTTCTTCTTCTTCTTCTTCTTCTTCTTCTTCTTCGTCTTCTTCGTCTTCTTCTTCTTCTTCTTCTTCTTCTTCTTCTTCTTCTTCTTCTTCTTCTTCTTCTTCTTCTTCTTCTTCTTCTTCTTCTTCTTCTTCTTCTTCTTCTTCTTCTTCATCTTCTTCTTCTTCTTCTTCTTCTTCTTCTTCTTCTTCTTCTTCTTCTTCTTCTTCTTCTTCTTCTTCTTCTTCTTCTTCTTCTTCTTTTCTCCTCCTCCTCCTCCTTCTTCTTCTTCTTCTTCTTCTTCTTCTTCTTCTTCTTGGGGTCTAAGTAGCGAAGTAATCAAGCCGTTTGCCTCGCGCTCTGAAGGTCGTGGGTTCGTTTCACGGCGGCCCCGTTCAGTTTACGAATGCAAGTATTTGAGAGATACCTGGGGATCGTCACTGGAGCTGCAAAGGTCGTGATCTGTGCGACGCTTTCAGACGGCAGCTAGCTGTTTTGCGGAGAGAGACTAAACCATATGGGACAAAACCCGGTGCAAAGAAATAGATCCTCTCACCTTCTTCTTGTTTTTCTTCTCCTCCTCCTCCTCCTCCTCCTCCTCCTCCTCCTCCTCCTTCTACTTCTTCTTTTTCTTCTTCTTCTTCTTCTTCTTCTTCTTCTTCTTCTTTTTCTTCTTCTTCTTCTTCTTCTTCTTCTTCTTCTTCTTCTTCTTCTTCTTCTTCTTCTTCTTCTTCTTCTTCTTCTTCTTCTTCTTTTTCTTCATCTTCTTCTTTTACTTCTTCTTGCTCTTCTTGTTCTTTTTGTTCTGCTTGTTCTTCTTCTTCTTCCTCTTTTTCTTTTTTTTCTCTTCTTCTTCTTCTTCTTCTTCTTCTTCTTCTTCTTCTTCTTCTTCTTCTTCTTCTTCTTCTTCTTCTTCTTCTTCTTCTTCTTCTTCTTCTTCTTCTTCTTCTTCTTCTTCTTCTTCTTTTTCTTTTTCTTCTTTTTCTTTTCTCTTCCTTCTTCTTCTTCTTCTTCTTCTTCTTGGGGTCTAAGTAGCGAAGTAATCAAGCCGTTTGCCTCGCGCTCTGAAGGTCGTGGGTTCGTTTTCTATGAATAAAAGTTATACAGAAATGAAAAAGGCTACTTGAGAAATCTACGACTGTACGCGAATTCGTTAGTAAATTGCAGCGGCTCAGTAGGGAACAGGGAATGCTTTGCAAGTAAAGATCCCTTTCACGCCATTAGGCACATCGGGTTTATAGGAAGAGCACCCATATTTTAATGGGCTAATCGGCCCTATGTGGGTAATATGGTCAGCATTACGCCGGCCGTCTTTACTTCCTCGTGACATACTTAAAAAGAAATACTAGCATGATAATATACGTATCGTAAGAGGCAAAAATGGCTATCTTAGTGCTCTTTCGGCTCCTAAAGCAACGTTTTTCTTTTAGTAAACTACGAAGAAAACTGTTTGCCCACATGAAAAAGGTACAATCTACATTTGTTTAGTCATATGGTGAGAAGGAGAAAACTGGAGTGCACCGTGACAGTATGAAAGCTGGAGCAGAGGAGAGGCAGAGGGACATCGAGAGAAAGGATGTTGGACAGTGTGACGTCAGGGCAAGGAGGCTCACCTGTGTCAGAGTTGACTGAAATTACACGAGACAGAGGGTAGTGGGAATATATGACTACCAGTGCCACACGGCATGGAATTTAAGAAGGTTAGTTAGTTGCGTATCCTTTACAGGACGTTGCAGAACCAACCCCAACAGCCCGTGGCTGTTGTGTGGTCTCTCTAGGCAAATTTACGTCCAGCAATTTACTTTACGAAGAAGAAACCGATCTAAGACAGGACAGTTAAGGATGCCACAAGCAGAAAATTACAATGGAAATACGCTACAGTCGGGCAAACACACAGCAGTATCCCACAACAGCAATTTCACGCATGCCACCACCCTTAGGGAGGACAATGTAAAGTGCTGTAAAATAATGGCTACTCAGAAATGTTGGCATTGTACAGGTACTTTTCATTTTTTCCAGGCGGTAGTTTTCCATTTGCTTTTTAGAAAGCAATGGCAAACTAATGGACGTAAATTTGCCTAGAAAATCCACACAACAGCCAGGTGCTGTTGGGGTTGGTTCTGCAACGTCCTGTAAAGGATGCGCAACTAACCTTTCATTTGTGCAGCGGTTGTGTCGTGGTATTTAAAATAGCCAGTAGCCGGTTCACGTGTGGAATGGTGAAATGCCTTATGTAATACTTCTACGTGTGTATGGCCAACTTATCATGGCCGACGACTTCCATAAACGACAAACTGCATTTCTGGTGCCAACTGTGGGCTTCAGCGCCTCAAGTAACTGCCATATACATTTACTGCGCAAGCATATTTCTAGAATGTTCCAGTTTTTCAAACGAGACATTGAGGGACATTTCATTTGATTTGAACTGGCACAGAAACGGAGCAAGTCTGGGGAAACCGATTGCAGTGCAGTTGAAACCTAGACTAAGACTAAGACTGAGAATTCCATTTTTTAGGGTGGCAATGGAAATACAGCCCATGGTTAGGGATATAGTTTCACCCTTCCTCCCCTTCCATAGCACAAATTGTGGGTAGTAGATACCAGGTATTGCCCATACAGCATTATCCCACTCCTCAATCTGCTTTGCTAACTCGTTGTTCCAGCTGTTATTTCTTTAACTCCTTATATCCAATGGTTTTGAGACTAAAAGCAATACATATTTAAGTCTGTAGGGATTCAGCAAAGACACTTTGTAGAAGACGTGGTTAAACTAGTAAGTCGATTACAAGTGGTTAACATAACTTGTGTCTGCATAGAAGACGGCAAGTCGGCAATATTATATTTAGAACAATGAGAAACCCATGGTGGGTCGTTTGGCGATGTAAAAGACAAATGCAAGGGACAGGGAAAACCAATAAGTTTGAAACAAACGTGCACTGTCGGCCAGCCTGTCGAAGCTTAGTCAGAAATAGAGACACTGGACAGCCATAAAGAACAACCAAGAGGAAAGAGGTGGGCAGCCCGAAGACAACATGTCACAGACATCAGAAGAAGACAGTCATCATTTTCCGGCCATGTTATGAGAAGAGGGAAAATGGAACATGTTGTGACCACTGGAAAGATCTGTGCAAGGAGGGATAGAGGAAGGCAACGAGAGAAGATGCTTGGCGGTCTTGTTGCATGGCATGGAGGTGTGTCAGCATACGAACTGATACATGCTGCAGGAGATCGCAGACTGTGGAGATTCATGATAGCCCACGCCAGTCGGCAAGGCACCTGCCTGATGATGATGAACACTGATGGCTCTGTACTTCGTGGTGATACATCTTACTGTTGTTTCTCAGAAGGAGTTAGGGGAAGAGTCGTCGCAGAGCAAAGCTGAGTTTACTCTTTTCTTCTGCTGCCTTTCTAACCTCCAATGCAGCGTAGGCCCTCAACTAACTCACGTCAAGTCGTTTTATCATTGGCTATCGCATGCAGCTCTCCTCGTGTCCTCTCCCATTTTTTTAACGTCACTCTCTAGCTCCCTTCTCCATGTGTTTTGATCTTCTTTATTTATATGCCCCTGTGGGTTCCAACTAGAGTTTGACTGATTTACAATTTCAACAATGAGATTAGAGATGGAGGCAGTCATCGCTGCTTTGAGGTAGATTACGAGGTCTTCTCTTCTTCTCTTCTTCACTTCCTCTTTTACCGCTGTGGGTGTCGATGGAGACATAAGGTTCTGTTTCTAGCTCTTCTGGCTGCCTCGACCATAGGCACATCGTGCTGTTGTAGAGTTTCTCTGATGTTATCCTTCCATCTTGTTCTTGGTCTACCCCGTGCTCTACGTCCTTCTTCTCTTTCCAAGTATGCTTTGTATGGTATGGTGTCACAAGGCATTCTCTCTAAGTGGGCAAACCATTTCACTTGCTGTCTTTGTATGTAATCCAGAATTGGTTCTGTGCCGACTTGTTCTCTTATGATCTCATTCCTGATCTTATCTCTTATGGTCACTCCTACAGCCCTTCTCAGACATCTCATTTCCGTGGTTACTAATTTTCTTTTATGGTTTGTTGTGAGTGACCATGTCTGGCACTGGTAGCACAGAGTTGGAATAAATATGCTTTGAATAAGATGTCTCTTTGTGCTGATTGGGATTGTCTTATGCTGTAAGAGGGAGCTAGCTGTTCCAATACTTGGTTTGCTTTACTGCATCTAATGTCAATTTCTTTATCCAATTTCCCATCTTCGGTAAATGTAGTTTCCAGATATTTAAACTCAGATGCCTGTTCAATGCCTTTGTATTCTATTGCTATGTTTAGATCTGTCTTCTTTTTTCCAATTGACATTACTTCTGTCTTTTCAGTGTTGATTCTCATATTATTTGTTTTACATTCTTCATGCATGGATGTTAGATGTTGTTGCAATTTCATGGCTGTATCTGCTATCAAGGCCTGGTCATCTGCAAAGAGTAATTCGTTGATCTTACTAAGATCTTCATTCATGGGCTTGGCATTCTTGCATATACTCTCGATGTAGGTGATAAACATCAGTGGTGATAAGACACACCCCTGTCTTACTCCAGATGTCACTGTGAAAGGATGAGATGTTCCCTGATTTATTCTAACTACACTTCTACAATCCCTGTATAAACTTTTGCACACTTCGATGAGGTGTTCGCTTTCTCCATATCTTGCTATTATTTTCCATAATAATTGTCTGGCAATAAGCAAGATTGTAACAATTACAGAGGCATCTCCCTTCTAAGCCACGTAGGAAAAATGTTTGCCAAAATTCTGGAACAACGAATTAGATCCGTTGTAGAAAACCGATCCCCCTGAGCCCATCACAGGTCGGTTTAAAGAAAGAGGGTGTAAACTGACGCTATTTTTGCTCTAAGACAAGTTAGCGAAAGACAATAGAACACAGACATCAAATGAACATCGCTTTCATAGATCAAGAAAAAGCTTTCGATAGAGTAAACAGAAGATTTTATTATGGAAAGTTCTTGAAAAACTACAGTATAAATGGAACAATTTTAGATTGTGTTAGGGCTATTTATAGACAAAGTGAAGCGCCATTAGAACAAGAGCTGGCATCACAGACTGGTTCCCAGTAACATCAGGAGTAAGACAAGGTTGTGTATTATCACCTTTACTTTTCATAATATTTATGGACAATATTAATACAATAGACATAACACCAACAGATGTCGATAAACAGTAGAGACTTCAATGAGCTGCTCTTTGCCGACGATCAATGCATATTTCACAGTGATAGTAAACAGCTGCAAGACCACATAAACCTACTACACGACAGTTGCCTCAAGCATCATATGAAGATCAATACTGAAAAGACAGAAGTCATGAGCATAAGTAGAGAGCAACAGACCATCGACATAAAGATTCTAGATCACAGCCTAAAACAAGTGCAAGAATTTAATACTTGGGAAGTATCTTTACATCCAATGGTAAAATAGACAGAGAGATCGAAGCAAGAATATAACAAGCCAACAATGTCGCATACCAGCTTGCCCCAATTTTAAAAACACCCTGCTGTCCCAGCTGAGATAAAAAGACAAATTATAAATACAATCTTTATACCGACATTAGGTTATCAATGTCAGACTTGGACATTAACAAAAGAACACGAGAGAAGACTAACCACTGTGAAATGAGATGTTTGAGATGGCTGCGAATAAAACCAGAAGAGATCGAGTGAGAAACGATGTGATTACAAGAACTATTGGAAACCATACCCATCGTTAAATTTATGAGAGGAAAAGAATGAAATGGGTTGGTCACCTAATGAGAATGGAACCAACGATGCCAGCATCAAGAGCATACAACATGAAAATCGAAACACCAAGAGGCAGGGGAAGACCAAGAAGAAGATGGATTGAAGGAGTCACGGACAACTTGAGACTTCATAACATCACGGCATATGAAGCTACTGAGCGCGCCCTGGCTCGGTTGCCGATCATCTGATAGACTGCGACGCCTAGCGGCACAAGCAGATTTTGACAAAAGAAGAAAGAAGATTGTCTGTCGACTCTGTGATTACGAGGTACTAAGTTTAAAATGGATAGTGTTTCGGGGCAATTTTGTTTTTGTTTTCACAAAAGCGACCTTTGAATCAGTCTGAAGACTAGACGTGACTGAAGACTGGTGGATGACAAATTATCAGACGAACCATGAATTAAGAGTAATGAAGGTTTTTTTAGAGTTAAACTTCGACCCAACAAAAAAGGACCTGTGAGAGGAAGAGTGTACAGCCAGTGTGCTACTGGAACGATCAGCATTGACAATTTACTCATGGGAGACAGATAGATATGATCTCTGTCTACAATGTTCATTCTTAAATGAGTAAAGCAACGGTTACTGACCTTCCTTGCAGTTTTCAAGGTCTAAACATCCGTTTTGTTGGCACACGCAACTTCAGCAATATGCCGAGTCAGTTAAAAACCGTGTAGGTATCTGTTTAAGGTTACTGACTTATTCTGCTGGGTTACACATTCGCGGAGGCGCGTTGTGCTAGATTTTGAGGATTAAACATTTTTTATTTATGTCAACCAGCAAGCGTGATAGACTTGCCAACTTACTTTTATTCCGTTTTAACTCTTTTAGATTCCGATAGTGGTTCTTTTATTGTTCTTCTGCGCCCACCCTTAAAAGAGGTGTCGGTTGGTTGTGTTGTGTTACAGCTAGGCTGTGATATCTGCACTTTTCGGCCCCAAACATCCGATCTTACCAAAACTTTTCAAGTCGCTTTTTCACGATGTGCAAGGAAAGATTTAAAACCGAACGAAAAGTTTATCAGCGAGCTTCAAAATATGCGCATTAGGGATCCTTGGGTCAAGAGTGGGGTTGGAGGTGGAGGCAGTCACGGCATCTTTGAAGTAGATGCTGAGATATCAAGTTACGAACAACAGTGTATGATTCTCAGTTTGCACTTCACGCAGTTTAAAATAAACAGGCGTTTCGAGGCAATTTTGTTGTTGTTTCAAAAGCAACCTATCGACACCATCAGAAGACAACACACAACGTAGATTTGTGGATGATAAAATTTCAAGTGAAATATGTGTAAGGTTCTCTCTCCACCACCCCCCCACCCCTACACCCCCCCTACCCCCCCCCCCACATTCTTTCTTTCAGATTTTACCTGACGAAATTCGTTACATCAAACTAATACATTTTCCAGACCTTTGCCTGTCAGCATTGAAGCTTTGCGTTCGAATCCCCAGAGCGACGCACTGTTGATCTTATTTCTTTAACACTGTTCTTCCTTCCGTCTTTTCATCTTCTGCGTGGTCTTCCCATTGCCTCGTGTCATTATATTTCGTTAGCTTGACTCTTTGTTCCCCGGTTACCAGGACTTTCTCATCAGATTGCCAGATCATCCCAGGAGTTGTTATTTAATGATTTGTTGGACAGGTTACATCCTAGTCTTCAGGTTTTTGTATGTTAATTGTTCTTATTGCTCCATCAGTTCTCAGAAGACATCTTATCTAGGTTGGTATGGTGTTGCTTTCATTAGTTCTAGTATTAGTCCGTGTTTAACACTGGTGGCCTACATTTGGCCAAAAAATAGTTATTATTAGATTCGCCTTGTTAAACAAGATATCATTCTACGTGTCAAACGTCAACGTTAAGCACGAATAAACCCAACCTAAGCTTCCTAAATGATATAGTTTATTTCACATACAACCTTGCAGACATCTTTCTGTCTAATAGACATGTTCTAATTTGCTCCCCAAACTTTACATGGTCTGCCTGTTAATCTTGACGTGAGACGTCATATCTATGGCTTGTGTACGTCATCAGCGGAGCAGCTCCATAACTCTGCCATTGACGTCACAGTATCGTCACGTGTTGAGGGCTCCTGGCATATTTGCTAACATTCCCTACTTAGTAGATGTGACAGTTAGCCACTAACACAGACACTTTTCTGTGTCGGATAACTTAACTCCTGATACAGATGTAAATGAAAAAACGATTCTCCTGTTCCTTGAAATTCTTAGTTTAATCATCTGTCATCTCTGTCAGTAGTCCTCATTTAGCTAAGAGCTGATGGTTCCTTTATTTTGCTAGTTATCCTGAGTACCTTATTATAACTTATAAATATTAGAATAACAAAACTGACTGGATTTTAACCTTTGTGTGTGTGTGTGTGTGTGTGTGTGTGTGTGTGTGTGTGTGTGTGTGTGTGTGTGTGTGTGTGTATGTAAATGTTATGTTATTTCATGTTATCACAATCGGTGTCTCTGTACACTAGACATGTCCATGCTAACTCAGTCCTCCGATGCAGCAGCCAAATGCATGACTGTCGTTTTCTACTTTGTGTTTCTATGAGCCTGGTTTATACATGCCACATGACAGCCTCATTATACAGGACACATGACAATCTCATTATACAGCCACATGAAAACCCCATTATAAGGACAAATGACAATTTTATTATACAGAACACATTACAACCTCATTATACAGGAGACATGACAGCCTCATTATACAGGACAAATGACAACTTCATTATACAGACACATGATACAGCGCACATCATGAAGGCCTTACAAGACATATCACTCTTCAGATAGCGCAGTTTAGTTACCAGAACTTGATAGGACTGTCATTTTTGTTTTCTTTTTCTAATTTTTTGTCTCTGACAGAATAAATAATCCCGGTGATTCGTGCCCGGGTCTCCAAAATAGGAACTAAAAAAGTATCAACCGCTTAGCCAGCCACTGCTTCTTCTTCTTCTTTTTCTTTTTCTTCTTCTTCATCTTCTTCTTCTTCTTCTACTTCTTCTTCTTCTTCTTCTTCTTCTACTTCTTTTCTTTATTAGCCCTGAAAAGTTTTCTTGGCACATAGTAGTTTGGTTTACTGCAAGGCGGCGATATCTGCACGTTTTGGCCCAACACGTCTGATTTCAGCAAATTCTTAGTCGCCTTTTGCGACATGCTCCTTAAGAAGTAGTAGATTTATATTTTGACAACCTCTTTATGTACTTCAGATATAAACCGATTCCTTTCCTGCAAATTTTCCGGCTCCTTAAATAAAAAAGGCCCGAAAACCTCTTCTACGTTCATGTTTAATTATACCATATCTCAAAATATCGTTTTAGAGAAAACTGTGACATGCCACCAACATGCATCTACAGACTTTACAAGTGCATGTCTAAACGAAGTTCCGGCTTTCAGGCAGTCACGGCACGAAAACACACTGTCAGCAGACAGGACGCACGGTTCACCACTGTTAACAGGAAGAGGTCCTTACGTCCCTTGTCACCTCTCTAGCTTATTTAAATATCTGGGGAAATCATCATTCACGCCTGCTATTTTCAGACCAGAATGGTGACAGAATTCGTTGACTCAAACGGGTGACCCTCGCGACCTTTCAGCTGTTTATCTCAAAAATGTGCAGACCGGAACAATCTCTTATTTAGAGAGCGATTTCTACAGGTTGAGAACTGCTCTGTTAAATGTAAAATGCTTTACCAGTCGAAACAATAAATCAAATGTACTTTTTTTTTTTTAACTTTGATAAATTGTGTCTATATATAAATGAAATCATGGTCTTTTTTTTGTTTGTACACATATAACCTCGTCATCCCCTTGTGGAATGCAATTTTTAGATATTTTGAAAACCAACCCTGGCTTTTGCCGGGGGTCCTAAATATAGCTGGGCCTGAAATGTGGCCAAACGGCTGAACGGGGTTTCCGGGACCTCTCCTCGGACAATTCTCATCCGCATGGTGGCACTTTGTGTCACTGGGTGTTTATCGCTTGTGTGATGTACTGGTGGGGTACAACTTACATACATACATTTTCTGTTGTCTTGTTAATTTGTTACTTCACCCAGATCTTCCACCTACATTCCAGTTATAATGTATCCAGTCTGTTTTTTTCCAGTTGCAGCCGCGTTAGCATAGCTCCTTTTCTCCCAGCACGAATCTTTTGGGTTTGAATCCGCTTCGAAGCGGATCTTTGTTTAAAACTGTTTTTCGTTTTCAGGTCGACCCAGCCTTAAATGGGTACCAGGTAGTGTCCTGGAAGGTAAAGGCGACTGGCGTGATGTAAATCAAATCAGCGACCGAGTTTCGATTAGTCTTTAAAAAAAAAAAAAACACACACACACACACACATTAGTCCAGCTTTATATGCACCGATGCGCCAGTGACTTGAATATTGTCTTTTTTTTTGGTCATACTATTTCCCAGTATTTGTGTTTTTTTTTATACTCTGCCATATGTTTTATTCTCTGTGCACATTCTAATATTGCAGATATATTCACTTTATATATTCATATTTTTCTGTCTTGCAGCATTCACATGTGTATTTTGCCGTCTACTTTCGTATATTTATATATCTACTTCTTCTTCGTCGGATGTAAACTCCGGCTGAAAGTTCTGGTTGATCGTCCACTTCTGAACTTTATACTTTTCAAGAACCTGAGTGTTGCCCGCAAATCCGTTGTACGCATCTGACATATTTGTATGTAGACTGTTGATTTCTTTCCTTTCAGGCAGATGCACTCCGAATTCAAATGAAGCCCCCAATTTGTCTACTCTTACGACATGCTTGTTTGGGAGACGAAGGGTCTATTCTCGTTTCCCCTAACAATGTGCCCATCTGCAAGGAGAATATTTATATATTTCGTCTACTTTTCAAAATTGAAATCTGTCTTCTGTCTTCCAATGTTTATATCTATCGCCTACTTTCTATGATTTTGTGTAAAATCTACCATCTACTTTTAAAGGTTTATATCTTCTATCTACGAATCATTTTTTTTAAATATCTTCCGTCTACCTTGTAATGTTTATACATACCGTCTTCGTTTCAGTGTTCATATCTACCGTCTACCTTCCAAAGTTTGTATCTCCCATTTAGCTTCCAGAGTTTATGTCTCCCGTTTACCTTCTAATGTTTATATTTTCCGTTTACCCTCCAGTGTTTAAACCTCACATCTACCTTCCAATGTTTATATCTCCCGTCTACCTTCCAGTATTTATATCTCCCGTCTACCTTCCAATGTTCATATTCTCCATCCACGTTCTAATGTTTATATATTCTGTCTGCCTTCCATTGTTTATGGCTCCTGTCCACTTTCCGATATTTATAGATACCCTCCACTTTCCAAAGTTTATATCTACCGTCTACCTTCCTAAGTTTATATCTCCCGTCCAATATTCATTTATACCATCTGCCTTCGAGTATTTATATCTCCCTTCTACCTTTGAAATTGTTACATCTCCCGTTTATCTCCCAATGTTTATATCTACACGTTACCTCCAAATTTTAAATCTTCCATCTACCTTCCAGTGTTTATATCTTCCATCTAAACTCCACTGTTGATATCTTCCATCTACTTTTCAATGTTTTTATCTTATATCTACCTTTTCAATGTTTATATCTTCCCACTACACTACAGTGTTAATATCTTTCATATACTTTAAAATGTTTATATCACATATCTTCCAATGTCTTTATGTACCACCCATTGTATATAACTATAGTCTGCCTTCCAGAGTTTATATATTGCAACTATATTCCATTCTTCTGCTTTTTAATGCCGGGGTTTTATCCTTCAGAACGCTTATAAACATTTATATATATTTAAGATTTATAACAGATAGCGTGATATTTATAAAATGAGATTCCACTATATAAATTTGGTTCCATTACAGAGTAAAACTATTATCGTATGATATTATATATAAATATTCATTTCTTTAAATAGATAACCGAAGTGGTGTAGCGGCGAGACTCTTGCCTGCAGGCCCTAAGGTTATGTGTACACATCCGCATTGAAACGGATTTTGTTCTTCTTCAAAAATGACTTTGGCCCCCACGTCGACCGAGCCAAGGTAAAGTCATGAGAAGTAAAGGCAGCCGGTATGATGCTGACCACCTCACCCACTGAGTGCTGATTAGTCTATAAAACATACGTCTAGCACTATAGGTTCATTTATGTTTACTTTGCTGTTCTGTATTTGGTTCGTTAGTGAGCTGCATGTGCTCACCAGTTCGTGGCAACCATAAGCATCTATTACTGAATGTTATTCTAATCTACTCACATGGGTACGAAGGAGTAAAAGGTAATGAAAGAGCTGATCAGTTGGCGACTAATGCACTAATGCAAACTGGAAAAAGCATGGACAGAGCTGTAACTGTCTATGCTGTTCGGGCTAGGTTGGGGTTTGAATGATGAATCCCTGACGCTAATACGATTGCTTGACCTTGAAGTAAAGCACGGTGAAGCACTTTTTCGTTGTCAAGACACGAGGCAGGATAACCAATTTCTTATGGAAGTGATTAGCACACATACCTTAGAGTGCCTTCTGTATCGGAGGACTGAGCACGCATGGAAATTCTCAACGTCCAGTGGCGTCGATTTTGATAACATAATATAATATTGGATGTCGAGCTATTTTATTTGGTCAGCTTTACATAGTCTGTCCTGAAAATCCTTTTTTTACGACGGTGGTGATGAAACAAAATATGCTAGATTCATTTTTATTCATGTGTATACATATCAGCACTCAAAGGGTGATGGGGTCAAAATCATAACTGCCGCCTTTACTTCCCAGTACATTACCTGGTACCCGTTTTAAGCTGTGTGGACTTGAAGCGAAAGTAAGTTTGCGACAGACTCAGAACCCTGTTATGGGTGGGTAGGTGGGGGGGGGGGGGGGGGTTATATAACTGCATCCATAACCACTAAACCACATCCTAAGTATTTCAAAGTAAAATACAAAAAAAATTTTTTTGGTAAAGTGTATGATTAATTTTAAATGCATGTCTGTTTTTTTTTTTTTTTTTAAGGCGAGAATTGGATAAGTTGCTTCGCATTGTCTATGAGAAGAAAGCCTGGCCTCACAGCCTGAAGAAGGTGCTCCCAGACTGGGTCGAATCTTATATGCCGGTCAGCTGTGGTAAAATACGAAGAAGCTTCAGGAGACACAACCGCCCAACCACCGACACCAGTGGAGTTTACGCAATGAGCTCCAAAAACAGACATACGCGGGAAGTCATTGATGATAATTTCGAAAATGAAGTAACTCGTCATAAAAGATCCATTTTGGCGACAGTTGACGATAAAATGAAGATCTTGCGTGACAGACGAAGTGCTAGGGAAACTGGTGAAACTAGTCAGATGGCTGATAGTGCTGCTGTCTTGTCTCGACAAAAGAGGTTTCTAGCAGGATCTCCGGTTGGTGCTCCTGATTTTAGCTCTCTGACCTTAGGAAGTGTCAATCCTGGACCAGCCAGGGAAATAAGCGAGTCAGCCCAGATGATGAACAATCTGCTCCTGCTGACCAAGTTGCAGAAGAACAGCGTTGCCCAGGAATTTCGCAACATTAGGAGGAATAGCTATGTAGGAGACAGAGTTAGTTTTGGCTCTGGAGTGTACGGCGATACTTACCCAGCAAAGAGAAAACGGGAAGCGGAAAACTATATTGATGTTGGTATAGGACCTGATGCCACAACGGAGCGAAACTTGAGAAGAAAAAGATTTCTCTTTGCCATGGAACCAGCGGAGATGCTGCAAACTCCCTCATTGTTAAGTATATACCGAGGCACTGCCGTGGACCCAAACACAGGCAAAAGGATAGAATTTTCAGGCGATATTATGAGAAATGCGTTTGGAAGCACCCTGATGTCATTTCTACCCCCAGGATTCCAGCCACCCCCAGGAACGGAGCCGGGAGATTACATTCAAAATATTGCACCACTTCTTCTTAATAACCAAGCCTCTCCTGGCTCGGCTAAGAAGCAGAATCGAAACGGCCTTTTTGGAGACACTCTTCCTGGTAAGAGGAAAAGAAAGAGGTCTCCAGACGATAGCAGCAGGGATGCCATCAGGTTTGGGGGCATAGCAGATCTGTTCGGGAGAAAAGGTGAGGTGTTTCAACCAGACTCATCTACAACCCTCCTATCCGCAATGTACCATATTAACCACAAACCCTTTTCACCCCCACATTTACTAAACTCCATCGGTGGTAATCAATATTACAGTAACAAATTGTGGAACCTGGTTACCTCAAATTACAATCCTTACCAGTCATATGTTCATGTACCACCTCATTTGTTACTTGGTAGGAAGAAGCGATCAACCAGTAGTGACGTGGTTACAATAGGCGACGTAACTATCCCTGTTGATTTATTTAAGCCTCAAGAGAGGTACTCATATGAGGATTCAAGGTCCGAACTAGACTATTCCCGTCCTGTACCACAACCCTATCAAAACAACACACAAGCTGCACAAAACACACACAGCCTACATCAGACTTACCAGTCCATAATTGGTGGATACAAACAAGCGCTCTACAATAGCCAAAACAACAACTTATACCTGTACAAGTTTCTACAAAGACCAGTTGTACCTCAGCAAACACCTACTGTCTATCAGAGCCCCCCAGTACTTGTACCTCAACCACTCGCTATCAAACATTTTTACCTCCTTCACGACCGCTTTATCATCTACCTCCACTTCCTTCAAACCCATCTATTTCCTTTCATTCAAATCCACCTTCTCTTCCATTACTACCTTCCCCACTCCCTTTTATTCCGCCTTCCCTTACTCCGATTAGTCAAACACCACCCGAGCAGTTATACAATCCCGTACCCATGATTGTTAACTTACCTCCTCAACGAAACGCTGACCCGCTGACTCGAGATCAGTACTCCTCCTCCAGACTCATTCCTGACTTCACATCCTCGCGCACACAGAATCAAACGCTCTGATAAATCCAGCAACAACTACGACACTAACCCGTCACTCTTTTCCCTTAACCCGCCGTCCATATTTCCCTCAAACCTGCCTTCCATATTTGCACCAACCCCTTACATACCCCCAGTCTATTCCCCTCAATCAAACAAAATAAGTCACCGAGGTCCCTCAGGAGACGTTATCTATGGAGATGTACCTCTTTGGCAAGACCAGTCCAGCTTATTGTCATTACCACTAGTACCACCTACAAAACATTCTACTAGACATTTAATCAGTAATGCACAGTTCCCAAACGTACCCTCTCATCAAAACGCCATCCCTTTTAACTCCGGCCAGTACCCACCTCCACTAGTAGACCCATTTCTGCCGTCACAATTCCGCTCACATAGAATCAGACGCTCTGATAAATCCAGCAACAACAATAACTTGACCCCTTCTATATTTTCCATAAACCTGCCATCCATATTTGAACCAACACCTTACATACCCCCAGTCTATTCCCCCCAGTCCAACAAAATAGGTCGCCGAGCTCCATCGGGAGACTTTATCTATGGAGATGTGCCTCTTTGGCAACATCAATCCTTTTCCGGCTCACTGCCGTCACCGGTAATACAGAACACAGTACATTCGACTAGAAACACAAACACTTATGCATCCTCTTCAAGCAGTTACTCATCGTCCCCAAACAGTCATGCATCTTCTCCAAACATTTATGCATCTTCTCCAAACAGCTATACATCTTTTTCAAACAATTATTCTTCTCTCAAACAGTTACGCATCGTCTTCAAATATGTATGCGTCTTCTCCAAACAGTTACGCATCTTCACCAAGCTCTTACGCACCTTTCCCAAACAGTTATGCATCTTCTCCAAACAGCTATACATCGTCCCCAAACAGTTATGCATCTTCTCCAAACAGTTATACATCTTCCCCAAACAGTTATGCATCTTCTCCAAATAGCTATACATCTTCCCCAAACAGTTATGCATCTGGCTCAGCGTTCAACTACCCGCGATTGCCTGCATCCCAACCTCGTTTTGTGTTATCACAGCAGTCACCAAGCGTCTATAGCACCGCGAATGCACTTCCAATAGGTGTCAATACAGCAGGAGGAGGCATATATGGCGATCGTCTTCCATGGGAAGGCCCCGCTGCTCCCCAACAGCTATCTGGACGTTCTCCACTAGAACAAGCCAACTTCCAAACACAAGGCAGGTTTATTGGATAGAGACATCCGCGTTCACTTTTGTCTCATCAAAGATCAGTCATAGACTGGACATTACCTCATTTTTATATATCCCTGTTCCCAATACATAAATATGTGTGCATGTTGAACTTCATTACCTCAGAATTTCACTCAGCACGAACAGAGCCTCAGCATTCAGCATTGTTTATTTGATCTTTTTTTTTTTCCTAACCCAAAACGAGTTTTTTCATGTTTATGCTTGACACAAAATAGCCTCTGGTTAATGCTTTGAAATCATTATAATTTTTCTATATATTACATATCCGACCTTGTTTATTTTACAATTTTCCTATATACACTCACAACTTTGTTTTACGGAACCTTATTTAATTCTTTCAACCCCAGAAAAGCATCGCTGTCGCCCAGTGGCAAATAATGTAAACGCCAAGATTACAGGTGTATTACTTATTTAATTCTTTCAACCCCAGAAAAGTATCGCTGACGCCCAGTGGCGGCAGAAATGCAAACGCCAAGATTACAGGTGTATTACTTGCTAAGGGGATAAATATACAACTCTTTAGGAGACAAATAGGTTGTCTGGGTACTGAAGTTATCCTGACCCAATGTAAGATGCACGAAGATAGTTCGCACACATAGTATCTGGCATCCGAGACCTAGGCAGCTTTGGAAGAGGGGTGGGGGTAGGGTGGGGGAAGTGAGTTGCAAATTCGTTGAGCAGTGCTCTTCAACCGTAGGCCCACCATAATTTGTTCATAATAACATAAGACGGTAGGATCGGTTTTCTTTTCTTTTTGAAGGACTGTACTCTGTCTCTCTCTTGTAGTACCCCACTAAAAATCACACAAGCGATAAACACTCAATGGCACAAAGTGCCACCATGCGAATGAAGATCACCCGGAGAGAGGTCCCAGAAACCCCTTTCAGGCGTTAGGCCATATTTAAGGCACGGCTTTATTTAAGGGTCCCTGGCAAAAGCCAGATTAAGTAGGTAGGTAGGTAGGCTGCACCCCACCAGTACACCACACAAGCGATAAACACCCGATGACACAAAGTATCACCATGCGGACGAGGATCACCCGGAGAGAGGTCCGGAAAACCCCGTTCTGGCGTTAGGCCATATTTATGGCCTGGCTATATTCAAGGGCCCCTGGCAAAAGCCAGATTGGGTAGGTAGATAGGTAAGCTGCACCCCACCAGGACACCACACAAGCGATAAACACCCGATGACACAAAGTACCACCATGCGGACGAGGATCACCCGGGGAGAGGTCCCAGAAAGCCCTTTCAGACGTTAGGTCATATTTATGGCCCGGCTATAGTCAAGGGCCCCTGGCAAAAGCCAGATTGTGTAGGTAGGTAGGTGTAGGTAAGCTGCACCCCATCAGGACATCACACAAGCGATAAACACCTGATGACACAAAGTACCACCATGCGGACGAGGATCACCCGGGGAGAGGTCCGGGAAACCCCGTTTAGCCATCATTAAGACCCATCTTTATTTAGGGCCTCCGGCAAAAATTGCATCCCACATGGAGGACGACTGTAGTGTAACTATACCAACCAGGGTGGGGCTTCAAATAAAAAAAAAAAAAATTGCATCCAACATTAGGAAGACTGATTAGACTGTACTCTGTATGATTAACGTCTCAAGGATAAGAATCAAAAGATGTCGCATCCGCTAAAAACTGTAATTATGTGACATCGGATTTAATAAATAAACTGCTTTTTATTTTCACCTTTGGTTACCCTTTAGGTGGGTTGCAAAGTAATTTTCCTGTTTTTGGTGGGCCACGAAGTAATTGTACCTGTTGTGTTTGGCCTTGCGAAGTAATTTCCCCTGTTTTGTTGGGCCACGAAGTAATTTTCCTTGTTTTGGTGGGCTGCGGGTGTGAAAAATTTGAGGAACACTGCTTCACATTACATTGCAGAACCAACCCCAACAAATTTTTAAATGCAAACGTCCGTCCATTAGTTTAGGCAACTATAGCCTCCCTTAATAATATTTGATGAAAGAGGGAGTGGGGGGGGGGGAATGGGGTGCTTAGCGCCCCCACCCCACCCAATCCCATGCCTAATTATGTAAGAGAAATAAGCCACCCATACCCGCTAGACCATGAATAGAAGTTCTCTTTTTTTTCACGTTCATTTTACTTCAAGCATAAACTAACCACAATATATAATGTATATAATCCCATCCTTTTATCCATTAACACCATGTATCAGTGTATGACATTACCAACCCATTTTATACAGCTGAGCCTCGTTAACACGCACTCGCTTAAGAAGAAAACACAGCTAACGTGAACACATTTATTTTTGGTATCAGCAGTGATGTAATATTAGTTCCCCGTTATTACGAAAGTTTTAATACCAACTCTGGATTTGTCGGTTCTTGGAATTCGTGTAAACCAGGTTGTGCTGTATGAATGTTGTAAAACTGTTATCCCATACACGAGGGAAAGTCACTAAGAAAGATGCAGACAGATACATAAATATAGATGAGATATAATGTCAATGACGTGTGTATCACTTTCAAGAACTATTTTAAGCTTTTTGACATCAATGTGTACCATCGCTTGCCGACTTTCCCTTCACTACATTATCCATCATATGTGGAAATAGTAATACAACCTCCCACGCCCCCCCCCCCCCCCCCCCCACTAACCCTACACACTACAGTATCCATCATGCATATAAATTGTTAACACCATTTTTTTCCCCATACAATACATTGTTCATCATAAGTGGATGGATGTCACACTTCGCCCCACCCCTTTCATATGTTACATTATCCATCGTATGTTTAAATTATTACACCCCTTCCCCTTTTTTTTCCAAAATGCTACAGTATACATCATATGTGGAAGTTGTTACCCCCCCCCCCCACACACACACACATACACACATACCAGAAATTGTTATCCCCCCCCCCCCCCCACACACACACAGACTGCATTATCCATCATATGTAGAAAATGTTACACAATTTCTCTCCATACACTACATTTTCTATAATTTTTTTCAGTAACAAGTAACACAAATGTCGTAAATTGTAAACTACAAATTCCACCGAAATTCGTGATACAAGTGGTTTGGCCATCTCGTTAGGAAGATAAATTACAATCACAAGCATTTTATCATCTACAGGAGCAATAGGACGGCCGCGGATCGAGAACATTAAAGACACTCTACGCCTTCACGGCATGACAATAGCCAGTGTCAGCCAGCATGCACTGGATCGCAAATTATTCCTCCCTACGCCGCTTAACGGCAGAAGTGGTTTATGATGATGATTCGTGACAGAAGATGGAAGATAGCGCGCTTGCGGAGATGTCCCGTTGTGTGTGGTCGTTTCTTAATGCAGCTCCCCAATTCATAGTATGTTCATGTGTCTCGGCCCCTTGAGATCCATATGGATGAGCTTTTACTGTAAACAATAGGAAAGTAAAATAGCCCTTTTTCACGCCCTTTGGCGTTTTTGGTAATATAAGGTCAGACTTATACTTGATATATAAATTGACACTTGGTGGGTGATGTGGTCAGCATCACGCCGGCTGCCTTTACTTTCCAGGACTTTTACCTCGTATCCACTCAAGGCTAGATCGACTTAGGAGCGAAGGTCTCATGTGTAAGATCACATTAAAATAATGGTAAGTAGAGGACCTTTTTCATAGCCATGGCGCATCAGACATATAACGCTAGTCAAATCGGCACTCGGTGGTTGATGGGGTCAACATTATCCTATCGCCTTTACTTCCCTGGAAACTTCCAATTACACATTTTAGACTGTGTCAGTTACATTAAAAAATCAATCATGATGTCGATTCAAACCCTAAACTTTCGGACTGATACCCAAGCGTTTGAGTATATAGAGCTAGATCTTTCCTTTTTTGTTAAATAGACCAACCAGTTCCAGATGCACACTTGGTATGTTACAGTCGCCTTTATGTGCTAAAATAGTCTTTGTTACTAGTCTGAAGATGGATCAAACTCCTAGACGCCCTCGTTACCTACAGTTTCCTATTTCTGGAAAATATGCAAAGTTATCATTCCGACGTAAACCAAGGCGTATGGATCAGTGGAGGACATGCGTCACACCACATCCTTGACAAAAGCCAATGGTCGTTTCGTTTAAACACAACTGGCCGGGAGAACAGAAGGGAAGAAAAAGAGATCCGGGTTAAATAGTAGAGCAGTTTGCTAGTCTCTGAAGATTACTAATTCGATTTCTGACTCCGACGTTGGATGAGCGGGAGCGAGATAAAAATAAAGATGATCACATAATTTGGACATTTTATTATAATAATAAGCACAACAAGCAGTCCTCCCCTGCACAATGGGTGCCGAATGCACTGGCCAAGCGACCCTGAATCCTAAAGAAGAAAAGCGCATTATCTGCCCATGCTTTATGCGAACCTCAAATAATGTAAACGAAATTATTTAAAATAACCCCCCCCCCTTTCCCCCCCCCCTTCCATTAAAAAAGGAAACAGATTTGTCTATGATAGTTATTCTATAATATACATTTGACAGTTTTGTCACAGCTGCTAATCATCACGCGACCAGCCAAAGGAAGACACAGATTAGAATACCTAAATTACTAATAGACGAATGATAAGATTACCCTGGACAGATAAATAGAGTAATGTGTGTCGCGTGCGAATGTGCACCAGAACGCACCAGTACGGAGTGAGCAAATAAGACGTCAAAACAATACGTAACGTTGTTATGATTTATTGTTGTCAAAGCAGTTGATGTTTATAGTCCGAAGGAGACGGACGTGGGAATCCTTGAGGACGCTTTACCCCGGGATCCCACGGAAGCAAACGTTATATAAAGTTGGATCCTTGAGGACGTTTTACCCCGGGATTCCAAGATAGACCTCAGCAGGAAGCTGGTGAGCACTACATTCTCGGCAGCAAGCCGGTATACTTTCATTGCTTAATTCGGACTTGTCCGAGGACCAAGATGATTGTCATGATCTCAAGGTCGGACTGCGACCTATCGTAAGGACATATCCATCCATGGATGTACGAGTGAGCTTTGGTTGAACGAGTTGATTATTGATTGCATATGTATTTCTCCTTGTATTGCTGATTGTATATATCAATACAACCGTTGGAACTTAACGCATAGCGTTCGAACTCTACCTTTTGAAAGCATTGAAGTAACTACTGTTTTACCCCTACTTGGCCTATTTCATCTTGGTACCACACACATCAGCTTGAAGCGCCTCAGCACGTCACAATGAAGGACCGCACGTATCAATGTGGATGTCTTGAAAGAAACTGACTCACAAAGAGAACTGACTTCCCACATCAGGAGGAAACAATCTACATTATTTGGTCATGTCATGAGAAGGAGAAAACTGGGATACACGTGACAGTGGGAAAGTTGAAGGAGAGGAGAGGCAGAGGGAGACTGAGAGAAAAGATGCTGGACAGTTTGACAGCCTGGCATGGATGATAATTTGTGTCAGAGTTGATTGAAAGTATACGAGACAGAAGGTTGCGGATAGAGATGACTACCAACGCCACCCAGCATGGACTTTGAGAGAAAGAAATTACTAGCCAAAAACTGTAATCAGAACAGATATAAAGATCTGATTATGGTGTACGACCTTGAACTCATAACCTCTAGGTGACAATTCCAATAAATTACAATATATTAACCTGACTAGATTCTCAAACATTCTCAAGCTTTGACCTTCTTTTCCCTGTGTCGATTACAGATCAATGTTTCTTTAACAAAAGGCGTGCCATAAGACGATCAGTTAAAGACACTGAAAAAGCGAAGGTTTCTGTTGAAAGGTGCAGATATCGCAGCCTAGCCGTAGAAGAAGGTGAACACAAGAGCAGAAGGATTGGAATTACAATACAGACCAAAACTCTACTTATTGTGTACGCACTTGCACTGAGATCAGCCGTGTGATAATGTTAATATGTTGACATTTAATAAAACTCACCGGGAAAAGTAAAGTTGATCTCCCTACGCCTCGCCCATATCCACACTAGCTCACTTCTGATTGGTAGTTCCTGAACCTGTCACCTTCGCACAAGGTTACGGGGGTGTTCCGCAATGCCGTTAATATCGCGTGTTGTACATTTCAGCACGCCAGCGCTTTAAACACTTCAAAAAGAGTCTTAACACAACGTCTCTCCACCCCCACCCCCAGAGAGTGCTGCAACCTATGTCACAGGCATTCTCTTTCTGGGAACGTAAATATAAGACATCACAAAAAGCAAACACACCCGTAACCATCAGGAAAGTCGACCAGCCCAACAAACTTGTGAATGAAAAGTGACCTACTATATTTGGGAAGACTAACATGAACCTAACTCGCCATATTATAAAATCTCCTTATAGATCTCATTTTATTTATGTAACACGGGTATAATATTTTAAAGATGTCATAAACATTGATCTAATCAATATATGTTAAGGATGCATGTGAAGTAATAAAGTGTAACATATATACCCACCTGTTGATATTGTGCATTATTTTGTTCTTCTTCTCGTAACCTCATATCATATCTCATTCGTTAATTGAACTTCACTTTGAGTTTACCGTTAAATTTTACCTCTTCAAACACCTGCTATTTGTAACTGAAATCATTCATACCCCTCCCTGCTATTTGTAACTGAAATCCTTCCCACCCCTCCCTGCTATTTGTAACTGAAATCCTTCCTACCCCTCCCTGCTATTTGTAACTGAAATCATTCCTACCCTTCCCTCCTATTTGTAACTGAAATCATTCCTACACTTACTATTTGTAACTAAAACCATTCCTACCCCTCCCTCCTATTTGTAACTGAAATTATTCCTATGCCTCCATCCTATTTGTAAATGAAATCATTGGAGGTTAGGAAAAGAATTCTAGCAAGCTATATGGAGCCAGTTGGGACATACGGCTGTGAATCCTGACAATTCATAAAAAAGCCGAACAATATCTTGAGGCCTCTGAGAGAGACAGTCATCGTGGTTTTTTTTTTTTTTTTTTTTTCATTTTATGAAAAGAGGGAAAATGGACCTGCTGTGACAACTGGAAAGATCTGTAGAAAGAGAGACTGAGAAAGACGGCGAGAAGATTCATGACAGCTTGTTGTCATGGTATGGAGGCGTGTCAGCACCTGAGAGGCTTGATCGCCCACGCCAGTCGGCAAGGCACATGGTGATTAGAAATCCCTTCTTGGAAGCTATACGATCATGCGCACTTGGTCATTACGGAAAAGAAACGCTGATAGAGGCTTTTTTCCCCCCTTTGTCACTCTCGTGACCAGGCTTAAAATGCAATCATTGTCTGAGTTCTGGATAACCCTTCAAAAGAATTATATAAATGTAAAATAGAAAGCTATCATATTTTACTCGTTTTCTCGACTTCTTATCTGTGTGAAAATACTTTCTCAACATGTCAGTATATAATAAAACCAAAGCAAGAAACCGAAGGGAAGGGATGTTACATGTGTCTCTGTTCTGTGTTTGGTTTAACTGCCAGGTGGGTCGCGATACAATTTCCCCTGCTTTTATGTCTGTCTGTCTGTCTGTCTGTCTGTCTGTCTGTCTGTCTGTCTGTCTGTCTGTCTGTCTGTCTGTCTGTCTGTCTGTCTGTCTGTCTGTCTGTCTGTCTGTCTGTCTGTCTGTCTGTCTGTCTGTCTGTCTGTCTGTCTGTCTGTCTGTCAGTCAGTCAGTCAGTCAGTCAGTCAGTCAGTCAGTCAGTCAGTCAGTCAGTCTGTCAGTCTGTCAGTCTGTCAGTCTGTCAGTCTGTCAGTATGTCTGTCAGTCTGTCAGTATGTCTGTCAGTCTGTCAGTCTGTCAGTCTGTCAGTCTGTGTGTGTGTGTGTGAGTGAGTGAGTGAGTGAGTGTGTGTGTGTGTATGTGTGTCTGTCTGTGTGTCTGTCTGTGTGTATGTGTGTCTGTCTGTCTGTCTGTCTGTCTGTCTGTCTGTCTGTCTGTCTGTCTGTCTGTCTGTCTGTCTGTCTGTCTGTCTGTCTGTCTGTCTGTCTGTCTGTCTGTCTGTCTGTCTGTCTGTATGTATGTTTAGAGGCAATGATTTTTACTGCTCTGTATTTTGTGAATGTTCACAAATACCGACCGATTTACCCTAATTTCAAATTGTATTTGTAACTGGCGTTGTATATTCACCTAACTCATGACTTACGTACTGCTTTTCATTCTACCAAAGCTTTATTTCTGATCCCCGCATTCTACCTATAATTTACAAGTATACAATATAACCCCATATAATGTCACTCATATGATGTAACCACATATAATTTCACTCATATAATGTGACCACATTTAACCCTGTTGTAATCAAAACCAAGTCGCTGTTCCAACATTATTGTTGTTTTACTTGTTGACAATTTATATCTACAACAGTTACAAAAAGAAGAAAAATTACATGTATTTTTTTTTAACATATATATATATATATTTTTTAAACGTTTATGATTTCGAACAGTATGCAAGCTCAGGGTTAGCATTAAATATACAAATGTTGTTATGTTTTCTCGAAATTCAGAGCTATTACAAAACATTCAAATTTAAACAGTCTTAAAAAAATATCAATACAATCAACATAATAACCCTTCTAGCCAAATTCACGATCATTATAAATCAAAATCAAGTGCCTTGCCGTCTGGCTGGGGCGACAATGCCTCGACACAATTTGTGTTCTTCAACAGCATGTATCAGTTCGTGTGTGTTCAAACCCTTCCACACCATGACAAAAGGCGGCCAAAAATTGTCTTGTGTTGTCTTCCTCTGTTTCTCTCTACGCGGATATTTCCGGTGGTTCCAATTTTATTCTTCTCATAACAGGACCCTAATAAAAATAAAAATGAAAAAAAATCTTGACGACTGTCCCCTTCAGATATTTGTGAAAAGTTGTCTTACAGCCTTCGCCTCTTTCAAAACATTTGGGTAGCTCTTTCTGGAAGTCCACAGAATTCTAAGGATTCTTCTGTAAAACTATGTCTAAGAGGCCTCACAAAATTGTTCGGCTTGTTTATTCATTGTCCAGGATTTATAACCGTCAAAACTGGCTCTATATAGCAAACGAGAACCCTCTTTCTAAAATGATACTATAAATCTCATCTCTAATCTTAGTGCTGTTTATTAAATATTGTTTCTATTTTCAACCATAATTAGAATGAATGAGATTTAAAAAAAAAGAAATACATTCGAATGCAGCAGTTTTACAATCTTTTGTTAAAATAAACGAAAACTCAATCCTGTGAAAAGTTAGTCAAATGTAATGCCAATGTACGTCTTCTAACAGGTTTGGCTCGTTTTTAACCACCAGAAAAATTTCCATGGAACAGCCCAGCGTATTCCGGAGCGTTAGACATGGTGAAATTGTTGCATTCTCTAATTGGATAGAAAACCTATACAAGTGGCTTCATCTAGGATTTTTTGAAGGTAGATTCCCCTGTCTAGAAAGGTGTCGGTGTTTGCTAGTAGCAACAAGTGTAAATACATTATTTCACTAAATCATTTAAAGTGTGAAAATATTGATACTTATATTTTGTTTCGTGTCGTTGTCGTTTGTGCTTCTTTACAAATCTAAAACTTAGTCTTTCCTTTACCTGTTGTGCTCGCCCCAATATATCTTCTTCTTCTTCTTCTTTCTCGCGTTCACCAGCTGTACACTCTGGTGGAAAGTTCTGGTTGTTCGTCCGCTTCTGAACTGCAGTCCTGCTCCAGAACCTGAGTGTTGCGTGTGCATCAGTTTTACAGATCTGATTCACTTGAATGTAGACTGTTGGTTCCTTGCCTCTCAGGCAGATGCACTCCGACTTCAAAGGAAGCTCCCCAATTAGTCGACTCTTACGACATGCTTTTGGGTAGGCAGAGGGTCTATTCTTGTTTTCCCCACGATGGGGCCCCGGAACCCACACGGGGAGCCCCAATATATGACGCATTTGTTTACTATTTTAAAACCCCACCCCGGCTGTTGTCTGGGGCCCCGATATAATCTAACATTTGAATGGGGTTTCTGGGACTTACGCATGGTGATTCTCACCCGAATAGTGGCACTTTGTGTCATTGGGTGTTTATGGCTCGTTTTACGGTCCTGATGGGGTTGACCTTCACATACTAACTCACTGATTCTGCTTATTTGTCATAATCCTTCCCTCTTCTTCTTCGGCTCCTTCTTCTTCTTCTTCTTCTTCTTCTTCTTCTTCTTCTTCTTCTTCTTCTTCTTCTTCTTCTTCTTCTTCTTCTTCTTCTTCTTCTTCTTCTCTCTTCTTCTTCTTCTTCTTCTTCTTCTTCTTCTTCTTCTTCTTCTTCTTCTTCTTCTTCTTCTTCTTCTTCTTCTTCTTCTTCTTCTTCCCACCATCATCACCACGAACAGCAATTAGCTGAATTTCATCTACCCGAGTTAAAGTGTTCGCATGCGTCTGTGCGTGGGCGCGCGGGTGTGTGTGTGAAAATCTAGTCAAACAGGCATGAATGTATACATATATATGACTGTCCCATGCTATAATTGTGGAAGACATTTTTTAACGCGAGTGGGATTTGCTAGTTACACTCGCCGTCGCCATGGGCCGTGTGAGTGTATGTGTGTAAAGAGATTGGAGGAAAAGGACAGGAGAGACGGGGATTTGGCCGGTCGGTGTATTTTGTTTTTCTCAGTTACAACTCTGAATTAAATAATTTCCTGCCAGCTCATCTCCGCATCATGTTGGCTTTAAAAACAGACATAGATTAATGTTGCATGGAATTAATTAATCTTAACCAAACAGGTAAATTTATTGTGATGCATGACACAGAGTTATTAAAATTTGATGCAGACGACATTATTAAAAAAAAAAAGCATAGCATACTTGTGTGTGTGTGTGTGTGTGTGTGTGTGTGTGTGCGTGCGAATATATATATATATGTTCTTCTTTCGTTGAAACTTATCATCATATGCGTTCTTCTTCTCTTTCTCTATTTTATTTTCCTCCTTCCTGTTGCTGTTGTTTTTGTTGTTATTGCTGTTGTTGTTGTTGTTCTTTTTCTTCTTCTTCTTCTTCTTCTTCTTCTTCTTCTTCTTCTTCTTCTTCTTATTATTATTATTATTATTATTATTATTATTATTATTATTATTATTATTATTATTATGATTATTTTTCTTCTTCTGCAACAACAACAACCATAACAATTACCACCACCATCACCACTAGTACTACAGCAACAACAAACTACTAACTACTACTACTACTACTACTACTACTACTACTACTACTACTACTACTACTACTACTACTACTGCTGCTGCTACTACTACTACTACTACTACTACTACTACTACTTACTACTACTGCTACTATACTACTGCTGCTGCTGCTACTTCTACTACTACTACAGCTGCTGCTATTACTACCACTACTATTATTTTTCATTTTTCCGCTTGCAAGTTGTTTGTTCGTGTATATGCCAGACTTGGCTTGTGGTGACATTTAATTTTTGATGAACGATATACTTTGTGAATTGTGGGTGATATATTTGGTTTAGATGGACGACACTGTTGGTCATCGATAACAACTTTAAGGGGAAGAGGGTGGCGGGGAGGGGGGGGGGGTTGCATGACAAGCTCACCTGCATCCAAAACTGCTACGACGAATCTAAGCATTAACAAGTATAATAAAAACTGACCACATGGGAAATGAGATGTTTGAAAAAGGCCGTGAACAAAACTAAATAACGAGAAAATTACAAGAACAAGAGTGCACAACATGAAAGTAGAAATACCAAGAAGCAGGGGCAGGGGTACACCAAGAAGCAGGGGTACACCAAGAAGCAGGGGTAGGGGGACACCAAGAAGCAGGGGGACACCAAGAAGCAGGGGTACACCAAGAAGCAGGGGTACACCAAGAAGCAGGGGTACACCAAGAAGCAGGGGTACACCAAGAAGCAGGGGTACACCAAGAAGCAGGGGTACACCAAGAAGCAGGGGGACACCAAGAAGCAGGGGGACACCAAGAAGCAGGGGTACACCAAGAAGAATATAGATTGAAGTAGTCAGTGCTATCATGAGACTCCTCAACATCACAACATGCTGGGAAACCGAGCTGGCCCTAGTTCGGATACCGATTATCTGCTAAGCTGCGACCCTTAGCAGTAGAAAGTAGAATAGGGATAACAAAACGAAAATCCAGTGAAGGATTAGGTCAGTGAAACAGCGTGCATATGATGCTAAAACCTTATTTGCCGAACCATATATTTTTTTAAATAGATGAATTGGCGCGAAATGAGCGATGTAGTCAACATCAAGCCGACCGTCTTTACTTTCCAGGATATTATATAGTACTTATTTCAGCCTGGGTCTACTGGTAGCCAAGGTCAGTTCTGGAGAAACACAAATCTGATGATACGGTCCGAACATAAGACTGTGGGCCGGCAGGTAAGCGCCAAGCCGCTACGCCAACGTTGCTCCCAGCCCAAGCATAACATACTAGTCACTAAAGGACATACGCTTTACTGAATGCGTTTTTTTTTAACCCCTAAAGACATCTTCGTCTGCATCGCACAATGAGAAGATTAACAATTGAGAAACAAAGATCGACTTCGTGTTTTGTTTTTGTTTCAGGTTACTGGCGCCGGGGGAAGAGGATAATATTATTACTGTTGATAATAATCTCTTAAATTTGTTTGTGGCTATTAAACGTATTTCACAAATTTGATATCTGGTTGTTGTGTTATTGATACAAATGATACTAAGTTTTTGCACTTAAATACCAATTTTCACAATTATTAGGACATTCAAACATAACTTTAAGTGTAAAGAGACCGATTATTGACAACATATTGGATCCGACATTATGCTAGCAGTGCCAGACACGGACACCCTCTAAAGCCCATGTAAAAATCCTTCAAAACTAATCAGTTAACCGACTATCTGTATTGGAAATCAATAACTAAATAAAGATCATCGTAATCATACAGCAGGCCTTTCTCAGGACGTCGCTCTCCTCTCGGCAAGATGGAAAGCACTCGGTGGCATCTACCTGTGCTGCCTCGTTGACTTTCACAGAGTCGTTGACATCCTGCGTCCATCAGAGCGCTACTCGACCATTGTCTCTTCAACCAATGATCATGTCCTTTACTTCTATTCTCCCCAGGAAATCTCCTTGGCGAAGCGGTCAAACTGTTAGCGTTCTGAAGGTCGCGGGGTGTTTTATTTCATGGATGTGTTGTTTCATTCAGTAGAGATGTTTTTACGGAGATTCATTGGGAAGTCATCGCTGGAGCTACAGAAATCGTGCTTTGTGCGAAGCTCTTAGCAGTTAGCTATCCTTTCTGGGGAGAGAGATGCGACCATATGGAGGTATCCTAGAGCAATAAAGTCGATCCTCTCGATTTTAACTTCAACTTAACTGAGGAGAGTTGTTTCAAGCACCGACTTCACAGCACTCAGGTCATTCCTATAAGCGCCCCGTTCCCATCTTCAGCAGCCAGCACAGAGTTGCCTTACAAATGGTGCCAATAGCATTATGATTAAAGGTCCATGTTGTCATTTCTTTAAGTGTGGAGCATCGGCCAGACCCCCTCGTAACTCTCCACTGCAACACCCTCACCAGACTGTGGTGATCCATGTGCAACTAAGAATTGTACGCGTTTTACCACAATGCACTACCACATTCAGGCGCACTCGTGCACACCATGAATCCTCATTGATTTTGAGAGACACCGTCAGGAAAGACACTAGAAAGGCTCTAATATAAAAATATTTTTTTTCTCTCTCTTTCTTTCTCTCTCTCTTCTCCCATTTTCTCTTTCTACAGTTCTCTCTCCTCTAATGTTCTCCCCCCCTCTCTCTCGCTCTTAGTCTTTTGTTTTGCCTGTCTGTCTCCTTCATCTCTCTTTATTGTATTTGCTACTCTGTGTGTGTGTGTGTGTGTGTGTGTGTGTGTGTGTGTGTGTGTGTGTGTGTGTGTGTGTGTGTGCATGTATGACTTTCTGTGTCTATTCCTTCATTTACTAAATTCTTTCTTTCATCAGTTTACATTAGTTTTCTTGCACCTCCTCTATTACGTTGAATGCCCCCCCCCCCTTTTCCCCCACCCACTTGAATAATTATGAACTTGAAAAAAAAGAATACATGCCTGACAAAGCAGAAACACTAGCCCCAGCACCAACAGCTGCGGCAGTAAAGCTTGTTCATAGTATTAACACACATAACACATAATGATAGAGCAGAGCCTTGGACTGAAACCACAATGGATTCATAGATGATGAAAAAGCTTTTGACAGCATTGACAGGAAACCTCTGTTGAAATTCATGGGGCACTATGTGATCCCGCAGAATATTATTAACTTATGAAAAGCATCACATAAAGACATGACATATTATTTGCGCGTCAGGGATGTCGCCAGGGATGTCTTTTGTCGCCTGTCCTATTTTTTACTGGCAATAGACTGGATTATGAAGGCATCAACTGCTAAAAAAAAAAAAAGAATGGAATTCAGTGGACCCCTTGTCACGTGACAGCAGAACACCCCTCTGGTCTTGAACCTGCCCACATCTTGTACTCCTCCATGCAAATTATTTTATTTCAAATATGGACTTTTCCTTCTGTGATAAGTATGGGTCAAGATGTCGGGATAAGTATTCAATTTGTTGCTAAATCTATTGGGAGTGAGTTTCAATATATATTCACTCCTAGGTGATTTTAAAAAAAAATCTATTGAGACCAAATTCATTGGCTAAACCACCGCCACTTAGGCGGAAGAATATGTTTCCGCTTCTGAAGTTTTGAGAATTTGAGCTGGCAACCGGCGGCTTCTTATCTCACAGTACCTCCTTCGAAACCACCAAGTCGTCTTGTCTCTGGCCGAAAGTATAACACCATCCGGTAATTCCGTGCAGCGGGGAAGCAGCCCTGAGCTTCATGAACTCAGGTGGGCCCACCTCCGAATGCGTTTAGGAACCGTGGGCCGAAACGTGTGTCGAAAGAGGATAATTTCTACTGATGACTGTAGATCCCCGCTGTACTTGCTCCCTGTGAGTTTATTCCTATTGTACGTGGCTAGCCCACAAGACTACCAGGAAAAACTGGTGACTATCGGGAAAGACCTTTTGACACCTATGGAAAGACTGGCCCCCCGGTATCGCCGGGGGGATAAACTGACATCTGGAGACAGATGTCGACTGTGGACCGGGTTGATCACCCCTAACACAGTATAATACCTCCGATTGCGTCAAACCACAAAGAAATATGCTCCCAGGGCCCTCCGAAAGGGGGAGAGAATGAAGGGCCCAATCAAACTGATACCCTCGTTGACGACTTTGCTAGCCCCCGGACTGAGATACTCGCCCAACGTCCGGGCTGGCTCTGTACATGTGGGAAAAGCTTCACGGGGTTGCATGGTCTGAGAACGCATGCCGGAAGAATGAAATGCGAGGGTGCTCCACGCAGTAAACGCCGTCGCAAAACTACCACTCCTGTGGTAGTTTCTGAGTCGTCAGGGTACGACGGGCAGGGTGAACCCCACTCGCCCGGAGAGGCCCATGACCTCGACTGCGGAGGAGCACCTTTGATGATTTCTGAAGAAGTGCGTTCCAAGATCAGGTTTCCACCTGCGAGCGAGAAGGTGGTGTGGTGTAAGTTGGAGGCTACATTATGTGAGGTACTTAAACAAACTCTAAACAAGAAGTCGCTAGGCGACAAGCTTACTAAATTTGGTGATGTAATATATGAACACTGCTCCCGCGAGTTCGGGACAGTAGTAAAGGCACAGCCGGGTGCCAAGCAGAATACTAGCAGGAGGCAGAGGGACATTCTGAAGTGTCGGGCAGACAAGAATGCCCTCAGAAAACGGTTCAAAGCCGCTACGGGCAGCGAACGGGAGGGGCTGTACGAAGTGTGGGTGCATTTAAAGAACAAACACAGTGCCCTCTGTCGCGCCGAGCGTTTCTGTAACAATAGACGAAGAACCAAAAGGGAGCGAGAGAAATTCTTTAGGGACCCGTATCAGTTTGCCCGAGGTCTATTCGAGCAACCGAAGTCTGGGACTCTGGTTGTCAGTCAGGAAGAACTAGAGCTACATCTACGCAAGATGTACTCGGATAAAAAGAGGAGAGAGCCTCTCGATGACAATCCAGAGATCCTTAGCGGTCTTAAACAGCCTTCGGTGCCGAAGGTACCATTTAAAATGGTACCTCCCCTTTGGTCTGAGGTTGAGGACGTTGTGAAAAAAGCCAGCGGCAAGTCTGCCCCAGGTCCGAACGGTGTCCCGTACGTTCTTTACAAGCGTTGCCCGAAAATCCTAAAAATGCTTCACGTCTTGTTGAGACAAGCGTGGATCCGCAACCACATATGTCCAGAGTGGTCAAAGGCAAATGGGGTCTACATTCCCAAAGAGCAGGACTCGAAGAGTCTTTCCCAATTCAGGCCCATCTCGCTGTTGAATGTCGAGGGTAAGATATTCATCTCAGTCATGGCTCGCCGGCTCACACAGTATATGATGACTAACAAGTACATAGATACGAGTGTTCAGAAGGGTGGTATTCCAGGCGTTCCTGGGTGCCTTGAACACGCGACCATGATCTGGGAGGCTATCCAGAGAGCCAAGCATGAGAGAACCGATTTGCACGTTATATGGTTGGACTTAGCCAACGCCTACGGGGCAGTCCCCCATAGGCTACTGTGGCGAGCCCTTCGCATGTTTCACGTACCGACACAGATCAGTCAAATGGTCGAGCAATATTTCTCCAAGTTCGCTTTGCGCTTCTCTACCTCGACGTTTACCACGAGGTGGACTGAGTTGCAGATTGGGATAGCTATGGGGTGTACGATCTCACCTATACTGTTTGTCATGGCAATGCAGATCATGTTGGACGGGGCGGCCGGCTACGGACTGGGCCTTCAAATAGGGGATCACTGGTTGCCGCCACTGCGCGCATTTATGGATGACACGACTATTATAACGGGCAGCGAGGAGTCTGCCCGCACGATCCTGAAAAGATTGGACGCGGTGGTCCAATGGAGCGGTATGCAGTTTAAACCGCAGAAGTCGAGGAGTCTGTCAATCCATAAGGGCAAAGTGTCGGCGATCAGTTTTACGGTGGCAAGGAACAAGATCCCTACGGTTCTGGAGGAACCTGTGAAGAGTCTCGGTCGCGTTTACGATTCGAAGTTATCTGACAGAGCGGAAGTCCGGCGAATACATGAGTCACTGGCTACAGGCCTGCTCGCGATCGAGCGATGCAGGCTGATCGGAAAATTCAAGGTATGGTGTCTCCAATTCATGTTGATTCCAAAGCTCCTATGGCCACTGCTAGTCTACGAGGTGACGATGACTGCAGTTGAAGCCATGGAGAAAAAAATCAACACAGCCTTAAGAAAGTGGATTGGAGCACCGCCTTGTCTGACCGACGTGGCTCTGTATTGTAAGCAGGCTAAGCTGGTACTTCCGTTCAAGTCGATAACCGAAGAGTTTAAAGTCGGCAAAGTAAGGCTCGCCATGCTTCTGCGTGAGTCTTCAGACCCAAATGTCACCGCTGTCCAGCCCGCTCTAAAGACTGGTACCAAGTGGAGGGTCCTCGATGCAATTGAATCTGCTCAGAACGCACTAAAATTGAAGGAGGTTATGGGTTACACACAAACCGACCGTCGAGGCCTAGGGCACGGGAAAGTCAATTGGTGGTCAAAGGCCTCAGCCAAAGAGCGCCGAGACATGGTGATACAAACGGTGAGGGACAACGAAAACGAGGTTCGGGTTCAGAAAGCAGCCCAACAGTCGCAGCAGGGCCATTGGGTCAGCCTGGAGAGCGCATTGCCGAGAATACTCACATGGGGTGAGATCTGGCGGATGACCCCGCTGCGACTGAGCTTTATCGTTCGTTCGGCGTACGATGTATTACCGTCCGGTGTTAACATGGTTAAATGGTCTGCGACCAACGATCCGACTTGCCCGTTGTGCAAATCAAAGCAAACTCTTGAGCACGTCCTGTCCGCGTGCAGGAAAGCTCTAGGTCAAGGCCGATATACCTGGCGCCACAACAAGGTGCTAAAGGAGTTAGCAGCCGTTGTCGACCAGGCTAGAATGAGGGCTAATGCCAGAGCCAGTTCTAGTATCGTCCCCATTCGTTTCCTCAAGGCTGGGCAGGTTCCAAAAGGTAAGGTCAACCAAAACGCATTCGCTCCATCGGTGCTAAACTCTGCGAGGGACTGGTTACTGGCGGTTGATCTGCCAGGACATGAACGGTATCCCGAGTTGATCCGTAAAACCGGCCTGCGACCGGACATCGTTCTCCATTCTGCGCAAAAACGGCAACTCATCCTGATTGAGTTGACGGTCCCGTTTGAGTCGCGGATGGAGGAGAATCATTTGTATAAGCTCGAGAAATACAGTGATTTAGCAGCCGGTTTGAGGAGAAACGAGGCTTACACAGTGCGGGTATTTGCCGTCGAAGTGGGAGCGAGAGGCCTCGTTTCCACTTCGCTCTACAATGTGGTAAAAGAGTTAGGATTGCGCGGTAATGAACGGAAACGGGCACTCAAAAAACTTGGTGAGGTGGCCGAAAGGGCATCCAGCTGGCTTTGGACGCAGCGCAACAACGTAGGGGACGGGCCTCGGTGAGCTGGTCCGGGTATCTAGTGGAAAAGAGTTTCTTATCCCTTTGAAAATCCATCGTGTACGAATTGTCTGCCAGTGTCCCTCTGCCAACTGCTAATAAAAGTCCAACGTGTGTCCGGTAAACCAAAGTAAGCTTGTCGCTCGGTCGTCCAGGCATGCGGACTGTTCTAATTACGCTGTCGCGGCGGCTTCTTATCTCACAGTACCTCCTTCGAAACCACCAAGTCGTCTTGTCTCTGGCCGAAAGTATAACACCATCCGGTAATTCCGTGCAGCGGGGAAGCAGCCCTGAGCTTCATGAACTCAGGTGGGCCCACCTCCGAATGCGTTTAGGAATCGTGGGCCGAAACGTGTGTCGAAAGAGGATAATTTCTACTGATGACTGTAGATCCCCGCTGTACTTGCTCCCTGTGAGTTTATTCCTATTTTGACACTGTTTCCAGAGCTAGCGGACGGCTTGGCGCTTTGCTTGTCTATCTGCTTTACCTCTTTTTGAAAATCACCGATTCACCCGGGAACTTCCACAGAGCATGGGAGGGTAATGGCCTCTCTGGAGGCCAAGTCAACAATCATTTTCCACAAGCCTATCTAGAGTATACAGCATGCATTGGGTAGAATCCTTAGCGAGCACCTCACTCATGCCTATGCTTCAGTATTTTGTGAAGACTGAGACTGATCCCCTATCAGTTGTTGCTTGAAGATAACCATCAACTAATGTCCTCAACCCAGGGGCTTTGTTTGTGAATGCTACAACCAACTGCCACTACAAAGAGGGTAATAGAATGTACTTCAATGAACTTTACTGTGCAAAAGGGAACCTTCTCCCTTGTATGAATAATCATCATTACAGTTCTGTAAACACTAGTAATCTATTGACTTTAATAAATTATTCGTGACAGTCAGAACTCAAACCACCCACCCTGTCAACCTTGGGAAGATGCTGCACCCCAGATGAGCAGGACCTCCTTGACTGATAAGCAGCCGTAACTAGAGATTGCTGCCATCCATAATACTGAGTACATGTCACCTTGGTCCGTAGTCCACCAATTTTGCCGTGATGAGTGTCGAAGTGTCGTGGGTCATGGTTCTGATGCAACCGCACATTATTAGAAATGACCTTGGCTGCTAGGTCGACCCAGCTTTAAATGAATGCCAGGTACAGTCCTGGGAAGCAAAGATATCAAGAAAAGATATTAAACCTAACGAAAAGTATATTAGCAAGCTTCACAAGATAACAAATACAAACAAAACGTGAACTTTGCGGCTATTGAGAGTTCATCAGCACATACAAATGAAACAATACTACACAGATACTGGGAAGTAAAGGTGGCCGCCGTGATATTAACCCCATAACCCTTCGATTGCTGACTGGTCTATAAAATATAGGTCTAACCCTATACGCCTGAATGCGTGGAAAAGGGCCATTTACGTTACCTTTACCTGAGTGATAACCAGGAAAGGTTAACAGAACTGGCGGTAGTTGGGGATTTTTCCCGCTAGAGGCTAATTTAAACAGAAAAACACCACTACTGGGACCAGGAGGACAGTGGGTTAGCAACGTCCAGGTAGCTCTTTAGCTGCCTTGTGCATGTCCTGAAAGGCTTTTCACTTTACAAGTGCTCTCATTTATTGGTAAGAGTAACCAACAGAAGGGAAATAAACAATGTTTTTTTTAAACACAACCTGGAAAGAGTTGAGGGAATTTATTTTAATTTTTTTTTATTTACAATGTTAGACCAATTTTTTTTTATAATGGTCGTTTGTACGGATGTATGTTAATACATTTTTACACTTAAAGTTTTAAGAGAACATTGTTGCCTTGGCAGCAGCCACCATCTTGATAAAAATAAATAAAAAACATGTACTCAGACTGCTAAAATTTCAAAAACAAAAATAGGTATTGAGATATAGATCACTGATGCATAAATTTTAATACTATTTTTAGGGTCAGGTCTAGTTTATTTACTTTAAAGATGTTTCTAAATATTTTTCCTAAAATATAAAAATGTTGGTATGTTGAAAAAGTACAAAATGTAGCCTCGTAAGCTATTATTCAAACTTAAAAAAAAAATAATAATAAACTGTACTGTTAAATAGACCTAACCCTATAATATTGTGTCAGTAGTATCCAAACCAAATTTTACGTCTCTAGTCTTTATATTAGCCTAGATTTTAGGAGATTCCTCACACTACAAACTGAAAAATAGAATTTTGAGAAAAGTGACTTTAAACCTTTGAAAGTCACATAAAATAAAATTAACGGGAACTGAACTTCAAAGAGTTAAAAGAAAAACCTCTTAAAATTATATCAGCTTTAATATGCCATTGAGAAATGTTACCTTCATAAAACTTCATTTGTTCATCAAACAGATATCTAAACCTCGATTTCAGATGGATTCAAACAACGCAGGAACAGCTGAAGAATGACGGCCAACTATAGGGATCTCAATATCTGACCGTGTGAGGAAATAACTAGTGATTAGCCTGATTACACCGTGGATGTGAAATAAGGTATCCAGCACAAGGTACCACAGAAGATACTGAAATGATGATACTATATGGAGGAAACTCTCAAAACAATCATGAACTTAACAACAACAACTACAACAACAACAACAACAACTACTACTACTACTACTACTACTACTACTACTACTACTACTACTACTACTACTACTACTACTACTACTACTACTACTACTACTACTACTACTACTACTACTACTACTACTACTGCTGCTACGAATGCTAATGATGCTACTGTTACTACTACTGCTGTTACTACTGCTAGTACTACTGATGCTGCTGCTGCTCTTACTACTACTACCACCACCACCACTACTACTACTACGACTATTACTGCGGCTGCTGCCACTACTACTAATAACACTGCTGTTGCTGCTACTACTACAACACCTATCGCCACGTCCAGGAATGTTATTCTAAAGGCACGCAATAGAAGCACCTATTTAAGGCATGCTTTTTTTTTTTCTTTTTCTTCAGCATTTCACCTTGTGAAAAATACCGGCATCTTTTTCATAGAAAAAAACCCTGACCACTACTACCACGAATTTCTGCAGCTTTCAATATGGAGTTAATCTTCAATGACTTTTCTGCTTCCAACATTTGTTCACTTGATCATTTGCACTTGAAAATTGTCATTATTCACCAAATCGAGCGCTAAGTTATTTGTTTGCAGTTTACCCTAAAGTGAGAATTCCACATTCAAGGTAGAAAAAGAATAGTCAGCCAGTTCAATCACAGCTCTTACAGTACCCAACAAAGCAGTATGCGTCTCTCTTGTTAATTTTCCCTTAAAAGAAGGCACTTAATCCATTCAGTTAACCAGACAAGAAAGTTTTTCAAACAATGAAGCTTTTCATCATTAACGGAAGTTAGTGGACCAGTCTTACAGGTCATCAAACAACAACAAATGAAGTGGGTTGAACAACTAACAATAATTCCTTCGTACCATCTGCCACAGCGAGCAATCACTAAAACGTTACAACGGGTATAGAGCGAGAGGAAGACCTCAGAAAACATGGAGTGATGGCATTAAAAAAAGCCTTACAGAAATGAACACCAGTCCTAATATTGCTCTTGACAGAGCTCATCAACGAATATTAAATCTCCCCCCGACACTTTGATGAGGTACAAGGTGGAAGAGAAGAAGAAGTGGACTGGCAAAGGTGTTATAAGCATTCCTGTCTCAGGATAAGCTCACAACATTCATAATATGCCGCCGCCGCCAAATTACCTCAATAAAATCTGCTGTGTTTTGACTACTTGCAAAGTTTAGTCCAGCAATGTTGTATTTACTGAAAATAACAAGAGCTAGTGAAACGTTCTGCCTTTCTATACTGGAAGGGTGAAGAGCATGGTATGTTAAAGTTGGTGCTAACTTCACAATTTTAACACCCTCAGTCGGTTACAGATACTTCGATTGTGAAAAAGAAGCACTTGCTACTTTGCAGGTACAGTCTGAGGTAGATGCTGCATTCAAAACTTGCCCAGCCGTAGAAGGATGTGAGAACCTCAGCCCTGCATATTTCTGATTTATCCAATTTCTCCAAATACCTTTCACCTAGTGAACAAAGTCACGCAGCAAGAAGATTTGTTGCCTGCAATGATTGAGTTTTCAACGGATATACTGTTGGATTTAAAATATTCTTGTAAACTTTGCGGTTAAAAAAGTAATCGTTTGCGGTCAACAAAATTGTCGTCTTAAATCACCGCAAAAAACTGTAAAACCCACACTCTTGTGCAGTGTTGATTACCTGAATCAATTTTGCACTTAGATCCTTTGACGTCATCCTGTGTATTGGTGTCAGCTCTACAACTTCATGGTAACAAACACTGAAGAAATCATAAAAGCCTAAATCGTTGTTACTAAATCCGTTGTATTTTCAGCCCTACCAAGTCACCGACCTCCTGAGTAGGTTCCAGCTAATTTCACACGGATTTCATTTATCTGGACCGCTACAATCGTTTCCAAATCAGAAAGCCTGCACTCTTTAAATTTCAAGTACCCAGGAAAGCTGCCATCATTGTTAGACAGTGCACGGGGTGAAGTTAAACTTGGTAATATATTTGTTTTTGGGAGACACAAAAACAGAGATTTTCCTATTTAACTGTAGCATTCAGGAGATGTGATGATAACTATATAAGAAAATCGCAATGTAAAACTGCAGTAGCCCCTACCGTATTTGCTCTTATTAATCATTTGTAGCTGCTCTGTGATAAACATTACTTGCTTTTCAGTTTTCTGTACATTAGTGTACATATTTTGAATTTACTTTTAGTAATAATTAAGTCACGATCTTTACAAGAAAACTTCATTTTCCAGATTAACTTGTACACAATCTCTAGTAAGACTTTTACACTTACGGATATTGATGGTGCAATGTCTGCTTTCTCAGTTGTATAGTACACAATATGATGTTCCATCTGTGACAGTTTATATTTTCCAGTTTTTATTTAACAAGTCTTTTAATTTTGATGTAATCTGACACTGCAAAGTTTAAAAATCCTGTATAATATTAAGTTAAATCCACCAGCTGTTTTATTTTAATATCTGCTGACTATTTCTGATGCCCGTTTTTCAGGAACTTTGCAAGTTTGTGGTTCTTCAATTGATAAGTAGGCTGACAGTTCAGCCTAACACAGATGGATATGCGATTTTAAAATAGACAATTTCCTGGTAATTCATTGTCAACACCAGATATATCTGTACATTTACTGGACAAAATCGCATCACAGGAATGAAAATAATGACGACACACCGCGCTGTATTTAGTCGGCGACCATTCTTTACATGATATGCACTTTTCCATTTTCTCCTTACATCAGAGTCACTTTGAAATTTAAATACAGTCACATATTCAGTTGCTGATTTGTAATTGGACTTACATGAAGGAACACATGACTTCCTATGCATTTTTTATAGTCACACTCCACAATATAGTTAAAGAAGGCCGTGTCCACAAAACACGAAGCAACCAAAGATGGTTGTAAATCAACACACCAATCGATGAATGAAGTCGGCCTCCTGCTGAATTTGGTCAATACTGCCGGAAATCACAACTACTAATCGTAATACTACTCATCATCGCGCAGTAGGCCATTTGCAGAACGCTGATCTCATCACAGATTGTCTAATGAAAAAAAAAAAAGAAATGGTCTCTGACCAGATCTTCCGACTCATGCACTTTCATGCTCAAGGTGTCATTTATATCCAGGACCGTGCGGTAGATTTTCTCAGTATGTTGCAAGTCTTCGAAATGCAGACCCGTTGATAGTCAAATTGTATTTTAATTTCACCGCTTATGCCGCCCCATAACGGTTCAGTCTGATGCGACCGAAATTCTGTATCATAGCACGGTACGGCACTGCTTATATCATGTACTCATCTTCCTGCAAGTCTGACCCAGCCCTCTTTCCTGTCACTATGCCTTGTGCCATAGTGAAGTTATCAATTCACCCACATTAAACGAACTACTATTTGCTGACGACAAGTGCTTGTTCTACCATGAAGAAGATAGACTGTAAGACCACATCAACAGGTTAAACTCAGCATGCTGAAAATACAACATAAGATCAATGCAAACAAAACCGAAACAATGCAAGTTAGTAGAACCCCTGCCCCACTACACACACAGAGTTGAATGGTTCTGCTCTGAATCAAGTTAGGGAGTTTAAATATCTAGGAAGTATGATCACAGAAGATGGTAGAATTGACAGAGAAATAGAAACCAGATGTCAGAAAGCAAATGCACTTATATACAAATTGTCAACATTATTAAGACATCCAAGCATAACTATGAGTGCAAAGAGACAGATTATTAACAGCATATTCATTCAAACATTAAGCTACCAGTGCCAAACAATGGACACTTTTTAAAGCCCATATACGCAAAATCACCACCTGCGAGATGAAATGCCTGAGAAAAGCAGCCAACCATGGGATCGCGTTAATAACGAAACTATCAGGAAAACTGTGGGAACGACACCTTATACTAGATTCATCGAGAAACAACAGATCAAGTGGTTCGGCCATCTTGTTAGAATGCAGCAAAATCAAATACCTTCACAAGCACTACATCTCAGAAGATGAGCTAGAAGAGCAAGAGGACGGCCACGAAAATATGGATTGACAACATTAAAGACACTACGTCTTCACGGCGTGACATAGCCAGTGACAGCCAACGTGCACTGGATCGCAAATTATTCCTCCCCACGGCGCTTAACGGCAGAAGATATTTATGATGATGATGATAATGCCTTTTGCCACTATTCTTTCAGCCGCTGTGACGTTTGATATGGCCAAAATATTTCAAGCTTTCGAGACAGGATGGTGATCTTTCTTGACGTTTAGATATTTTAGAATGTCAGCGTTTCTTTCTTTGATCAGTTGTATTCTGAGAATCTCCCTATAACGTTACAGCTCAAAAACCTATAATACTACTACATACTGGTTAGTTGCGTATCCTTTACTGGACGTTGCAGAACCAACCCCAACAGTACAGCACCTGGCTGTTGTGTGGTTTTTCTAGGCAAATTTACGTCCAGTATTTTGCCACTGCCTTCTGGACGGTCTGCTTCTTTGATACCACTGTCGAAACCAACGCAAGGCGCATGGCCCGCAGCTGGGATCGATCGCGGCATTATGAAGCGTTCGCATCGACTTAGCCACAGAGCCGACACTACTTCATACTACTTTGAAAATATTCCGATTTCTATCGTAGTTTAGACTTAACTCCGTTTGTTTGGATTTATAATGTTCCGCTGTAGGAAGTTGACTCGTCAATTCGCTCCCAGCCAAATCCCAGGTAAACAGGCTGCAAATATTGTTACTTGTAATTTATTGGAAATGCATTTCATATTTTAAAAATAAAATCACTGGGAATACAGAATTAATCTCTATTGAGAGATACCGACTGTAATTGTATTGACAAAGTACTTACAAAGCACCAAGTCACCAGTCATCAGCCTTTCGGCAAACGCCCACTGACCGCATCTGTGATTTTTATTTTAAATGAATACATACAGTATACAGTATTGATAGTTGCATTTAGTTTACATTATATCCTAAACGCCAGGCCTCCCCCATCATTTGTTTGATGTGTAGTTTTACTTTGCAATTTTACGTTCGTTCAGTCATTTGTTATTGCTTCTTGAAAGCTACCAATATCATTATGGTATGGAAATCAACAAACTCCAATTGGTATCCTGCACTGCGAAAAATATCCCTTTGTGATCCTCAAGAGGTTTTGTAGTAAAACATTTATGCCATAATCATCAGTTTCCACTTCTGCCGTTATTGCTCAATGAATAACAATGTTTAGAGTTAAGCTAAGCGCCATGGAAAGGAATAATTAGCGATACAAGCGCTGCTGTGGGGAGGAATAGTTTTTGATCTGTTGTTCACATTATCCATGACTCGCCATGCAGGTTCCAGGGCCACATGTTTGAGGAAAAAATAATCATAATAGCTCCACTGCCACCTATAAAGCATGTTGTAAGAAGCGACTAATTGTGTTGTGGCGAAAGGCGAAGATATTGCTGCCTAGCTGTAAACCACAATACTGAACGAAAAGAGCAGATATTGCAACCTAGCTGTAAACCACAACACAACGTGCCATCCACCCTTTTAAGGGCTAACAAAAATAATAATCACCTGGCGGGGAATCGAACACTGGTCACCCTATGATAGGGGGAATACCCACAACTGTAGTACTGAAGACTCGAGACTTTGGTTCAAATGAAATTATATAATAATGCAAAGCGTAGTTTTTAGTGTTCCTATTCCATACTTTTTAACAATATGACCTTTTGAGGCTCTGAATGGGATTTTTGTAACAGTGAATAATTTGGGAGCGGTATTCGGAAGAGTGCCTGAAAATACATTCATAAGCCCGAAGACATAGATGCCGACTTTCTAGTAGTATTACATTTAATTATAGTTAAAGGACCCTTTTCTACGCCTTTAGGCGTAAAAGGACAGACCTATATTTCTATAGAGCAATCGGCACAAGATGGGTAATGTGGTCAGCATCACGGCGACCGCCTTTACTTTCCGGGACTTTACCCGGTACCCACTCAAGGTTGGGTCGACCTAGGAGCCAAGGTCATTTTTGAAAAAAATCTGGCTCTGCCAGGGAGCGAACCCATGACCTTCCAATCCGCAGCGAGCGTCTAGCCGCTCTGCCACGGGGACTCCCTTTAATTATAGATGTAGTGAAATAATTAGTAATGTATTTCATAATTGTTGCTGCCTTTTGCTAGTTAGTAGGAGTAGTTTAAACACAAGTATCCTGTCAACCCTTCTATGTTATAACTGGGATACACAGAGACAGTTTTTGTGTTTAAAGATACTGCAAATATATGTTTGTCAAATAACTAATGCTTTTAGCTATTTAATATTGCACAGATTTTTCACTCTTTCAGTACTGTTATAGTACATTACAAAAGTCCTGCACTGCTTTAATAAAAAAAGTAAATTAATAACCGTTCAGTGTGAATTGTTGAAATTAAACATGCAACGTGTTAATAACATGTCCTTGTAAAAGAAGAATTATACTTACTTACCTTACCTAGTCTATCCTCTTCTATCTTGGTGTGTAGAGGTTTGCCAGAGGGATCAGTAGACTCTCTCAGCTGTTTTCTTTCTGTTTTTGTTCCATTCCAGTGCTCTGTCAGTCAGGGATTATCAGATGTTGTATTTCCAGTGAACCTTGGGTCAGCCTGTTGGTCTGGTTCCCTGGTTCTTTGCCTGCCATGCCTATCATGGTGTCCAATTTTCTCCCATTCTGCATACTTGTCCAAACTATCCTAACCGTGACCGATCCACTTGAGTTTGTAAGGCCTGGGTTTCAAGATCGGGTTGTATTTTATGATTGTGAACTTTGTCTCATCTTGTCAATTGGACCACCTTTCTCAGATATCTTATTTATTTCTGAGGCATAAAGCTGTATTCTGTGAGCAGTTGTCATTACCTGTGACTCACACACATAGTTTAGGATTGGTACATAGGGAGAGCAGTAAACAGCCATTTTCGTCCTTTTCCCAATTTCTCTTATGCCGAGAAATCCTCAGTTTATTGCTCGGAGAAGTCTTCCAGCTGCTGCTTTTTGAGTAGTCAGCTCTGTCTTAATGTCTCCATTCTGGTCTGTTACAGCTCCAAGGGATTTGAATTGGTTGACTTGCTCCAGTTCATACTCTCCGATCATGATCTATTGTTTCTTCTCCTCTCTTAAGATCACTGTTTTTTTTTTAGTTTTGGAGATACTGGTGGTCACCCCTCTCTTCACAAGCTCTTCCCTCCAGGGCCAAATAGTCAGAAAATAAAAAATTATAATTTAAAAAAACATAGTTTTTATTTTGCCTGATTTGCGGTATATGAAAGCCCATGTTTACATTTAATGGAGTCATCTGGACTTTGCGAGACATTAAAATGCATACATTTTAGAGGTAATCCATGTGAAAAGCAAAGGCACTACTACAGCTGCCCCCTTTAATCTGTATACTTCTTCTTCAGCATTCTGGGTCCTTGAAGGTCATTACTGAAGATATCACCCACCTCCATTTGTCTGTGTGATGAGTCTTCTCTTTCCACTTGGTGACTCCAGTGTTTGTACGTCTCTGCCATTACGTCATGTATTGATAACTTTTGTAGTGGAAGGCAGGGGGTCTTTGAGCCTGGGGATTTCAGGTTGCAAGGCTGGTGCTGTCACACACACTGCAGGTTAGGATTGTAATTTTTCCCCCAACAGAAGAAAATCCCCACCCTTACAGAGGATTTAAACCTAGATCTTTTGCTTGAAAGCTCTGCGTTCTTAACCATCGGGCCAGCCACTCCTCATTTGTAGGTCAGCCTGTATATTATCTCTTTACCATCTTCTTTGCCTCATAATCTACTTCCATTCAGCTCTTGTGTTATTTTTCCACTTTGTTATTAGCAGTTCTCTCTACATGCCCCAGCCATCACAGTATTTTAGCCCTAATGATAGCCAAAATAGTGAGGATGTAGGACAGTGCTATTCAACTAAATTTACCGGGGCCAATATTTTGAAATTGGGGATCGTCACGGGCCAGAGGCCTGAGTCAAGAATTGACATCACAGCACTCAGGGCATTCCCATATGCACTCCGTCCCCATCTTCAGCAGCCAGCGCAGAGTTCTAAGATGCAGCATAGGAAGATCATTAATATAATACAACTGGCAGTGAGCCATGGGCAACTTGTTAAGTCTCCGTGGGCCAGATTTGGCCTGTGGGCCACCAGTTAAATAGCCCTGATGTAGGAGGTCCCTGTGGTGAGGTAGTCAAGCCGTTTGCCTCTTGCTCTGAAGGTCACGGGTTGTTTTTTAGCAGTGCCGTTCAGTTCATGACTGCAATTTTTTTACTGAGATCCCTGGGACATTTCATCAGGCAGCTAGCTGTACTGGGGAGAGAGACTGAGCCATATGGGATAAAATCTCATTCAATGAAGTCGATCCTCTCACCTTTACCATTACCTTTAGTGAGGATGTAAAACATAAATATTTCACTAGTCACTTTGGTTTCATTCTAGATTATTGACTAATGATGAACTCATGGTAAGCTGAACCTGCCACCATGAGTGGAAGTTTTGATGATGAGGAAGATCCAGAACATTCGCAAGGTCCGGCACCGGCTCCGTTAGACCTGGGCAGGCTGGAGGTTGAAGCCAAACAGGCTGC